>CM046836.1:7236341-7836341 GCA_025618425.1 Heliocidaris tuberculata | reverse complement strand
CCCCCCCCCAATTTATAATAAACAATTGGCCTATAATGAATCCCACAATCAGCAAGATGTTTCAATCCAAATTCATACTGTACCCATTCTCTTTTTTATTTTTACACACAGCCATCATTGTCACACATACAGCTCTACTTGCATATGTACCAGCAAGCCCCCCCCCCCCCCACCCCTTATTTGATACTGTATAATTGACCTAATAATTAAAACAGAATAACTAAATAGGAGAGATAAATGTTTGAGATGTACAAATTAAAAGGCCTCTGAAGGTTAATCTCCTGTTTATCCTGGATACAAGCACATGCCCCTCCAACCCCACCCCAGCAATTATCATGTATTCCTTTTAATCATTTGTTGTCCTGTTTCTCTAATATGTATCACCTTCTTTCTCTCTCTCTCTCTCTCTCTCTCTCTGTGACCTTACATGAAAAACAATGCAGGAATATAAGCATGACACATAACTGTATATTCATGTTGCCTATTTTTATTTTTTAAATAAAATTCACTGTTGGATACTTCAATTTACAAACACTCTTGATATAATTCAAACCAGTCTTTACATACATGCACGTGCAGTTTGTATTAGCATCAAACAAGTACATGTGCGTAGGCCTGATATGTAAAATCACATTTTGCACAAAGTGTTCAACAAAGCTTGAACATTTTACTTTTCTCAGCAAGCAGTGATGTATTTCATTTATTCATGATTAAATGTGATCATGTCTTCCAAATTAAGCAGGTAACCACTGTAAGTTCTAAGCCCATGAATTGTACTTTACTAGTATTTTTGAAGTGTAAAAGTCCTACTCACAGGTGCATTGAAAACCACTTCCAAAGTGAATGATTACTACATCTCATACCCCTAAGTGGTAGCTTTTGGAGCACATCAGTAAAAAGTACATCTCAGCAACAGTCAATAACTATGTACATCAGAGATTTCACATCTGGCACCTGAAGTATGGCAACTTCATGGTCCTGATTAGAAAGCTGTCAATTCTCGAAATTCACTTCCATCTCATTCATTCAAATTTTAAAAATGGGACAAGGATTATCCCTATTACATGTAGATTAACTTTAAAAAAGACATGTATTCAAAATCATACCAAAAAAAAATATTCTTAGTACATTATTATTGTCAGAATATTCAATCCATTTCACTGTACTTGAGAAAGGCTTTAACATGTTATTTAATTTGTACTCACAGAAAAATACAGAACATTGAATTATTTATCATTTTAGGATATTTTACTGCTCCAACTACAAATCAAAACATGCAGTAACCCATGATTCCACACAAAATTACAAAATTATAAGATAGATGGAGCAATGACTATGAGAGGGCATATGAATCATGAAAGCTAATATGCAGAATCACAGTATTCCACACAATATGACTCTGCTTGTGAGAATAACTGGCTGAAAAAATTTTAACTTTCAAAATTGTGATAAAACATGTAACACATGTTTTGGAAAATTTCTTTCTGAAGATGTTATGTGTTATGAGTGAAGCTCATCTACATATTAACTGAAAAACATACGACTTTACTCTTTTTAAAAACTTTGTTCTTGCAAATAGGATCAACCAGACTATTTTGCGAGAGGGTAAATTTTAGATTGGGGAATCGACAAGCAGCGATGATAATTATACATTCGCAAAGTGAAGGTGAATTAGCACAGCCTGCATTGCATACAGCCATGCTGCGCTAGTATGTATGAATGTTGCCAATATTTTAGCATGTTAAATTCATGAAAATAAACCCCCTGCAGAATATATGGCATATACAAAAATTTCTGTAATCTTAATGCATGTACTTCACGGGAATCACGGCCCTTCCCCGCTCCTACTACTGCAATTGATTTACAGAAATGTTCATATGACTATTTATAAAAGTTCTTCTCAAAACCTGCTTCTTTGTCCTTTGGGATGAATCTTGTTTAGTTCTGGTAGGAGGTGAAGCATGGCTGAAGTTATATCTCACATTCAAAGCAAGAAGGTCTTTCAGACAAGTCTTGAGCAGAATCTTCTCATCTTTGCTCATTTCTGCAGCTTGTACCAGCTTACCTGCATAATTTTTTTTCTCTTTCATTCTTTTTCTTGTGAATGGTTTATCCTCTGTTTTGTCTTTTTCCCCCATTTGATGCATTGGACTGGAAGAACATGGTGAACCCTTGCCTAAAGTTCACATTGCCTCAGTCATTGTTGTTGGACCTTCAAATGTGGCTCCATTACTGCTTCTGTCTCGCATGGAATACCGATGGTCCTTGTAGCTGGGAGCATTGTTTTCAAAGACTACAAGGAAACAGAAAAATATAAGAGATTTAATGCCATTTGCTCTTGTATAAAAAATGAAATAGCATGCTATTTGATTTAAAAACACATTAAATCCAATCACCTTCTCCTACTTTAATGTATATTGAACTTTTGAAGTGGCATTAAATCCCCATAGCATACTGCCCGGAGTGAATGGGGGAGGGGGCTATTTCAACAATAACGCTGATTGGTCAAAATGTGATTGGGTCTATTAATAGATTGTCTTCATCCAATAATTTTAGTAATATTGTAAAATAGGAAATGCCATTCATTCACGCAGCATAGCAGTACTTCAATGCTAGATTACCTGATTCAACATGTTCAACTCTTACTATGCTACAAATTTGGGGTTTCGGAGTTGAAACTGAAATTTTAAATAGTATTTTCCTCTCATGTATGAATGATCTAGAATGGACCATAGCCTGCTTACACATACAAAAGCTACTGAAGGCTATTCACCTGTGAAATCTAATGTGGAGTACAAGCTTGTATGTATTGTAAGTAATATTTGTATCAATCATGCATAGCTTTGCTAGAAAGTAACTGCTTAATTCATAATAAAAATGGTTGTTTAGACATTAATATTTTCATAAAAGAACAGCCTTCCTACAATATTGTGATTCCTATAAAGGAAATAATTATTTGTGGGTAAATTCAACTGATTTTTTAGTTAAGCCCACGCAAAACTCAAACTAAACTAAAGGAGTCAATCCATAACACAAATACCAATGCATGGGACTGGTAGTTGAAAAGTTGGGCCTACGGTTCATGCAAATAAAACCTGGAGAAAATTAGACTGTTCATAATAATGCTTTCCCCAAATACACAAAAAAATAACTCTAATTAAATACCTTCATGTTCTGCTCTTTCTTGCTTCTTCCTGGCCCTCTCAATCTTAGTTTTGTTGGTGAATCGCTTGATTCAATAGTCATGGTATACGATGCTCTGTGTGGCAGACATGGTACATGCACACAAACACTCAGAGTACAGGGGTTGTGATTGGCCATTTGCACTCAGGTCTCTAATAGCCGAGCTGTGATTGGTCACTTAAGGAGCAGATATGACATCATCATTGCAGGAAAGCTGTCTGCTAATTGTAGCAACTTTATATCAAAATTGTGAAAATATGCCCAAAATCTGCAAATGGGAACATTCACCATTGCTCTTAGATATATGTCCATTAATCATTTATGACAAAATTAAGTACTTCCCAGATATGGACCACGGAACTGAAGAATTTTGAGGCTCGGCCCATGGCCTATAAGAGAAATTATAACATATTTATTTAATTGCACATAAATCTGTAATTTCCACATATTTTGATTTTTCTTTGACAGATTTCTTCTTTTTAAAGATATTTTTCTTCCTCACATTTTCAAATCAGAAAAAAAAAATGAAAAGTACACTAGCAAAACTTTTTAAATGTTTACATTTTGAGCATTATGAAACTGATCAGCATTGTTTTACATGTAATGTACATGTTCAAAAGGATTAAAGACATACAGACATTTGTTTCTTTGGGTAATATTGCCACCATTCGGGTGTTTACTCGATAACAGGCGTTGTCAATCACTGAGGGTAGACTTCACTTTTATGCCCCGACAGGGCTTACATGATGCACTGTTCCCTTCACTAACCTCCCTGTAAGAAAAGCTCTCTTTATCATGAATTTTCCTAACCCAAAACTTCCTCGAGAATTGAAGGCAAGCTCAAGTAATTTCATGGTGTCACATACTCCCATCGAGTTGTCGTGCCTTGGAGACTTGTATACACAGATTAATTGGTACATGTAATTCCACCAAATCTGGTATCAGCGAATTATGATACAATGCACGTATGGAAACAGACAATTTTATGTCTTTGAATGTTTGCTAAAATTGCCTTTCACAATAGGTTTGTAAATTTTCCTTTGTTCATAAGTATGTTTTCATATAATTTATTAGATGATGAACCAGTCATAGGAAGGAGGTATGCTCGACCTGGGAAGAGAAGACTAGCTGAGGAGATTGCAGATGGAACCATTACTAGCTTGAATGAACTTAAGAGAAAGAGTGGGGCTAGAGCAAAAAAGGCACAAGAATCAAAGATCAGAAGAGCGAGAGATGATTCCACTCAGGTAAGGTATCCTCAAGTTGGTTCAAAGAGGGGTAAAGTATTTGTCACAAGTT
The DNA here is from genome assembly GCA_025618425.1 of Heliocidaris tuberculata. Classification (NCBI taxonomy): domain Eukaryota; kingdom Metazoa; phylum Echinodermata; class Echinoidea; order Camarodonta; family Echinometridae; genus Heliocidaris; species Heliocidaris tuberculata. The sequence continues at coordinate 7,831,859 of CM046836.1, read as the reverse complement.
CACTGGTCAAAACTTGTTCTACATAGAGAGAAAGCTGTAAAGAGAATATATATTGTAAATTACTAGTGTTGGACCAAGAATTGAATCCACAACCTTGTTAATGAAAATCAGAATGAACCACATTGCCACAATCCCACCCCTCCCCCTCCCATTTAGATAACTACAAAAAGCATCACCATTCTTGACCCCAATGATATTCATCTGTGTACCATATCAGATTTCAACTACCTCTTGATACACTTACATTGGAAATTGTGGAGGAGACTACATGAAGAGAGGCTAAAAGGATGTGCTACAAGAGCTGTATTATTTTATGCTATAAACTGACCTTCTTGATGGGATATCAGAATGCATTAGTGTAACAAGACATACATTGACCTTTATTTTCTTCAATTTGATTTACCAGGAGAAGTTCTATAAGAGATTGAAAGAAGAGAGGAAGAAAGAACTGAGGATGAAACAGGCCAAGCTGATGGAGAAGAGAAGAGGAGGAGAGGATGTAGAAGATGACTATGATTCCGATTCTGAGTTGGATTCAGAAGAAGATGATGTTGATCTGGATGGTGGTTTCAAGATACCCTCCAAGATCTGGAAGAAGTTATACAGGTCTGTAGAGAACTGTACAGTTATGTTTGTTACCCTCTTGCTCATTGGTAGCAATGAGATTTCTTTTTTCACAGAAGAAGGTGTATAGACGCATTGAATCTTAACATAGCATGTTGTTGCTTTTGAGATGCTTATGTTATATGCACTCTGAAGCATGATTTTCAAGTGTCAATTTTCAAGATAACAAGTAGAAAATCGTGTGGGAAAAGTATCACAAAACAATAAGTTTTAACCTGTTGAATACTAGGCACAGTTTGTAAAACATAACTGAATAAAACAGCTGCACGTGCAGAAGAATTTTTCTCCCTTTTTTAGTACAAATCATTGCAAATCTGAGGTGAGATGTAGATGTTAATCAGTTTAATATTTAACACAACTTTTCAGATACCAGAAGATTGGAGTGAAATGGCTGTGGGAGTTGCATCGTCAGAAGGCGGGTGGTATTCTAGGAGATGAGATGGGTCTTGGTAAGACCATCCAGATGATTGCCTTCCTAGCAGGGCTCAGAACTAGTGCACTACCAAGCAAAGGATTCAGGTAAGATGGTTAAAAGAGATGGGTTATGGTATTCTAGGAGATGAGATGGGTCTGGTTAAGACTATCCAGATGATTGTTTTCCTTTGCAGGGCTCAGAACCAGTGCACTACCAAGCAAAGCATTCAGGTAAGATGGTTAAAAGAGATATGTGGTGGTACTTTGCAAGATATGTCAAATTTATGTTCCTTGGAAGTTTGTTAGTTTTCATAGACATATCAAATCACATCACAATTTTGACGTACACACCCACCAATGACCAGACATTGAAGATAATTTGTTGCATATAGATTTTTTATGACAATTAATATGCCTCTCTTAAACATCAAACTGAACAATTTTTAAGAACACCACTCTACTGGTGTATTTACAAACTTGTTGATCTGAAGTATGTACTGAAATATGAAATCTAATGGAAGTTTCTCTAAAAAGTGAAAATTCATATATCTATGCCTCCCTCCACTTGATATCTGTGTAATATCTTCCTCAATCTCCATGGATCTGCAGCTACAGAGGTCTTGGTCCTGTGCTGATAGTGTGTCCTGCAACAGTTCTTCACCAGTGGCTCAAAGAGTTTCATACCTGGTTCCCTGAGATGAGAGTAGCCATCCTACATGAGTCAGGATCACACTCCGGCAAAAAGGTAAGGAATGTACACCTCCTAAGCCTCGTTCCTTTGTGATGGGGTAAACTGTCTTTTTAAAAGCATGGCATGGCAAAATAAAAAGACATAGTGTACCTCACATTTCTTTATATTATAACACACAAATAAGTAAGTAGTTTTAGGGGTGGGCATACATGTGTTTGAAATGCTTTTGAATAAAACAGATAAAAGAATATAAAGTAATGAGAAGAAATATAATTGGAACAATCCTTAACATTTTATTCTCTCTAGGGGCTTATTTTGACTTTTAAAAAAAATCGTTCTGTAGTAAAGTACATGTCCGAAAGAAGAATAATATACAGGGACTACTCGGAGGACTAAGCTCAAGTCTATCCTGAGCACTGCACTGGGAATGGGGGACAAGTATTAAAGTTCAATGTTGACATATACTCATTTTTTTAAAAGAAGAAACATACTTTCCCAGAAGGGGCTACGAGAAAGACATCAACGTTTTGCAGATATCCTAGAGATATCATGAAGGCATGAATGTTGTAATACAAAAATTGAACTGTTTTGTAAGTCAGCACTTTTCATGCTATCTATATTTTAGGAATCCCTTGTCCGTGACATGGTAGGCTGTCATGGTGTCTTGATAACATCCTTCTCCAATGTGCGGCTTCGTCATGAGATGCTCCTTCATTTCAACTGGCACTATGTCATTCTGGATGAAGGTCACAAGATCCGTAACCCTGATGCTGCAGTCACACTGGCTTGCAAACAGGTTTGTGACAAGCTGATATCTGCATTGTTCTCATACAACTTTTGATCAAAATTCTATATCGCAATAGAACGTAGTACAATTGCTTCAATCTGCTTCCAAAGGAGAGTTCAAATTTCTTATACAAGGAATGAGATTTTAAAAAATTCTTGTTGTGTTATGAATCTTTTGTCAAGCTGAAGCCCCCTTTCGTGAACAAAATTCAAAAGTTAAGTTTGGAGAAAGAAAAGAAAAGAAGGATATTATATAAAGTACTGGAGTATTTCCTCTGTGGATTCAAAGTCTTTGTATGCCCAAGAAAAGGGCATTAGTTGGGGAATTCCTCGTACACTAAACTATTAGGGACTTTTCTGCTAATATCCTTCTGTAGGGCACATGATGAAATGATAGACCCCATTATTTTTCTTTCAACATTCTAGAAATAATGATAGTTTTATCTCAAGACAAAAATCTATTTCACTATTTCAAACAATATTGCAGTCATGTGCTTAATATTGTCATGGTAATTGTAATTCATTGTATTTTAATTTTGTAATTTAATCATTGTAATTTCAAATCTCTTCAGTACAACTTCATGTGAGTCATTGCAATCCAGAACGTATTTCCTTTGAGATAAGATGTGTCTTTTCTTGTTTTATTTTACTACTTAGTTCCGAACTCCTCATCGTCTCATTCTGACTGGGTCTCCCATGCAGAACAACTTGAGAGAGCTCTGGTCTCTGATTGACTTTGTCTTCCCTGGCAAGCTTGGGACACTCCCTGTCTTCATGCAACAGTTCTCTGTGCCTATTGTTCAAGGAGGATATGCCAATGCCTCCAAAGTTCAGGTACATGTAAATCTAGACTGTTTCTGAAGCTAGTAACAGTGGTTTCCTTTTACAAATTTTAGGTTTAGCCAATGACATCATCTTCTGAGGACCAGAAACATGTTAATTCAATTTTTAAGGATTAGTTGACATTATTCAAATGCTCTTAGGGCACTATTGCTCTAAAATCTAGAGTTGGATTGCCCTGTTTGAATTGCCGTACTGCCTCCTGATGACTAAAAATGGTAAGAGATGCCTGGAAAGGTGGAGAGATATATATGTACGCATGAAAACTGAAGGAGGTCTTTTTATAAGACAAATTGTCCAGTTGACCCATTGAAAAAAACAGTTCCATTCTGTTTCTTTGACTCCATCCAGGTCCAGACAGCATACAAGTGTGCCTGTATTTTACGTGACTCTGTCAGCCCCTATCTGCTGCGCCGCATGAAGGCCGACGTGAAGCATGCCCTCCAGCTGCCATCCAAGAACGAACAGGTCTTGTTCTGCCACTTGACAGAGGAACAGACTCAGGTTTATGAGGACTATCTTGCCTCTAAGGAGTGTAACCTGATCCTGAGGGGAGAATACCAGGTATCAAGATTTAAATACTACATTTATTTGCTAATTTTACTAGTAGGCATTTTAGATAGGCCATCAAAGTCATTTTGTTATCTGTTGCAGTGTTTCATTATAACAACAAGTTCAAAACTTCTTTCATGGGATTGCATTGCTGAATGTATGACCATTTTTGTGATTCAGGTAGAAAGAATGAGAATTTTTAGGCCAAACATTGAATACCAGATAAAATGTCTGTAAAATTTGTTGTGGCCTGAACTGAAAGGTTTGAAATTGGTAAAAAGGGTATTGCATACCGTTTCTTTAGCCATTCAGTTCTATTCTTTTATGCAATTCATCGGGAAACAGTCACATGCACACTTGTTGTACAAATCAATATTTGCAGGACTCATCACCTCTAGAATGGAATTGATCAGGAAACGGTGAAATGTACCATTGTTTCACAGTCCTTGTTTGTTCTCTGTACCGATGACAGGTGTTTGCAGGACTCATCACCTTGATAGAGTTGGTCAGGAAACCATTAAATAGATACAGTCCTTGTTTATTCTTTTTACCGATTACAGGTCTTTGCAGGTCTCATCACATTGCGTAAGATCTGCAACCATCCAGACCTGGTCTCAGGTGGACCAAGGATCTTCAGTCATCAGAACCTGTCTGATGAAGACCTAACTGAAGAGCAACGGTATGGATACTATAAGAGAGCTGGGAAGATGATCGTGGTGGAGTCACTCCTCAAGCTGTGGAAGAAACAGGATCATAGAGTGCTCCTGTTCTCACAGAGCAAACAGGTGAGGACAAGATATTGTACCCTGCTACTCTCAAAATAGAGGAAGCATTTTACTTATCAATATTTAGCTCATTCAGTAGGTTGTTTGCCTTTTCAGAAGTTTTTTTAGCACCTGATCTTGAAAAAAGATGGCTTGTAAAAATGTTCTTATTTAGCTGTGAAACAGTTACTTGCTCAGATTATTACTCAAATGATGTATCTGAATGAAATAATTTTCTATTTATTAAAGAATGATTGTTTATAATACTATTATAGATAGATGTTCAAATGCTAATGTGGTATTTCTATGTGCCAACAAATAGATCAGTTTCTTTTTTTCTTTCTTTATAAAAAGTTTGGTGTAATAGAATGTTGTCTGGTTTGTTTCAGATGTTGGACATCTTGGAAGACTTTGTGAAAGATAGCTACTCTTACATGAGAATGGATGGGACGACAACCATCTCATCCCGACAACCACTTATCACCAAGTTCAACTCGGTAAGTCTAGAAGTGCACTGTGCATGCTAATCACTGTTTAAGGATTTAATTATTTCAAGGATACAAAGGACTTGGAAAGGTCATCATAAAGTAAGCCTGCCGAGATCTAAGTAGATCACCGATGCACTCAAGGAAAGATTGCAGGCTATAGTTTACTAAATATACATGTAGCAATCCTTTGTAGATGGGTCACCCCTTTAATTCATTAACGAAGAGGTCATTTATCCTGTATCACTGTAACTGGATTTTCATGCCATTGAACAGGCTTTAATATACTTAGAGCTAAACCTCAGAATCGTAAATATTCCATCCCCAATAAATTGATCTTCATTATTTGCTTATCAAGGATATCAATTCTTTGATAACTCTTTTCATTGTGTGACAATAGTATGGATAAATTAGGTTTTAATTGCAGTGTTGGTTTGTATTCATGTATTCTTGTGTCATTGCTGTGATCAATAAGTCAACAATTAATGTATCTTGTATTAATCAAACAGGATTCCAGGATCTTCTTGTTCCTGCTGACGACCCGTGTGGGTGGTCTTGGAGTGAACCTGACGGGAGCTAACAGGGTGATCATATATGACCCTGATTGGAACCCTAGCACAGACACCCAAGCTAGGGAGAGATCTTGGAGGATAGGTCAGAACAGACAGGTCACCATCTACAGGTTGCTCACTGCTGGATCCATTGAGGAGAAGATCTATCACAGGTGAGATAGCTAGATGGTTGGATGGATGGATGGATGGACATTCAAAATTAGAAATAGAGGATAGTCAACACAGAACATAGCAAAAGGAAACTTGATATTGTCTGATGTGTAAAATAGGCTGTAAGCTAATGTGATGTCTTCATCTCATCATCTCTGATGTAATGTTCCTTGCAGGCAAATCTTCAAGACATTCCTCACCAACCGTGTCCTCAAAGACCCTCGTCAGCGTCGCTTCTTCAAGTCTAATGACCTCTTTGAGCTCTTCACCCTAGGATCATCAGACAAGGGCAAGAGCACTGAGACCAGTGCCATCTTCGCTGGCACAGGCTCCGAGGTGCGCCCCAATCAAACTGCTTCCAGGTCAAAGGTCACACGTGAGCCGATGATGAAGCTAGGTAAGAAGAGGGAGGAAGCCCTGGAGAAGGCGGAGAGGAGGAAGAAACGGGCGGAGATCATCCAGAGGGAGCTAATGCTCAAAAAGAAAATGGATGCTGAAAAGAAGAGGATGAAAACGGAGGAAGGGAATGATGATGCGGAGTCTAGGGTGGGCCACGTCCATTCTGCAGCCTGTCAAGGAAAGTGTGTGATCTCACCCAAAAGAGTTGGAGACACTGGAGTGCAACTAGAAGAGGTTGGATCTTCAAGCATTCATGGTCATAAGTCACCATCATCTTCCAAACACATGTCATCTAAATCTCCATCATCATCAACTCAAGTCCATGCCATCTCATCGTCAAGCTCAAGCAAAAAGGAGAAAAGGAAAAAGAGGAGAGATGCAAGTACGTGATAAAAAAATTACAAATTAAGTATATTGGTTGTTTCAAATAGGTTTATGAATGTACACAGTTCCTGAATTCTTAAAGTAGGTTTTCATAACCTGATGAAAGCTTTTTTAATGTGCCCATCGTAACAGCAGCTGTATGTAAGTTGGATTCCATTCATGGAATATTTGTATTAGATATACAGCTCACCTCCAGGGGTCCTGAGAAGAAATGAAGAAAGAAAACTGTCCTTTAATTATGATTAAATATGATATGATCCTCACTATTAAATTATTTCTATGAAGTACAGGCTACACACTTTTTTTAGACAAACTGACATTTGCTCTAGGCTCTATTTTTTCAAGATATAGCATCAAAGATTTAGGATTTAGGTTACAGTTGGTTTTTAGATTAGTTAAGAGCTAGGTTTGAAGCTAGGGATAGTGTTTGTTGCAGGGTTGGTTTGTTTGTTTTTATTTCCATAGCAACATTAAAAATTAAGATATACATGTTAAATCAGAATATATGTATGGCGGAAGGCCCATTTCAGTGGCATTTACATAGTCCCATTGTTCTTCCATGGGGTTGAAGTTTTGAATTCTGTTTGTTTAGGAAATGGTCCACCAAGCAATTGTCGCTGAAGCAGTATTATGATCATGATAATAGTAAATGAATATACCTTTGTTTGACCAATTCTGTAACATGCTTTTCTATAACTGCTACAGAGATTGATGGTCATAAAATCTCCCATCTTGCCAAGACCAAAGCCTACGCATCCAGAGCAGATGATGAGGATGAGACGACCAAGAATGCAGATCAGGATAACTATGTCTTACAGAAACTCTTCAAGAAAAGTGGTATGTACCATCATAAACCAAACTGTCCAGATTTTTACGAAGGAAAAAAAAGAGAGGGTTATGTATATCTGTATGCCCCTCAGACTCAAATGAAAAGTTACATTAATTGTCTAGTCATTATGCAAAGAAATATCACAGTTTCGTTCATTGACTAGAAGTTCTTTTTCTAGCTTTCTCTTATTCTTATTTTTTTCTAAGGAGAAGGATGTTGAAAAGAATGTACGAAGATTCAAACTATTATAAATTCACAAATAGAGAGATGTCATGCATGGGGGATACGCTCAGGAACCCCACAGCCCTTCCTTTTTCAGTATTTTACTCTGTCTCACGTATGTAATGAATTTATTTTTCAAACTTCACAATGACATGGAATATGATAGTTTGTTCTTTTATATGATACAGGTGTACACAGTGCTCTCCAGCATGACAACATCATGCAGTCATCAAGCCCAGACTTTGTCTTGGTAGAGAACGAGGCAGAGAGAGTTGCTAAGGAAGCAGCAAACGCAGTCCGTCAGTCCAGGAGACGTTGCTTCGGTGCCAGCTCTGGTATTCCTACCTGGACTGGTGCAGCGGGAGGTTCCTCAGGGAACAAGTAAGTGTTAATAATAATATGCCGTTCTTATACAGTGCATATCACATTATGATGTAACGTCCCTTTGGGCTTCCAAAGAGCTTTGGAAATTATTACCCTTACTTTAGTTTAGACAACAGTTACCAATGCATTTCAAGAAATAATATAACCAGGTACCCACTTACTACACCTAGGTTGAGTGTGGCAAATGTAGATTAAGTAGCCTTTGCTTGTTTTTTGTCATCAAGAGATTTAATATTGGCTTTGTTCAGTTTTTTAAAATCAGTATCATCCAAGATGTCATTGGCATCATCAGTGATTCATATTTGAAGACTTTTGGTGTTTCCATGTGGTAGCCTGTATAGATAGGCATTGTCTATCAAGCTATAAAATGGAAATTATTTCGAAAAGTGTTTGGTACAAAATGAGATAGAGTATGTGTATTGTTCCAACTCCTGTTTATGTTGTTTTCCCTTCCATGTACATGTAGGCTTCGTTTTGGAGGCAAAAGTAACAGTAAACTTGTAGACAACTCAGAGAAGTCAGTATCACTCAAACCAAATGGAACACCTATGAAGAAGGTATGTTACTCTGCTGCTGTCTTATTCTACTTCTGCAAGAATTTGGAAGGGTAATGTTTTGGGCTGTGTTTGACAAAACCCAATTATTTTTCACATAATTGGTGACTTCCCAAATCTTCCAATGAGGATCGGAATTGTAAAAGAGTAAGGATTATAGGTAATGTATAGTTTTGGTAAGCCCTAGACAATTCTTTGTCAGATTTCTTGGATTTTTGTTGATAAATAGCAAGATAGTAGGAATACTAAGATGCTGTGAAGATTTTGCCTCCTAAAGTGGAATATTAAGCAAATGAGACGCGAAAATTAATTTAGGTACCGGGCCAGGGACGTAAACTCCCAACAACAGCAGCGTGAACTCTACACTATAAACATGTGCAAAACCTATGTGGATCGTGTGTATACATGTACCACCCACAGTGACACACAAGCTATCTCCATGCGAAGCCCCAAGAGTTAATGAGCAGGGATCTGTCTGAGTGGAAAGATCCTTGAGTAGGGCAGTATATTGCTGTGATCTAGCATTTCTTATCGATACTTGTACTAAAATTCACCGGAAATCATGGATGGTATACCAAATGATATCATATCTCGTACAAAAAATTTTTGATAAAAGGAGAACAACATGAGACTGTATTTGGCACGTTTCTTTCCCATTTCCTTTACACTACCAAAACTGCACATGAGCTTTAATTGTTAAAAAAACGACTTTGTGAATCAGGATTAGACTTTGTTACATCTGAAACTTTTATCCTGCTTGGCTTTAATAAGAAAGCTGTATTCGGGTGTAACATGTGATTGTGGAGCCAGAATTCTGATGCTGTTATGTATTCAGAGAGAGTCCAAGATTGTTTTTGTTGTTCTGTTATTGTTGGTTTCAGTGATAAATAATATGTGGCAATCATAAAATCTTTTGATTTGTGTGATATACAGGTATTTAAATTCATGCTTTTGCAATCAGATGTTTTCTCAGTTGGTAAAATGGAAATGGGAAAAATTAAGAACAATTTAAATCTGTGTGGTATGATGAAATGGATGTGTTTGTAGATTTGATATGCTTTCATTGCATAGTCCCAGAAGAACCACTCCCTATTTCTTATAATCAATTTTCAGAAATTATTTGGCAAGAAGAAGATGTTCAGCGGTGACATGTCAACAGCGACTACGATGGATGAAGACGCAGAGCAAACCAATGACATGCCATCCTCTAAGAGCCTTCTCAACAGGATGCGTGCACGGAACCACCTCCAAAAAGATGATGACAACCCGTCCTCATCAGACGACGAGGATAGACGGAGATCTGTGTCGACTGGAACAGAACACGATGGTCTTATGACACAGCTGGTAGAGTTCATCGGCAATCACTCTCAGGTCCCAGGGCAGGCAACCACTGATGAGCTGTTGAAGGCATTCGCGAGCAAGATAGAGAAGTCAAGTTCAGCATTGTTCAGGTCCATGCTTCGTCAGGTGTGCACCTTCCACAGGAAACAGGCAAAGGAAGGATTTTGGAGACTCAAAGCAGAATTTCTCTAGAAGAATGATGGATGATTTCTTGCATATGCTTGCAATAAGAGAAAAAGAGCAAGCTAATAAAAGTCAGTCAGCAGTAATTTATATACATTTTACCATATGAATATAAATAATCTGTTACATTCCCACCATATTTTGATCATAAAGGGGACAACACATCTTCTATGTTGCCCAGAAAATGGATGTTACATGAGAATCTGTGTAGGAAAATTCAATGGCTAGGCAGATAAACAGGACATGAGAGAGTATATATGTGTGGTAATTGGCCTGATCTAATGAAATTGCTGTGCACATCTATGCAGGAGTTAAAGGTAATGTACAGTTTTGGTAAGCCCTCAGAAACTTTTCATCAGATTTCTTTGATTTTAGATGATAAATAGCAAGATACTAGCATAATAAATAAGTGAGAGGTAAATAATGATTTAGATACCGGGACAGCAATCAGAACTCCACTTCTTGGTAAAACGAATGGGGGACTGTATATGGTTATATACAAAGCTGTCTCCATGCGAAGCACTGGGACTGTTGTGCGGGCAGCCTTGGTGGTGGAAGGGCAGTGTATAATTGTTGTCTAGCGTTCCTCACAGATATTTATACTAAAATTCACCAGAAATCATTGATGGAATACCTGATCTCATACATAGATGTATATCTTTTTATGCTATAAGGAGAACACCACAAGACTATGATATTTAACACATTTCCAGTTTCCTTTTTTCTTCCAAAACTGTGCATGAGCTTTAAAATATGAAAGCCTACATGTGAAGCTGTTTTTATTCTATTCTTTCTTTTTTCCATCTTATGTTGACTTTTTTCCTGCATACAGTGTGTACTGAATCACATGCTCAGATGGTTGTAAGAAAACTTCAGATGTGAATATTCAGTGAAAATTTATTTGAGTTGTTGCGTATTGTCTGCACAAATTGTTAGAATGTGGCATGTCACCAAATGTGTCACAACAATTTGTGTTTCACTATGATTGCATTGGCAAAGTTATTAAGGTTTTATGTAGAATTGGTTCAAGAATTCAGTTATCACATCATAAACACATCATTTCAGATTGTATTCATTCAACCCAAAATGTTGTGAACAATTTCAGAAATATTTTTATGTGATTACCAGTAAGTAACATTTCACTTTATTTCCATGCTTCATGATTCAACCTGTAGATTTCATCTCTTTCAGTTTATTTCTCTTATGCCTTGTGAATAGTAATCACAAAGCTTTTTGATGTCATCCCAAGGATGGTACGATGAGTACTGTTGTGCTTCGTCAACCACATCTTTGAGTGATTTGCCGGCGAAGCTTCCAGCCTCGCCCAATACAACATATGTTAATTTTTCTACAATACTTGGTAATGTAGGGGACAAAATTATGACTAAATTCCTTTGACTTGCCCAATTATTAAAGGAACATTATCCGTTTACACATCAGTTATTTGTATTCATGATTCCATTCATAGAGTTCATTTCACCTGCAATATTTGAGGAGGAAAAAAATACTGATCATATATGTGCAGCAAAGACAATGGACATACATGTACATATTCAGTTTATGTATACTGTGTTTTGATATACACCAGCTGATCATTTAGATTGTGTAGTGATATTTTTATTTTGTGGATGGAAGTCACAAAGTCTGTGAATTTGATTTTCCATGATCATCATTTCTATGCATGTTCAATCAAAAGAGAGCATTCTGGCATATGGAAAGGAACAACTTTTTTCTAGAGAAAGCAGAAATAGTGATAAACATGAAATGGTATCATGCCCAAACAATTGCACTGTTGGAAAAGTAGAAATATTAATAGAAATTATAGAGAGAAGAAAAGGAAAATGTGTATTACTCTCGACCAGAAACATGTACTTGCCCATCATGCAATGTTAGTAAGAATGTACATTTACTTAAAATTTCTTTCTACTGCAATGACAAATAGGGCTAGAACTTATTTATGATGTGTGAATATAATAAGGACAGAAGAATGGAAAGATGTGTGTTTAAAAAAGAAGAAGAAAAAAACATTAAAAGATGTAAAAGATGAGATTAGATTGCCATACTCGATAGTAATGTGTGTAGATGTAGAATTATGTGTTCTTGATAATTATGCTACTAACTACACATTTTTTATTGGATGCCAAAGATGAATTATCCATCCTCTGGGAGCTCACAATGCATGTATCTGAGTTTTTTTTTCAAAACTTTAATTTCTATTCTGCTTCACAAAGTTCATTCCACACTAGATTTATGTCATGTACTAACATCAATTACTTTTAATCTTGGTGCTGATGAAAAGAAGATAATCATGGGAGTTGAAAGAAGTCATCTCAAGGAAAGATAAACTGTGCAATTCCTATGTTTATAATGAAATTCACATGTAAATGTATTTAGACACAATAAAATTGCAATAAGATGAAATAAACATCAAGTACAGTATTTTGTTTCATTTTGTGATTGTGTGTCATTGGTAAATTATCTCTTATCATACAAGTAATCTTTAGGTCTGGTAATGAAGAATATGATCCATGAAATAAATAGATGTACATGCATCTGTCATGCAAATTCAATACAAAATGTTGTCCCTTTTTGGCTTTGCAGTGTGTGGAGTCTTTGCTGTTTGTGAGATTTTGTTAAATTCTTTAGTATGATAACAATCTAGACAACCTCCTCTCAAAGAACAATTTCATTACCAGACCTTAAGATTATCTTTGATGCCAGATCAGTGTACAACTCTGTCCACTCAACCGATCATATAAGTTTTCAAGCTCCCAGAAACACGCTGAAGCGCACAAACCAGCTCTACCCGTCTATCTCTTCCTCTCTTATACTCTGCCTTGCGTATCCAAAATCTTGCTCTCCAACTTTTATTTCTTTTGGAATATAACTTAGTTTCTTTTGAAATCAATAACATTTTCTCTCTCTCTCAGTCACTATGTCATCAAACCATTACAAAGGCAACACTGGAAACAAAAAAAAATAAATTCAAAGTAAACACTATTCATACATATAATTATTTAACCATGATACATGTATCAAGGTGTACACATTAGTGACATGTTTCAATAATTTTGGTACAAAGATTTTTTTATAATTCAAATAATCACACCCTTTCTATATCTACTATTTCTTGACTTCAAGAAATGTCAGTATGTGTTAAAACAAGACAATCTGTCATGGACAGTTAACATTTTCATATTTACTGGTCAGAGAACATAAACAAGCAGTTTACATAAATACATTGAGATACAAAATTTGCTTTAGTTTGTTTTTATTCCCTGATGTAATAGTCCCTAATATTAAGATATATTGTATAGAATAAATTGTCTCCATAATGTACAATTATTTTGGGCATGAAACATTTACCTGTTCTAATGTGCCTATTACTTATGTGGGTTTGAAACCAAATCATTTTTTTCTTTTTTTTGATAGTAAGATATCCAAGAAAACAAAGAGTAAAATAGTTCTCAAAAGTAAAAAGTGCTGTTTCTGTCTAATGTGTGTTTGCCAAACACAAATACATGTAGGACACAAAGAAAAAAACAAAATGAGACAAATTTCCCTGCTTATCCACCGACGGGGTAACCTCGCTAGTCATAAGGATCACTATTCATAAGGACCGCTATCCATAACGCGTGACTAAATGAATAGCGGTTTTGTACGAATAGTGGTCCTTCTGAATAGTGAGCAAACCATAGACAAATTACCTCACTATTCATAAGGACTTCCATTCATAAGGACCACTAGTCATAACTATTCATAAGGACCGCTATTCATAATACGTGTTAAATGAATAGTGGTTTTGAATAGCGGTTTTGAATAGCGGTTTTTATGAATAGCGGTTTTTATGAATAGCGAGCGGACCCGACCACTGACTACTGAATTCTCTCATTCCCACAGGCTCAATACAGAAATGACTTGGTTCCTATGTGCAATGGAGTGAAGAACTTGGAATCCCTTGAATCATTGTTTTAATTTTTTTTAAAGCATTTTGTATGAATTCATCCCCAACTCAAGCAATTTTCATCATGGTGACTGAATCTGCCATTAGAAAAGACAATAATGATAGCACAGCTGAAAATGCAATCAAGTTCTTCATTAAAGGAAAGTCATACCGTTTGCCAAGCAGGGTGTGAAATCAAAGGCTTCCAAAAGGAGCTTGGGAGGACTATGATTCAACTAAAAAAACAAAAATGTAGAGATAATGGATTTGGAAAATAGAGTTGATGTCCTCTGGCATCAAATTTGACCAGTGTGACATCTCATGTATAACTGGAAATTATAAAGACATTAGATATTTCATTCTTTTATCACTGCATTAGAATAAATCCCATACCCAGAATCTACAGATTACAAAACAGCTTCAGGAACCAAGGGCATTATAGTATTCAAACAAAGTCACACAAGCATAAGCTTGGTTAACACAAAGTATTCATACATGTACCTCGACAACAAATATCACAATAAGGAAATTCATCAATTCAGTATACACAGGCTGTGCATTTCCAATTCACTTCCATAAAGCAGGTCTGTAATGTAATAAGGAATTTCAGAATTACAGGTGATTTTGATTTTAACACTTCTTCCACAGCAGTTCCCTTACAGAATGTAATTACATAGTACAGAATGTAATTACATAGAACTTTCACATGCAGAGTAAATGTACATACATGTACATCCACAGCATGTGCAAATTGTACATGCAGATTTTGTGGCCAAATACAGGTCATTAGCCAACCTAGCCAGCATTTGTCAGAATTTTCTTCCATGCAAAAATATAAAGAGTTATAGAATACTTCTCTTTGTATGCTGAAAGGAAGTGTCAGTGGGCTGTTTGTTGCAGGAAAGGTGCCAACATTAACATGAATACACTTGTGAAAGCGTTACATCATACTTTGAAATATATGTACATGAAAGGCTTCACCAAAAGAGAGTGGGAAAGTACATCAGTCTTCTCACTCAGTCAGGTAATGTCAGATTTCATGGAGGATGAAGCAAAGTGTAAGTTTGGTGAGTATTAATACTTGTGTGCGCAAAGAGTGTCATTGGGCTGTTTGTTTACATGAAGGTTGCCAACATTAACATGAATACATTTGTGGAAGCGTTACATCATACCTTGAAGTATATTCATATGACAGGCTTCACCAAAAGAGAGTGGATAAATGCATCAGTCTTCTCACTCAGTCAGGTAATGTCATATTTCATAGAGGAAAAAGCAAGGTGTAAGTTTGGGTAGTATTTATCTTGTACGCTGAAAGGAAGTGTCATTGAGCTGTTTGTTACAGGAAGGGTGCCCACATCAATATGAATATGTTTGTGGAAGCGTTCCATCACACCTTGAAGTATATGAAAGGCTTCACTAAAAGAGAGTGGACAAGTGCATCAGTCTTTTCAATCAAACATGTGTTAGATTTTATGGAGAATAATTATCTTTGTATGCTGAAAGGAAGTGTCAATGGGCTGTTTATTAAAGGAAGGGTGCCAACATTAACATGAATATATTTGTGGAAGTGTTCCATCATACCTTGAAGTATATTTACATGAAAGGATTCTCCAAAAGAGTGGAAAAGTGCATCAGTCTTCACACTCAGTCGGGTAATGTCAGATTTCATGGAGGATAAAAGAAGGACTAAGTTTGGGTAGTATTTACATGTATTTTGTATGCTCAAAGGAAGTGTCATTGGGCTGTTTGTTTAAATGAACTAAAACGTCCAATACTCTCTCTTTCTTAAGAACTAAAGGATATTACAAATAACATTGTTTTTTTTTTCTCTCTTTTTGTGTACTCGGGCAGCGACCGTGTATGCAACCATCGCCCCACGCAAGCAGAGACAATGTACTTATGGCAAGTACACCAGCATTGATGGCCAAATCTACATTCTTCCCTGATGTGTCCCTTTTGACAGTGACCTCGATCTCTCCCCCATTTTCGCCATTGCCGCCCATGCCGACTTCGCCTTTGCCGCTCATCCCGACTTCGCCTATACAGCCATGATCTGTACACATAGAGACACTCCTTAAAATTCTCATCGGGAGGCGAGGGGTCTGAAGAGGGAACTTAGAGGACTTAAACAGCCAGCTACCACACAACCACGACACCGTCCATTCAGTCAACGGCTACCACTAGCAACAAATCGGGTTCGTCGCAAGAGATGGAGTATCTTTCTCCAGCAGAAATCTATTTTTTGAGGTCATCAAGTTGTTCGGTGCCGTATTTTGCTGTGTGGCTGGCCAAGAGGCTCTTCACCCCGGACAAACTGAAGGCTGGAAACTACGCTGGACGCAGGCCAGGGAAAGGAAGCTCTTGAATGTACCCGTTTGAAGTACATCTTTGATAAGGTGCACACGGTTTGTGGGATTGCCGATGCGGAACTACACAGGATGCTACGATCATTTAGGATTGCGATCAACCTCCATGGGAGAAAGTTGAAGTGAGAAGACTGATATTGTTTTGTTATCTTTATTATTGTTAGTTTGATATCTGAACTTCATTGGACATATTCAATATCTCATTTCTCGTATGTACCTCATTCCTTTGCTGTGAACGGTTTTGACAATACCAAGTATGAGGTTGCATGAGGGTACAGTGCAAGTGCAGTGAAATGCAACTTCCATCAGCAAAATCTCTTCTAGTGCACATTATGAGATTTCTTTAATATATCAGTTGTAAACACATCATCATATTTCACGTGATAATTCTTGACCATAAAGCTGAAGGTCTTTAACTTCAAAAATATCAAATGAGACCTGCCTACAGTGATGGCATCTGAGAATGAAATCTATTTAATAACATCATGAGAGCACTGTATTAAATCCTGGTATACCCTGACCTCCTGCAATGCACATTTTCACATTCCACCACTACTGTTAGCATGTCACATTCTATGCTATATGAAGTCAATTCCATTCATCATTATTTAGCAAAAAATTGCCAGGAAGACATCATCAAGAACATTTTTGTTATTATATGCTCAGGTTAGCCGTAATAGTAGTGAGACTGTTCTTCCTGCCTGCTCTGCAATCATATCTCCATCCAGGCATTTACGTAGGCTACCATGAAAAGGCACCCAACGTATGGAAATGATGCTCTGGCCATTGGATCATGGAGACATGAGTGGGATTTAAGAGTAAAGGAAATATAAGTATCGTTTTAAAAATATTTTTATACAGACTCGTAGAGGACATGGAAGACCTTGGAGTCCATACAAGGATCCAAAGAAATCCCAAAGTCTGGATGAAGGCCTTCATGCATCGAAAAGAGGCTCTTACTGCTGCAATGCTAACAGAACTTTTTGAATTGCAAGACTGGTAGCCCTCCCCTCCTGGCTCAAACAAAAGGATGTGTGAAGAGCGGACCCCCATTTTCTGGCGGGATTTTCTTATGGATCTCGAAGGTATTACTTCTCTTTTGTAAAATTTGTTTCGTGCATTGCTGATAAAACATAAGCTTTTTTGTGCAAGAAGCATGTGCAAATTTCAGGAGAGATTAAGATGTGTGAGATTTTCTTGATTTGAAAAAATTAATGAAACACTTCATAATGCAATACTTCAGCAAATTCACCAAAGTTTCTTTTTGTGGAAACAGTCATGATTTGTTTGCAAGGTGTCATGCTGCAAAATTTTATGGTTCAACAAATGTGTTTAATACGTTTTTCTCAAATAAATCCATGGTTAAAACATTTAAAGACAAGGTTGAGTTCTGGAAAAGGGGATAAAATAATTACTAAACTCTTATTCCTTATACCGTAGTTCAGTTCAGAAGAAAGTCATAGATGAAATCCTGCAAATGATCATTCTTCTAATGCCCACATAAATGTATTTAAAATGGCAAGAATCAGATGAAAAGTTGGAACAAAACTTTCACGTCACAGAAGCATGTAGTCTGTAGACCTTTTAATTATGTGTCTACATCAAAGGCTTCACAAACATAAGTAGGAGGGAGGATAAATGCATCAGCCTTCTCACTCAACTATACATGATGTTCCTTGAACTGTTAGATAAAGCTAAAGAGGGGAAGAAATCTCATCAGATAAAAGATATCGATAGGAGGCAAAGAGCCCAGCACAGTCTGGACTGGCACCACCAGCCCCACATGCAACAGAGGACACTGCTGTGCAGAAGCTTCTGGCTCCTATCTTGGCTGAGATTGCTTGTCTGAGGGAAGAGGTGACACCCCTCAGGCAGTGGCAGGAGGAGCAGGAGACAGTAAGAGTTCACAAGGCACAGACATCAGCAGCTCAGTCGCATGCGGAGATTCAGGAATGCCTGGAATATGTCAATGTGGACATGGAGCAAGTGCTTAAGGTGAAGCACTTTGCCTTCTAGAACAGGCAAAATTAAAGTACATGTATATCACTGCAACAGAGTTGAAAGATAAAAAGATGTGCCGAGAGATAGCAAAAAGGCAAATATATTTTACTAGTGGAGATTTAATAACAAGGTTAGGATGACAGAAGCTCATTGGCATGTGTGGATTCTGGGACTTCTGGAGTATGTCACTATGGCTAGGGAGCAAGTGCTTAAAGTGAAGCAAGAGATCTCCACATGCTTCCTCAGAATTACATGTCGAATAGATGCGTCAAAGCAAGTGACAATTAGACAACCAAAATCGAAACTTTAAGGGAAGAGATCCGAAATCTCTCATGGGGTCTACTTTTTCATTGTGTCAAACTGCCTAGGAATCAGAATTACCTATTTGAAAAAGTCGCATGAAAGCAATTGATGACAAAAATCGCAACATTAAAAGGAAAGAGATCTGAAATCTCTTATATGGCCTACTTTTTCATTGTGTCAAACTGCTTGAGAATCAGAATTATCCATTTGAAATAGTTCCATAAAAGCAATAGATAATCAAAATTGAAACATGAAGAGGAAATAGATCTCAGATCTGTTAAGACTGAACACCACTGGCCATCACTCAATGACAATGAACAATACAGCAACTTCAAATACCCCTACAACTATAAAGCAGAAAGCAAAGAGTAGCACTCCTGGGCCCGTTGCATAAAACTTACCATTAATGGTAACTCTGCTATCAATGGTAAATACCATGGTAACATCACTCAACAGCCAATCAAAATCAATGCTTCCATGGGAGTTACCAATGATGGCAAAGTTACTGTTAATGGTAAGTTTTATGCAACGGGGCCCAGATGATCAAATACCGGTACACTTGATCAGGAGGCATCGTATCAAGGACTGAGAAACAAGAGTCTTACTTGAGAGTTGAAACTGAAGTACATAATGGAAACATGATTTACAAGTTAGAAAGAAATGTGAATTGATTGGAAGTGCTATTGTTTAATTCAAAGAGAAAAGGATTAATAAACTATCCTTCAAAGAAATAAATTTGAATAAAAGAAAAAGGAATCAATAACAAACAAAACAAAAACAAAATTAGGACATGCAAATGTCATGAAAGTTGAAAAGAAATAGCCAAATGCATACATCCTGCATTAAATTCTATAATTTTGGATGATTTTGGATGATTTTGGATGGTGGAAACTTGATAGGACACATGCTCCCCCCTTCCTCCTACATGTGTGATGCACTGAGTATTGTGTGTTCATATGCTTTCAAACCTACTTTTATTCATCTCTCTCTATAGAAGGGGTGAAGTGATCAGATGTCATGACATTTGATCTTTAAGCACATTATGGACAAAAAAGGAGACTTTACCTTCTAGAGCAGGCAAAGTTTAATAAAGAAACTAATAAAGCATAGTCATACAACCAATGACAAGCCAAAATTTAAATGCCCTCACTGTCCAAAGTTTGGACTTAAACTGCACATATATCTACATGTATAATGCCTTCATGGTGTCAGCTGTGGAACAAATACAACCCAGTCTCACGCACGAATAGACTTCATACATGTATAACCTCTACGAGCACACTACGAGGATCTACTTCATGATATGGAAATAATCACGCTCATTGAAAGATGGTTTATTCTCCTTATTGGCTTTGGGAAATCCCTTGGGAAATCCCTTCTTTTGTCTACCAACCACAGAACAGTCATGGTACAATTGCCATTAATAGGACACTTTTGGTCTCCCAAGTGTCATTTGTACTACACTTTCAACATGCCAAGAAGACCTTTCACCTCAGCATCAAAACTCTCCTTTTGCTGGTATGCAAAAGAGTTTGGAAACTGGGTGGCCAGAAGACAACACACCGTGGACGAGTCTGTCGTTTGGCGGTGGAGAGCAGACATTGACAAGCTGATAGCGATGCCAAGGAAGAAGAAGGCTATGAGAAAGAAAGTGGCCGTTGTTTGAGGAGAAGGTCATGGCCTTGGTACATGAGAAGCGAAGTGAGAGTGACACTCTCTTGATGCAGCTTTTCATCAAAGGCACAATGCATTGCGGAAGCTGGCAGGAGCGTGGAATTCATTGATTCGCCACTGTGGGCTTATCGCTTCATGGCTCGTCATCACCTATCCATGCACTGACGATTTTGACTCCAAGGTTACCAGCTTCCAGCGCTTCATCATCCGGCAACGTCGAGAGCATGACTACCCCCTCAGCCGCATCTGGAATGCTGACCAGACGGCGTTCACCTTCCATCTCCCTCGGGGGTCTACCATCTCGAGGAAAGGTGAAAAGTCCATCTCCATCACAACAACAGGCCTTGAGAAGGATTCATGTAGGTTCGACGGGATGTTGGCTTGTACGGCGGACAGTGGGAAGCTTCCTCCTTACATCGTTTCCAAGACCCTCCCAAAGGAGAAGTTCCCATCTGGCATCTTCGTCCGAGCTCAAGAGAAGGGGTGGTTTGTTGAGGTGATCACCAAAGACTGGGTCAAGACTGTCTGGGAGAGGCAAGTCGGCAGCCTGACGAGACAACGGAGTATGCTCATAATGCTGGTCCTGGATGCCTTTCGCTGCCATAAGAAAGCCAATATGAAGGAGCTGCTGCAGCGTACCAACACCGATCTGGTCATTATACAGGGAGGTATGACATCCCTTCCTCAGCCGCTGGATGTCTCTATAAACAAGCCCTTCAAGGATGTCTACATTGCCACTGTTCTCTTTGGATGACGGAGGGGGAAAAGACCTACATCAAGACAGGGCGGATGCAGAAGGTGGATCTCCCGTTCATCTGTTCCTGGATCCTGCAGGTGTGGGAGGAGATTTTAGAGGACCTCATTCGCGGAGCATTCCTGAAATGCTGTATATCTAATAGCATTGACGGAACAAAGGATGAGATCATCTGGCAGGAGGGAGAGGTCAAGAATGACTCCAACTCAGACAAAGATGAGCTGTGTGCAGTCTTCAGTGACTCGTCTGACCAAGGAGTTATCACAGAACGTTCTGTGATAACTCCTTGGTCTGACGATACTTCTTTGGCTTCTAGCCAATGAAAACCAAACAGCCCTTTTAAGGAGCTGAAAATCTCAATTACAAGATAAATGTATCATTCAAGGAATGTAAATAATTGTATCATGATGGTGACTTATTGATTATAATGATTACGATAAAATTTAATAGTAATGCTAAATATTTTTCCTCTTGTGACCCCAGAATTAGGTACATGTAATAGCAAAGCAAGAGGAAGAGGCAGTTGCAAGAGAGGAATAGACGAACCTGTGAAGAATAGAGAAAAAAAAGGGAGAATACATAGAAAGCAGATGAAGAAAAGCAAGCCAAGGAAGGAATGCAAGGCAAGACCTTACTCTGATTCTAACTTTCTTTCTCTCTTACTTTATCATCTTCATGTGTTGGTGCTGATCTAGTGAAAGAGCGCCATCTCGCGTTATAATCTGGCGTAAGCGCAAACTAACTTAGAAATTTTTCCATGCTTTGATTTGGTGATGACGAAAATGAGATAGGACCCGGGAGAAGGCGTACGATTTTTTAACCTTCTTGATTCCTTCTTAGTTTATATTTAACTCCCTAATTCATTGATCTTGTTCAGTCATCAGAAGTTCGCTTGTTAATTCTGGGATGATGAATGATGGAATTCAGCAGAATAAAGGTCATCAAACCAGATTTATTTAGTGATGTCTCATTTCTAATTGTGATGAGCATGCAAGGAGGTGTGACGAGCGAAAGCAAGGTGGAGTTTGTGTACGGAGACGGAATCGGAGCGTGTATTGAAAGTGTACGACAAAGAAGAGTCAGAGAGTCTGATACGTAGCAGTGAAAGCCCGGGTCTGGCATCTACATCATGTATATTCTTTATTCTCTCTATCCTTTGTGTACATGTGTGAATGTGTGTTTCATTTATCTATGTTGTTCAGATGAATGATATGTGAATGATGTATGTTTTGATTTAAATGCAATATCATTCTTTATAATGGTTTTGTATAAATTCATATATGAATGATGTACATTTTGATTTATGTAATATTATTCTTTATAACTGTTTATATATTAGCAACAATAATTTGCCAGCTTCTGCCTTATCTTCATTGACTGCATGGAAGAACATGTCTAAAGTGATGTAATTTTATGGGAAAGTGCATAAACAAAGCACCACTCTCAAAAAGGGTCCTCACCTGACAACACATTGGGAAAAAAAACATATACAAGTATATACATTGTAGGTGGAAAAACATACTGACAAACTTGATCCAAAGTAACTAAAACTCACACAGGAATGTGCTATGTGCATATATGCTGTTGTCGAGGTACATGTATGCTACTAGAGAGTTAACCAAGGTGGATGCATAAGCGTAAATCCTATTGAAACTAATGACTTCACAGGGTGATATATTTATGTAGAGCTTGAATTTATAATGAAAATGCAGCTCTTAACCCTTTCAGGACATGAATTATTTAAGGGCTAAATTTATCACATTTTGTTCGTCAAATTGGCAACAATAATATTTTGCTTTTCGTGCTACAAGGTTCTAATAAGGTGTAATGTCTTTTCAAAACAATATACATGATTACAAAATTTGTCAAAAAGTTGAAAAAATTGCACATTTTTATAAAAAAAAGAGCTCTGAATCAAAGTTATTGAGCCAAACCACAAAATGTGGTCAATTGTCTTGAAAGAGTTTTATAAAATTGAGTGAGCCTGAAAGCTTCATACAAATATTCACCACTTGTGCATTCTTTGGCTCAGTAATATAGATTATTAACCCTTGTGAGACAAATGACCACATTTTGTGGTTGGGCCTAACTTTTGATTCAGAGCTCTAAAAAATATGCCAGATGCACAAGTAGAAAGAGCGAAAATCGCATTTGATGCCAGGAATTTTAAAAACGAGAATAAGCTTAAAAATCCTTAAATTGACAACACATTGAGAGGTTCAAAATCTTTGGTTATTTAATCAAAATTGGCAATTTTTCAACTTTTCAACAAAATTCCCAATCATGTATATTGTTTTCAAAGAAAATGCACCTTATTAGAACCATGTAGCCCGAAAAGAAAAATATTGCTGTTGCCAATTTGGAGAACAAAATGTGATCAATTTAGCCCTTAAACTATTTCTATTCTGAAAGGGTTTACAGTTTAAATGCTGTGCTCTTTTCTCGAAATCCCTTCAGTTGTTCATCTCCAAAATAATTCTGAAAAAGAGAACTGATTTTCCTTTTTCATTGGCTGTATGTTGCAACATTTAGTAGCACAATGATTACTAGTACTTCTAATCATCTCTTCAAAATTGAAACCCCAAAGAAATTCACCTATGGGAGTTGGATAAACATCAGTCACTTTGCTGTACTACACTGTAAATAGCAGATTACACTGGATGTATTGTGTAAGCACTACATTTTTTAAAATTGTCTGACTGAATGAATTCACTATAAACATGAGACTGATCAATTCAAGTAAGAAATCATATCAGCTTTAAAAAGACACTGTAGCCTTTAATAATGCACACTCAGAGAAAATGTAAGAGTGAACAGAAACAACATAAGTGAGTTTGTTCCCTGTTAGTTTCCTATTGTTTGATATCAGCTTTTTGTGTTCATTCATGCATTTTACTCTGATGAGAGCAAGACAAAAAGCTTTGGTATGTCTATTTTCTCTGATTTTGGGGTTCTAATCATCATTAAGAAAATGCCACCCATCAACCACAACCTCCTGCATCTCATGTAGCTCACCCAACTTTGATATAAAACCTTGTTTAATATGACTAAATATCTAAAGCTTTTGCGTCTTTAGTTACACCAGAGTAGTGATCACATTTTAGGGCTATTGCCCTATTAAGTACAACCTGTGAAATACATGTCCACTATTTATCTTGTTTGATTACCTGTTAACACTGCCAGGGCACAAGCTAACATTGCCCCCCTCCCCACACCCTTTCAAAGGTAATTTTGCATATTTAAAGGACACAAACAAAAAAATGTGGTCTCCTAGTTGTGTTATAGCACATCCCCCCCCCACACTTTTTTACAGAAATATGGATTCGCCCCTGCCTAAAAACACCAATATGTCCAGGGCCCTCTTGCATAAAACGTTGTGACTAAGCACAACTCAAAAAATCAAACAAGTCCAAAATATGCGATCCGGAGGGCCCAGATCCACAAAGTAATGGACAACAGTGGTTCACCCTACTCTGCCATACAACAGTTGAACATTGTTTATATTAAAACATAAACAAAATTAAGAATACCACTGCATAAACAGCTGGCATCGCAGTACAAGGGTTGGGAGATCATCCTACTGCACAGGTCAACTCTGCTAGTGAGGTCATCTAGAGGTCATGTGATCAGCTTGGGTTCAATCAGTGAAGGTAATGTCACCAATACCTGCAAAGAGGAGATAAGAATAGGAAAGAATAAAGGTTGTATCACATTATAACATGAATACTGGGCGTTGTGGCGTGCGCCTGTAATCCAGCTAAAAGTGGAAGTTATAAACTGATTCAGCAGACCCAGGTTCGAGACTTTCGGATGGTGACGTTAAAGGTCGGTCCCCAGACAATCATATCTGATTGATACATGTCTGTAAAAACCCAATTACACACACACACACACACACACACACACACACATATGAATACTATTTAAGAGAAGGTTGAGTTCCAGCAAAGGTAAAAGGTAGTTTTTTAGTCCATCCTAACAAATTATTTTTTTAAATTGAAAATATGCACCAAGTCAGGTCCAATGATTATTTCCAATAATGAATAAGTGTGAATAAGCAATTCTGCGATCAAGCTCTAGCAATGCATTTAATGTCATGCATATGAAATGTAAATTGAAAGAACAGTATTATTTTTAAAAACATTGGCACTACAGATTTCACAGGGTAAAACAAGAAATTTTGATCCATCTACATGTGTCGATCAAAGAGAAGGAAGGCCAGATCATAACATCATACTATTAACCTTTCCAGTGCCGTTGACAGTTTAATCTGCCCAAATATTATCATCGCATTGAATATTTGGGAAATATTTTGGAAGAGAAAATGCTCACTTGAACAGGTTCATAACTGGAATTGTGTCAATGCTCAGTTAGCATGAACACAATAAACTGTACAAACAGTTTGCATGAAGATGAACAAAGAAAAAAAAGAACCACACTTTAAAATTTGTCACAAAAAAAATCTTTGTTTGTAATACTTGATTGTAAACTTAGGGCACTGTGAAGGTAAAATAAAATGTAGAACATCAAATGTATGCACAAGAAAGATACATACCAGTCTGTCTACAGCAGAAGGTGCAGGTTGATCTGTCAGATCATCTTCTGTTTCCATCTCAAACTTTCCACCATCTCTCTTTGGTTCTGCTGCCATAGCCACATCACTGAGACGGAGCTCAATCATGGAGTTGGAATAATTAAAGTTGATCACTTCTCCTTCCTGTGATTATAAAAGTTAAAGAACTCTAAGATCTTATGCATAGCCATTTTCTACACCATCATTCATGATATATTTTTTAAGATGACCTCGTATGCAAAGATGACCTCGTACGCACTTATACATGTACAAGTTTATCTGAAGATAAGTTTGTACTCTACAATAGCTTTTACGGGTGAATAGGCTTCAACAGGTTTTGTGTGTATTAGCGGGCTATGGTCCATTCTATATCATTCATACATGAGAGGAAAATAATTATTCAGAATTTCACTTTCAACTTTGAAACCTCAAATTTGTAGCATAGTAAGAGTTCAAGAGTCCCTGATTCAGGTAATCTAGCAAATTTAAGAAAATTAAATCTTGATTAGAGTAACTTTGTTGTCTGTTTTTGACTACTGCAACAGTGAATGTTTGACACAGTCCCACATGGGCAAGGGCCTATGAGTGCTTGTATGTGTATGAATGATCTTACCTTGTATTCTGATACTTCTGGTGTGTATAAAGTTGACAGCTCCAGAATCTGATAAAAGAGGGTGGACAAGATGAGAAAATTAACATGACAAATAATCAGGAGTACGTCACACATAAAACGAAGGAAACTTGATAGATGCTATTACATAATCTGATTTCATATGATGCAATTTCTTGCTTACCTTTCTTGCTGCATTGATATCACAACATGGAGGTGTTGTTGACCATATTTAGAGTATTGTGGGTTAGTGACTCAAAACTTGAATGGTGAAGCGTGTGATGTGGCTTGGTAAAACTGTATTCAATTATAAATGCTTTTAGATAAAGAAGCAAATCAAGACATAAAATCACTGTTCTTCAGTCTTGTCCACCACAATGAGCCTCTAGGCAAGCCACGATTGCCTTGACAATGCCAGCACATCCTTTGGTGTCTTCCACAGCACCAATGGGATACCAAAGACCTTAAGTCACATTTTCTCCAGAACCCCATCACCACAAAACTGGTATCTCTCCACCATCTAATAAATATTCAGACGTCATAAGCAACAGAGTGGACCCCAGGAACATATTGTGTACCCCCATATATATACCAAATATATCTCCTTTGTGAGTAAAATAGCTCCCACTCCCACCAAGGAACTACTTTCTGATAAATTTCCACTTAACATGGACACACCCTTTTATATAAATGGTTACACTTGCTCTCAAATACCAACCACAAAAGAAACAAAGGAGAAAACATTGTACAACCTCAATGCTCCCCCAATACAGTGTACAAAAGATACTAGCATAGAACATTCCATCATCTCCAAGCTCCCCTACACTGGACAAACTAATTCTTCTAATTCACCTACTGCATACTTCTATAATCAAACATAACTATTCTTCTATGGCTCAAGAAATTCTTGATACATTAATGGGGGGGGGGGGGGGGGGGGGAGGGTTTCAGTCCACAAGTATGTAATCATTATTACAAGGTTTCAACAGACCTGTTCACAAAGTTATTAAACTCTGTTTCTTTCCTGGGGACCTACATGTAGTAACGAGGTATTCCATTAACCTGTTATTAATGAATGAACTACATGTACAATACTTGGAATCCGGTTTGCATACATTACTTGTTGCTATGTCTGACAGGCCTCTGACAAGCTTTCAGGTGGTGAAGAACAACCTTAATTTTAAAAGTATGCATAAAATTTGCAATATATTTATGAACAGGTCTATTCAAGCCTTTTCCTTTTATGCTCACATCAGTATAACAGAGCCCAAGAACATGTATACAACAGCATACACACATTCAATGACTTTGCTTTCCTATATTCCCTATAAAAAATAACATTACTTGACAAATTAGGAAACATTCAAAGGATGCATGTCATAATCAATTAGACACTATTTTGGTTGGTTTTATTTTGCTTATCTTTTTCATGAAATCATCCTAATTATACACTTAAATTGCTCTCTACAAAAAAAAAGTCATCCTTGAAAGGTGTAGAATTGCAAAGCTATATCCGCTCTCCCAGCAAGTACTGGAGATCATGGTAAAATGTAACATCTTAATGCTACAATTCAGATTTTTGCAATATCTGGCCAACATACATTTTTTGAGCACCAGGAAGATGGTAACCCATGTACATGTACATCAACATAGAGTTAAAGACGTTCTGACCCTAAACAGACAATACTGATCATACATGTAGCTGGATCATTCATTGTACTGAGAATTTGTCCCAAGATTCTAAAACTACAGAATGTATATTTTACCTTGTAAGCAATGATATCGCCAACACGTGGTGGTCCTACTAAAGGCGGATAGCTGCTGTAGTCTTTGGGCTTCTTGGGCAGTGCTGATTTTCTGGGTTGCTTTGGTTTCATGGGCTGATTGGGTTTCTGTCTTGCAATGTTTAACAGCTACAATTTGTGGGAAAAATAAAAATGGAAGTACTAGCTGTTACAAAAAACATTTCCCACTTTTGATCCTTAATAGTTCGAAAACTATATATCAGATAACACTGTCACTGATATGAGTAATAGCTGAATAGTGTACAATTTAGTTGGAGGTGATTTGAATATGAAGCATAAATAAGTTTCATTAAATCCGTGATTAATTTTAAAGTTAGGTTCCAGATTTTGGTCAAATTTTAACCCTCTGTACAAAACTTGAACTTTACACAGGAACCAATGATGTGTATGTGAGTGTGTGCGTACAATGACCCTGAACAGTGGACATGAATACCACCTTTTCAGAGCTCTGCTGACCAGGCTTCTGGTCTCTTGCTCCAAGGCACATGAATGCTTTATTAATAATTCATGATGGATTGCCCTGGGCACTGCTAGTCTGAATTCATGGTAAAGGGTAAAATGCATGCACATGAAAAAAGTAAGGACATGTTTCCATGTGCTTGCATACACTACATTTCATTCCAGCTAACAATCATTTTCATCATTATCATCATCATCATCATCACTGTCACTATCATGATCATCATCATTATTAGCAGCAGCAGCATTATCACCACCATCATAATCATCATCCTCATCATTGTTATCATTATCATTATAATCGTTATCATGATCATAATTATCACTATTATTGTCATCATCATTATCATCACTATCATTGTCATCATCATTATCATCACTATCATCTTCGTCATCATCATCATCATCATCATCATCATCATCATCATCATCATCAAGGACAACATCAATATTCCTATCCTTTGAATGACTTGAATCACTTCGCATTACTTTGATTGCTTCAAAATCCATTAAAATGACATCTCAGTGAAATGACTTTACACAGTTAATGCCAGAGGATGAATAAAGACTAGCTGTGATAGTGGAATTCCTCATGAATAAATAATAAAGCATTCAAACCCTGGCCATTGTCCAGGACCATTGTCTGGGTGTTAACCACACACTCCCATACACACCAATTGACCCCTGTGCAAAGTTAAAGTTTTGTACAGAGGGTTGAAAATAGAGCAAAATCTGAACCCTAACTTAAAAATTAATCTTGAATCTAATGAAACTGATTTATGCTTTCATTTTTAAATTACCCCCAACAAAAATTGTACACTATTCAGCTATTGCTCATATCAATGTCAGTGCTATCTGATATATAGTTTTTGAACTATTAAGGATCAAAAGTGGGAAATGTTTTTTGTAACACCTAGTACAATGAGAGATGTTTCACATACTCTATTATATTTTGGTTTTAATATGATTTTTTTTTTTTTTTTACTTCATTACATTTCAATTTCAGTCTTTCTGCCATTCAAATGATAGGCAGTATATTCACCTACCTTAAATGAATTAGATTTTTTTACACAAAGCATCACATTTTACATACATTTCTACAAATACATAACATATTTACTATTATTTGCATGATATGTGGGGGTGAGTCATAACATTTTTACAAGCTGTCTGGCTATTCTGATGTTTTCCTAAAATGGCTAGTTCTATAAAAAAAAAAAAAAAATTTTAAATGTGCATATATATATATATATATATATATTTTTTTTTTTTTTTTTTTTTTTTTTAAACAACAAAAAAACAAACATATGAATTGGGATAAAAACTTTTTTTTAATTCTAAAAAAAGGACAAACAAATTAACCTTAAAGTGTACCATTACTCATCTGAGGAAAAAACAATAAAATGGTGAACTCTGCCTTACCACAAACAAACTTCTGAATGATGTTAAAAACAAAATGACAAAACATGCAAACAGCTTTACTTTTCAGAATGGTTGACAGTCCTGACTTGATCACATACTGACCTTTGTCTGTATACCATCAGTTGCATTGCCATTGCCATCACCGTGATCCAAAGCAAAGTGATTGTTATCACATTCAGATCCAACTCCTTGCACCTCATCAGCAGCATTGTGCAGTTCTCCTTGCACCATTGAATTGCTTTTGTTTGCTCCACATTCAACAGGGGAAGTTCTCTGCTCAAGGTTCAATTGTTGGACTGGCTGAGGAGCAGACAGCAGTCTTTCAGGAACAGATGGTTGCATACCATCTTCTGCTTCAGATTCATTAGAGTCAGAGTCTGATGAAAACCTGACATGCCCGACAGAGGACTTTGACTTAGATTTCCTCACCACAGCACTCTTACTGGATGAGAGCCCTTTCCCTTCCACTGGATGATTAGGAAGTTCCGCTGTCTTCATCAGCAAGGCTGCTCCTGGCTTTGTACTGCTTTGCACTGTCTGTTTCTTTTGAAGCTGCACAGGAGGCGATTCATCTGAGTCTGAAGATGAGGATGCTGAGGACAAGGAAGATACTGATGAAGAGGTAGAGGTACTTGACGTTCTTGTTATAGCAGTTCTCTTCCTATCAGAACTCTTTATGCTGCCAGCCACTGATGTTTTGCTGGGATGTCCTGAACCAGAAGTCTTCAGAGACGGCTTACTATTTCTACGGACAGTCTCCTCTTCAGTTGAGCTAGATTCAGAGTTGGAATGCAATGGCCCAGATCCATTAGACTTGACATTTCTCCCATTGGCTTTGGTTCGTTTATTACCTGATCCACTTGATGCAGATGTTCCAGGATTCACGCTTAGCGCTTGAGTAGAAGATTGCGTCAGAGATTTTGATGCTTGACCTTTTCTCCTACCAGAGCGATTTGCCTTTGAGATTACCTTTGGTTGTCTATCATCTTCCGAGCTGGAATCTGAGGAGGAACTCGAATCATGACCAAGAGACGTCTTGACAAAATGATTGCGAGCTCTAGCAGAATGTGTTTTGGTCCCATTTTTGACTGGTGGAGAGACGTCCAACCTACATGAAGAATTGTCAAGTCTGCTTGTTTTTCTCCTACCTTTTCTCCTACCAGAGCGATTTGCCTTTGAGATTACCTTTGGTTGTCTATCATCTTCCGAGCTGGAATCTGAGGAGGAACTCGAATCATGACCAAGAGACGTCTTGACAAAATGATTGCGAGCTCTAGCAGAATGTGTTTTGGTCCCATTTTTGACTGGTGGAGAGACGTCCAACCTACATGAAGAATTGTCAAGTCTGCTTGTTTGCCCAGCTTCTGTTATCTCCTTCCCTTGGGATGTCTTTTGTCCATTCAACAATCTGTTGTCATGTCTCCTCTCCTTGCTGGTCACCTTCCTTTCCTTAAGTGTCTTTTTCCTTTTAGCTGTTGGAGTATGGGTCGCATTGTCTTTGTTACTCCTGGGCAGCTGAGCCTCTGTATTGGCCTTCTTTCTCTTGCTGGGGTTACTTGGTTCAGCTACTTGTGGTTCCTCTATCTCAATTTCATCTTGCTTATCACCTACACCGAGTAACCTCACCCTGCACAGCATTGAGAAAAGAAAAAAATGCACACAAAAATGCAGTCAAACATAACCCACTGGTTAGTGTTGTTGCTAGAAATCAGGACTGGTCTGCAAATTTGTTAAGGAACATATCTCGGTCACTGATCACTATTCCAACACCGTACCCTTTCATACCTTATGACTCGAAAATATGTGTTGCTGTTGTGTAAGAGATAAAGAAATTATCTTCAAATGAAGGTAGGATGTGTGATGCTACTAAATTTTCCAAGAGTCAGTAACACTGACGAGTGTGGGGCCAAGCCCATTGAATTAGCAGTGGATCTCAGTTGAGTTCCATGATAATTGTATTAATTAAGTCCATCCACTAATCTAGAAACAAAAGTGTTCATGAAGATGTAAAACAAAAAAATAAACTGTAAAATACCATATATATGGCACACTTTTCTTCCAGCAGAAAAAAACTCCAAAGCAGGGCTGCGCCTTATACACAGAGACAGCCACATCAAGGTGCCACTTCAAGTTTTCCATATGACACTATGAGGGTCTGCTCTTTATGTCTAAAGCTATTGCATTCTAAAAAGCGGTGACTTTAGCAAGAAATAAATCTTTTGTTAAAATTACTTTTATATTATATGTAAATCGCATTATTACATGATCGATTGCAATTTATGTTCAATTGTGAGGTTTTGGTTTGTTTTGTTTTGGTTTGTTTTTTAATTCAAAGTACATGGCATTTTAAAATTGTCAAACTGATTACTATTTGCAAGGCTTGAACAATGGCTCCAAGGCTTATACTTTTCCTAGACATGCTAATTTAGGGTAAGTACAAACCTTCTGATGACAGACTCTTGAAAATCTTGTTAAATAATGTGAAGTTAAGAAACCTTTCATGCCTTACTGCAAACCAAGTTTATTTGGCAACCATAGTTTACTGAATGTGATATATATTATACAACTCACTCCTAGATCCTAATCAAATGATTGGTAGAGTGCAGTCATTCATTTTTTGAGACTATCACACATTTTTTTCATTAAAGAGCGTGCAATAGTTTACAGTACTACCAAACAATTTTTAAGTACACGATGCGCAGAGTGCATGTAGAGTTAAGTGCGCTTCACATAAACATGCACGAGCTTATCTGAAGATAAGCTTGTACTCCAACATAGCTTTAATGGTTGAATAGGCTTCAATACATTGCAGGTTTTGTGTGTATTAGCGGGGATTGGTCCAGTCTAGATCATATGAGAGGAAAATAATTACTTAAAATTTCACTTTCAACTCTGATCCCCCAAATTTGTAGCATAATCAGAGTTTAAGAGTCCCTAAATCAGGTAATACAGTATTGCAAAAGTATTTTCTGTTTTACTCTAGTACTGCAGTGAATTCTTGACACAGTCCCACATAGGTTTGGTCCCATTAAATATAATACGTGGGAGCTAGTATAAGAGTAGCACTGCACATGGGCATGATATGGACCAATCTTAAAGGTCATGTAAAGTTTTGGTAAGCCCTCAAAAACTGTTCGTCAGATTTCTTCAATTTTTGTTGATAAATAGCAAGATACTAGCAATACTAAGACACTGTGAAGATTTCGCCTCCTAAAGTTTAATATTAAACAAATAAGAGGCAAAAACTAATTTATGTGCCGGGACAGGCACGTAAAATTCCAACATATCATTTTGTCACCTTTCTATGTCATATTTATGTATTCTCTGTTTTTGCAGTGTTTGTAATTTATACATATTGTTGTAATTTCATTGTAAATGTGGAATCTGAATAAAATCAAATCAAATCAAATCAAATCAAATCAAAGGCAGCATGTGCTATACACTGTAAACACGCATGTAAAACCAATGATGAGTAGCTACACACAGTGCACACACGCTGTCTCTATGCGAAGCCCCAAGATTGCTGTGCGGGGAGCCGTCGGGGTGGAAGGGTCCTAGCATAATGGCAGTGATCAAGCATTCCTTACAGATATTTACACTGAAATTCACCAGAAATCACAGATGGAATACCAAAATGATCTCTTACAGACATCTTTTGATACAAGGAGAACAACATGAGACTATATTTAACACGTTTCTTTCCAATTTCCTTTTTGCTACCAATACTGTACATGAGCTTTAAAAGGACTCTTTTATAATCAAATAAAATGGAATTAGGAGTTTTGTTGTATAAAACAAATGATGCAAGTCTTCATTCGTTCATTATACAATCTATCCGCTCTTGTTGAGGCTGTATGAACCTATCATACAAAGCCGTCAGGCCATATGGGATAGATACACACAGCCTGAACTTGATCGTACAGATCGTATAATGTTCTCATTAACATGCATCATTAGTATGGTGGTGTGTCCATAGTTCGTGCGGAGGGAAATATCTTAAAAACTAGAAAATATTCCGAAAATCTGATAGCATCATTTTATAGAGGAACCTACAATTACCTAGAAAGTAAAATACAATATTTATTTTGAATTGGATGAGAAGTTATGATGATCGGCAAATTGTTCTACTTTTTTTGTCAATTTCCGAAAGAAATGAAGTTAATGACAAGGGTCTAGAATTTACTATCTAGAAATCCTCATTTTGAGAGATGTCATCAAACTTGTGAGTAAAACCCGATACCAAATGATTGTATAATATTTTTTCTTGCAAATGATGCAATTATGTTACCTTTAATGGAATGTTACATCACATAACAAATGAGAAACCAAAAAATAATGGACAAATAAGAAACTCAAATGTAATTTTCAATCATTCTTATGCATAAAGTGGGGTAAACATGGTAAAGTAATGTTTGGTATCATAAGAAATGATTATAAATTTCCTACAAGTTATGTACACAACATTTTGTGAAATAATAGATGGTTAATGAAGAGAGCTAAATCCCTTGGCACAGTAGGAGTTAATGTCAATGAATGGTCAGGTAATAACGTCACCCCATTTGTGGATCTAATAGTATACTCTAGCAGACATATTGTTACATCTAGGATTGTAGGTCTACCTGATTAAATCGTTTTCTTGAATAATCTCTGACTTTTCAAAAGGTGGAAGAACAAAATCATCCAACAGCAGTTCAATCTGAGATGATCTTCCAAGGCAGAAGGTCCTCTGAATACAATACTCCACATCCGTAATTCTGCGGCACGCATCAATGTTCAGCAAAAACCAACACTTCCTCCTGCCGACACTCCCGGGGCGAAATGATGTGCAGTCGTCGAACAGCAAACGCACGCGGATATTTGGAGAACGTTGCATGGCTGTTATCTTTCACAGCTTACGAAGTGAAAGAGTAAACTCATCAAAATGTAGACCACTTAGCTTGTCCGACTCTCTGCTGTCCACCTATGATGTGGGATAATTACCTGAACAGGACAAATAAAGTCTACCGTATTCAAAAAATAAAATCTGCACAGTTTCCATAACGGTATGCAGATCGTGTGATCGAGTTGGTATATGGAAAGCCAAAACGCGCGCTATAGCGCTATCATGTAATATTAATTGTACACATTATAGGTTGCACAGACCCACTCTATCATAACGAGGCGCCTGTCGCTGAATTATCGTCTGATTGATTGATTGATTGATTGATTGATTGATTTTATTTGCCAAGCCTCTAACATACAACATTAAAAGAATATCAGATCAAAATTATGTAAGCTTGAACAGGATAACCCACGAAAGCTTGAGAGCTTATTTCCAGTGGGGTCACCAACATACAAAATTAATAAGTTCAATTTGTATTATTTACAGACTGAGAAGGAAAAAAAAAATATTAAGAATAATAAAAATGATAATAACAACAACAACATTAATAATGATATATGTAATAATGATAATAATAATAATAACAAGAAGAAGAAGAAGAAGAAGAAGAAGATGATGATGATGATGAGGAGGAGGAGGAAGAGGAGGAGCAAAAAGAATAATAAAGAATATGTTGAATCTCTAAAACGTACAAAAACAAAAGTATATACAAACTTAGACAGCATGAACCTGGTAGAGAAAAGAAAAGTGTTCTGTCTTCAGGCAATTTCAATCATATACCATGTCATTAGCTTCTCTCCTCTGACTTTCAAGTGATAGGTATTCCTTTAATTTCCTCTTAAAAAGAGGAAAGTTTTCTATTTCCTTTATATAATTAGAAAGGGCATTCCAATGTTTGATGGCAATGTAATAAAACGAATTTTCAATGCTACCTACTCTTTCTGGTAAGTTAAAGTTGAATCTGCTATTTCTTGTATCATAATTATGTAAGTCGATAACAATATTGAAGTTGGATCGAATATAATGATTTGACCTAGTATGATATATTTTATGCACGTGATGCAATACGAGTTGTTTTGATCTTTGGTTAACTTAAAGAAAACCAGCTTTAGAAAGTTCGCTGTAGCCAACGTGAGTCCTTGGACCAGAACAGTTGACGAATCTCACCATGTTGTTCTGTATAATTTTCAACTTCTTTTGTTCTAACTTGTTTATGTTACTATACCATACAGGGTTAGCATAGTCAAACAAACATTGAATAAGAGCAAAACAGAGTATACGTCTTGCTTTTAAATTCATTCAATTTTGATATCTGTACAGAAATTTGAGACGAGAATTTGCTTTTTTTACAACTGATTCTACTAAAGAAGAAAATGAAATTGCGCTAGCCAATCAATGCCTAAATACTTCACAGATTCTTTTCTCTGAATTACTTGATTATTGTGTGTCACTTTGAATTCAAATGACTTTTTAGAACTACTTTTAGAACAAAACAAAATGCTTTCTGTTTTGCCCAAGTGTAAAGAAAGCTTGTTATCAGTCATCCAATCGACACATGTAGACAGCTGTTCGCTGAGCTTCTCCTCAAGAAATTTTGGATTAGGATTTGAATAGAGTAGTACGCTGTCATCAGCGTACAATAATAGTTTACAGTCCTTTATACAAATACACATATCATTGATATAACTTGTAAATAGAATTGGGCCTAAAATGCTTCCCTAAGGAACACCGCATGTTATCGGCATTAGTTTGGAACGAATATCATGAATGGCCACTACTTGGTGTCGATTAGACAAGTAGGATCTGAACCATTCTAAACTTGCCTTGTTAAAACCCATTATTTGTAACTTTTTCAACAAGACGCCATGATTAACTGTATCAAAAGCTTTTTGCAGATCAAGGAGCACCATACCAACAAAGCGCCCTTGGGAAGTTTCTATCCTCAAATAATCAGTTAAATGAATTATACATGTTTCAGTCGAATAGTCATGTCTAAAAACAGCGCGAATGTGTAGAAATCTTACTACAGGGTAAAATCTGGGTTTTGTTTGACTGGAATTGACAACTTCTCGAGATTCTGATGCAGCAAATATATTTTCAAGTTTTGAACTAAAAATTTTGTAAAAAATGGAAAACCGACATGTCATTACAGTCAGGTTATAGCAAAAATTTTCACTCGTTGGATCTTTTCAATATATTTGGAAGAACACCAAAAATCAAATCTATTATTTTAATCTTGTTCTGGGGTTCTTTTTTTATTTCATCTTTTAAGTGTTTGGTATCATCGGATAGCGTAAGCCTTACTAATTTAAAATTATGACATGTACAATGATGTCACATCTAAGAAAAGGTCCTTCGATGGCAAGTTGGCAACTCCCTATACAGAAACAGTCCAGGCAGTGGACTAGACTGTACTCGCAGCTTACGTCATTACTCTAAAGGGAAAGACTCATGAGAAAAAAGTTGCTTTAAATAAATGCACAAAATAAGAGAAACAGATCAGTGAAAGTTTGAGAAAAATCCGACGAAGAATAAGAGCGCTATGGAAATCTCAAATTGGTAACTCCAGGTCATGTGACAGTGATATCCTGTGATGTCATGGAATCATTACTCTCCATTTGTTTTTGTACACAAAAATGACCCCAAATATCAGTGGCGGATTTAGGGGGGGGGGAATCCCGGCCCGTGCCCCCCCCCCCTTTTTGAGGGAAAACAATGCATTGTGCCCCCCCCCTTTTTGACCAGAAAACCCTTTTTTTTTTTTTTTGCCTGTCAGAGAATTATGGAGGGGAACTGGACCCCATAACCCCCCCCCCCCCCCCCACTGAGCGACTTTTGGAGGGCTGGCGAGACCCAAAAATATTGGTCTCCCTCCAAGCAGTTTCCCAAAGTTGACAATCCTGCATTTGTGTGCCCCCCCCCCCCCTTATACGAAATCCTGGATCCGCCCCTGCCAAATATCCCTTTTTTCTCGAAATAGTTTACTATTTCGAGAAAAAAGGGATATTTGGGATATTTGGCAGGGGTGGATAAACTAAGTCTATTCCTTTACTAAAGGAATAGACTTAGTTTAAACAAGAGGACATGTCAAAACATTTCACCCTTAAAGGCCAAGTCCACACTAATATCAAGTTGAGTTGAATAAATAGGGTAAAATGAAACAAGCATAACAGTGAAAATTTTATTGAAATCGGATGTAAAACAAGAAAGTTACGGCATTTTGAAGTTTTGCATTATTTCTTGAAACAGTGATATGCATAACGTGGGCGGTATGCAAATGAGTGAACCGATGATGTCACACACTCACATTTCCTTATGTATTTTATTATATGAAATATCATATATTTCCATTTTTTGCTTCAATAATGTAAAACATGGTTTGACTCCTTATGGAACATGTAAAAATCATTATTATTGTAACTTATTTTGATACAAGGGAGAGATTCTTTATTATCACATCCATAAAAATTGAAATATTTGAAATTTCATATGATAAAATACATAAGGAAAAGTGAGTGTGTGACATCATCTGTTCACTCATTTGCATACCGCCCATGTTATGCATATCACCGTTTCATTAAATAATAATGTAAAACTTCAAAATGCCGTAACTTTCTTATTTTACATCCGATTTCAGTGAAATTTTCACTGTTATGATTGTTTAATTTCACTCTATTTATTCAACTCAACTTGATATTAGTGTGGACTTGGCCTTTAATAATGCCTCGAGCATAGGAATAAAGAAGATGTTATACACAAAAAAATGAAAATTAATATCTTTTTTTTTTTTTTTTTAATATACAAATATCATTTGGGGGGTCAATTTAATGAAAGAATGTGCCTTTTTTTTACAAGATGATATACAAAAACATGTTATCCTCACTATACTTCGAGCACAGGAATAAAAATGATGTTTTTTGAAGAAAAATATAACATAATGACATTTCATGTAGAAAAACAAATCGGAAAGTAGTGATTCCATGACATCACAGGATATCACAGTCACATGACCTGGAGTTGCCAATGTGAGATTTCCATAGAATTTTTAAAATTCATTACTCTCATTCTTTGTCGGATTTTTCTCAAACCTTCACTGATCTATTTCTCTTATTTTTGTGCTTTTATATAAAGCAACTTTTTTCCTCATGAGTCTTTCCCTCTAACAAAATCACATGAGTTGATGCTTCCCCGGCCGGCCCTCCCCAACCCGTTCTCTCTCTCTTCTTCTTCTTTCATTATTTTTTTAAAAGAAAATAGTGAGTAGAAAATCATTTTACATTGGCATTTTTATACTCAAGTGTCTCAAAGACAGCCTCTTGTATTTCATTATTAATATTTTCTTTGATAAGTACAGGATATTGAGCCACGTCACGAAATTACGTAAAATTTTCACACATACTATGTGATAGTGAACAAGAAACCACAAGCTATTAAATCAATGAACCCGGTCTACATATAGATGACTCCATACCTGTTAGAGCAGCAGACACAATTACCCCCCCCCCCCCCACCTCCTATATGTAGGCCTGCTGGTATTACAAAATGTATGAAAAATCATATCAAAATCTACGTTTACATTCTGTATTGCTGATATTGAATCAATAATGTCGAGCCATATGTTTTTAAGATAATTTATCATGTTTCTAAAATGTGTTGTACTCCAGAGCAGCTGCATTTTAACTCCGATACCCCGTTCATTATATTTCACAGAAATTGTTTATACAGTGACAGTAATTTTATTTCTTAAACGGCCTCTTCAGGGGCATGGAATAAATACAGCTGAAAAAAAAAAACTTATTTTACAACAATGAACAAAAACATGAAAAATATCAAGAATAATTTCCTGCAGCAAACAACAAAAAATTAATGAAGGCAAGAATCTGTTCAGATATAACCTATAACTATTTCAACTAGAGTCTATCTACACTGTTTTACAATAGAGCATCAAACCAATTAACGCTTACTGTGCCAAGGGGTTTAGCTCTCTTCAAAATTTTACCAAAGTGTGATCAATGCTCACTTTTAAAATGTCTGCACTTCATAAACCATCTATTATTTCACAAAATATTGTGTACAAAACTAGTAGAAAATTTATTACCATTTATGATTCCAAACATTATTACTTCACCCAACTTAATGCATAAGAATTATTGAAAATTACATTTGAGTTTCTTTTTTGTCCATTATTTTGGGGTTTCTCATTTGTTAACTATAGTTAAATGTTGAAATAAGGTAAAATCTTTTTTTGAAAATCTTCAATTTTCTCTGAAAATTTCTGTAGTAGCATATAATTATAATCATATATTTAGAATGCTTGATTTATGCTCAAAACTTTGATATACATTGACCACCATATACCTTTCCTGTGGTCGAACAATTGGTGAATGAAAATGACCAGTCTATCTGTCACATATATGTGACATCGGCACTGAAAGAGTTAACCTCTTTTGCGTTGAAAAAAAGAAAGAGAAAAGAAACATCTGCCTGTGTTGTTTTTATGGGACTTAAGGTAATCTGGAGTGCAATTAATCTAACTTATATCTTTGTGGCTGCGCGGTTGTACCCCTTGATATATTTTCGCCAGACGACCATGAGTTATATGTTTTCGCCAGACGACCATGAGTTATATGTTTGTTATGAAGCAGAATTCGTACAGGATTTGTTTCAAATGATTTACAAGTATTTTGAAGGGGAAAAAATAAAAACAATATTCGAGTTGATAAGAAATCTGAGTTGATAAGAAATCTTTATCCTCGTATCAACATTATAGTGTATACTTCTATATATTTTATATCCTACCATCTTTTAATAATATACAAAGACTTGGGCGACAGTAATTTGCCTGTACTTAGTCTAGATTCTATCCT
Organism: Heliocidaris tuberculata; assembly: GCA_025618425.1. NCBI lineage: Eukaryota > Metazoa > Echinodermata > Echinoidea > Camarodonta > Echinometridae > Heliocidaris > Heliocidaris tuberculata. The sequence continues at coordinate 7,791,026 of CM046836.1, read as the reverse complement.
CTTTTTATATTTGGTTTATTCCCCTGCGCTGCTCTTTCCCTGGCTTCGTTCCCCTCATACTCGCAAATCCCACACAGAACGTACCTCTTCACTAATCGCGCGATCCCGGGCAAAAATTTCACCCGTCGAAAAAAAAACAACCCCCCAATAAATGTCATTGTGGCCGAATCAACTGTTACGTCTTCATATAGAACTGAATTAATGTCGAATGGTTAATATGGATCAAAGTGGCCAAATGAATCATTTTTAGGCCAAAAAGACCGTTGTCAGCTCAGTGTGCGTCGATTCAATGAATCAGTGCAGGGGCAACGGAGCGTCTTACAAAGTGGGGGGGGGGGGGAGGCGCCGACCAAAAAGGGTACTTTTTAATAAAAGGGGCAAAGGGTAAAATCGAGCGAAAAGAGGGACCATTTTGTGACATTGGTATTACCCTACAGTCTAATTAATACATTATCAAGCATCATCTTCTTCATTTTTATTGTTTCTATCTTGATGTGGTTCTGGGTACTGCTTCAGCTTTCCCAATTTGCAATTGTGTGCAATGGTCTAATGATTCATGTGCGAGCGTGCAAAAATTTTCAGAGCTTTTTTTCTCAGTGCTGAAGTCCTTGGGTTGTGTATTATTTACAACAATATGAAAATGACAACTGCAAAGTAATTTGGGGGAATGTCAAATGTTTTTTTAATTCGTAAATTAACCCTTTCGATTTTCTTTAGGATTACATCGATATCAACAAAGTTTTATGCGATCTGCCTGATTTCATATATATTATAAGAGCGAGCGAGCATAGCTAGCGAGCCAGCTTTAGGGAAATCTTTCAGAAAATTTGCCCTCACTTTGTGAAATTATGGGCACATTCGAGCGAGCGGAATGATAAATTTTTTACTAGGGGGGGGGGGTGGACATTGTGCCCTTTTTAACTCCATCTCCACTGTCTTACATTGTAGTTGTATTAATATGGACTGGGCCTACCTGTAACTACATAAAGCCGCAAAGATTCTCTGAAGCTAAATATGGCTCTTTTTGTAAGGAACAGTGGGAAATATAGGTAAAAGGGGGTACTTACCAGAAGAGGAAAATGGCACATATTATAGATAGGGAAGGGAGCACTTATCAAAAGTTAAAAGGGGTTCTTATCAGATTTACAGTCAGGGGCGTAGCTGTAGGATCCTCATCCCCCCCCCCCCCCTTAGTGAATGGCGAAAAAATAAAAAAGGAGAGAAAGCAGGAGAAGAAGAAAAAAAGAAGAGGGGGTGACAACGTGAAAAGAAGATGATGAAGATGATGAAGGTAAACGTACTGTTTTCTTAGCCTTAAAATATATATTGATTAAAAAATCTTAAATGATACCAGTATTGCTTTCTTTCAACTTTGTAATTTTTAAAATTTGTGTTTAGATTGGTTTTGTTGTTTGTTTTTCTTTGTCATGACTTTTGTGTTTTCCTCGTGATCCAGCTGCTGTTATATTAAAACGTTATTAATACAATCCAGTGGCGTAGCAGGAACAAACATGAAGGGGAGACTAGTATCATGGGAATGGGGATGGGTACGAAATATCAAATATCATGAGGAGAGGATATGGGAGGGTCCCTATCATTTCATTTTCACCTTCCCATTCCCTCCCCCTTTCTCTGTCTCTCTGTCCCTCTGTCTCTGTCTGTCTCTGTCCCTCTGTCTCTGTCTGTCTCTGTCTCTCTGTCTCTCTCTCTCTCTCTGTCTCTCTCTTTCCACTCCTCTCTCCCTCCCCTCCTCTCTATCTCTCCCCTCTCCTCTCTCTCTCTCTCTCTGTTATCTCTGTTTTTCATATTTTCTGTTATTATAAAGCCATTGTCTTTTCTTTCTGTTTGAAATGAAATAAATATGAATTTGAATTTGAATTTGAAATTTTCTCTCCCTTAATTTTCCCTTTCTTTCCCACTCTTTTTTCACCATTCGATTAGGGTACGTGCCATCCTGTGCCCCCCTCCATAGCTACACCATTGACGTGGCAAATGTATAAATACAAGAGGGTTGCCCAGCCAAGCGCGATATATTTTCGTTTCTTTTAGTTTCAACACCTCGTATTCGAGATTCTCCTCTCGTCGTTCGAAAGAAGACTTAGCCATCATGGATTGTCGACTTCTACTCTTCCTGGTCATTGTTGGAACCGTTTCTCAACAAGGTTGGACCCAAAATGCGGGCAAGTGTTTTTGTTTTATTTATCAATCTAGGCCTTCAGTATGCCTTTTTGAGAGATATTTTCCGGTAGCTTAATCGTGAATTGATATATCATTCAAAATAGTTCAAAAAAGCATTGGAAGTAGATATTTTTTTTTTAATTTTGTTTATACGTATACATGTGGCAAAGATACACATAATGAGGGAAGAGTGTCGTAGGCCTACACTCTTGAAAGGTTGAGTATAATGGTTGGTTAAAAAATCAAGTTTATTGAGTAGATATTATCCAGTTTTAAGGGACGAACTAGCCATGAGGAGTCTGGGCAGTTTTTACCATGGCCGCTCTATTTTTTGGCTTAGGGGCCGGTCAATTTTGGTCTGGGGGCAGGTGAGTTGTGGTCTGAAGGCCGGTTCATCAAAAAGTAACATATTGTAAAAAAAAAAAAAAAAAACCTTTAGCAAAAGTGCATTCCCTGGCCATAAACCTTTTCAGATACATGTATATCAGTTTGTATTGCAACCTGTTGCGTGACCTTATAGTGATATAATTTTTACTCTGAAAATAGTATGGCCTGCTAAAAAGTTAAGCTTGTTTATTACATGCTAAAAAGAAACTGAGTTAAGATAATTATGATTGGGTCATTGAACAATATCATTATACGAACAAACGAATTTTTGTCAAGAAAGCATAAAGAGGTGTGAAGGGGAAGGTAGACAATATTGTTGTCTCCAGCCCCCTCCCAATCCAAAAAAGTAAGTGTGGACTGTGAAAGTCAAGGAAAAAATACTTAACAGTATGGGAATAGAAAGAATGAAGATGAGTAGGTTAGGTAATGGAAGGTTGTTCAGGAATTAGCAAACCGAATGTTCTGGTAAAAATAACCCACAACAATGTATCTCCAAGGCACCAACTCTTGGTCAGTATGCTGGGAAACAAATCGGCAATTATAGATGCACTGTAAAAAAAAAGTGAACAAGTGTTACTGGTCAAATTTAAGTTCAAACTAAAGTGCAATAACTGTGTTATTTTCTCCCAACTATTTACTGCATGCATTTCCCTAGTGGAGGGTAATAAATTAAAGGAAATGAGTAGATGATACTGGACAAATCAATGTTGGGCCCAATTTTGTCCAAAAAGCTGAGAAATTACTGGACAAATTGGGGTAAGGCAATTTTTTGTCTAGCAACGGGAGATTTTTTTCCAATTACTGGATAAACAATAAACACGAGGCAAATGTATTTTAGATATTCCAATATTTTGTTCAAATTTACCCGAGAGTTGGGAAACAATATACAAATATACAGGGCCCGAGGAAATCTAGTGCGATCTATGGGGTCGGTCGAAGTGACTACAGTCGTCTATTTCCTCGAGGGATGAGAGCCCCGAGATAAATAGACGATTGACTGTAGTCGCTGAGATCGCACTAGATTTCCGAATAAAGGCCCTGTATATTTGTTTTATATCCCTCATCAACAATACATTGGATCTAACTTATATCTGGGTATGACAAGTTAACAGAGGCGTCGATCCGGTATTCGGATGGAGGGGGGGGGGGGGGCAAGACAGCCTAACGCAGCATTTTTCAACCGGGGTGCCGCGAAAGAAATTTAGCTATATGAAAAATATATTTTTGAATAACTTTTAACCAAGGAATAAAATTATGTCAGCTAGGTGAGGATACTATTAGAAGGTAAATTATTCATCAAATCGCAATTAAAACCTCACAAATCATAAACATCTTCTCAAAAATTTTCTGCTCAGCGGCCATGCGACCTCATGGCGCAGTCACATATTGACGATTTAGCCAGCGTATGCCCTGCCCGACGTATCAAAATTTCTTTATAAAGCTGGCATACGCTGAACTATCGATGTTTTTTTTTTTTTTTCCAATTTTGGGCGTATATATAAGTTATAAGTAACTTATATATAACGTTTCGATAACTTATAAAAATGAATGCGTAGCGTGTTGCCGGCGTTCACAACTTACGCCCAACGATAGTCTAACTTATGCATAGCGTTGACCATGTTGGCGATTGGCGACGGTTGGCGATTTATCCAGGGTATGCTGACGTACGAAAAATTTGGCAAATAAGCTGGCGTACGTCGAATAAGTTATGGGTAAGTTTTGTATAAGTTGAGAGAACGCTAGCACGCTGGTATACGTCGTAGTAGGGCGAGGTCGTTGGACGTTTGGGCGTATGCCAGCGTATGGCTCATACGCAGGCCATAAGTAGGAAGTAAGTTATGCCATCGTTGACACACTTTGACACACGTTACTTGTAAGTTATTCATAAGTCGAAATACGTATTCCGGACGACCACAGAACTTACTGAACGTGTTTCTAACTTACAGCTGCCGTATAATGGCGTATTGGCAGCGTACTTCGAGGTTTTTTTCGGCATGACGGTGATGTTGATACTGCTATGTCTAGTGCGGTTATGATTTGAATCGTTGTTTTTGTTGTTGATTCGTGTTAAATGGCAATCAGTCAATTTTGACTATTATCACCAACAATATTTGTTTACGTTATTTTTCTTTCACAGACATGCTTTAAGCTATGGTCACATCCCAGAAAATCAGCCTGCTCGGCGGCCGGGCGGCGAGTTTTTGGCCAATTTTGCCCGGGCACCGCTGTTTTTTGGGGCATCGCTCGGTCGCCACTGAGGTTTTAGCGCGGAGTTAAAATTTCGGCGGCGCCTGGCCACTTTTCACTCGCCGCCCAAAATACGCTCGGTGCCCGGGCGGTCCCAGCCCGGGCACCGACCTAATCGAGCGGTCGCCGTCGAGCGATTTTGGTCAAAAATCGAAGCCGCTAGATCAAAGGCTGTCCAGCGGTCGCCGCCTGGTCGCTGCTGGGAGATCAGTGGTTCACCGGTCGGCGACCGACCGACGAGTTCAAAATAGACCGGCGTCCGGGCGGTCGTACGCCACCCTCTCCCTCAGCCGGGCAAAGTGCTGGGCTTGTGGATCTCGCTGTCGTAGTCGTTGAGGTGGAATAAAAGGCATCGTAGACCTCATTGACCTCTCAGATGCAGAGCAAACGCGTTGTCGTTGATGGCCAAGGCGCAGTCACATATATACCCAGGTCGCTCGAGAGAAATTCCCGGCGGAGACCGGCGGTCCGCCGCCGGTACGCCCACGGGACACCTGCAGATGCACCGTCGATCACCGGCTGGACGCCGGGCGATTTCTTAAAAATCGGCCGGTGGCCGGTGGAAGATCGTCCGGGAATCGGTGGGTCATCATTCGGTCACTGCTCGGACGCCGCGCGGAGAAGATCCCCCGATTTCGCCGAGTTTTAAACTAAAATCGACCGGCGACCGACGGGAAATAGACAGGGCATCGCTGGGGCTTTACAGCCCGCTCGATTTCTCCAAAATTCGTTGGGCGATGCCTAAATTCCAGCGGCGCCCGAGCAAGCTACAAATCGGTCGGTCGCCGCCCTGATTTGTGACCATAGCTTTAATCATATAAAATAATACAATTTAATGCTCTCAAATCTTCGAGCGGCAGCCTTTTTATAGGCTACGACAGGTGATCGTCGCTGCCGCGCGCTATGCATAAGTTAGACTATCGTTGGGCGTAAGGTGTGAACGTCGGCAACACGCTAAGCATTCGTTGGTATAAGTTATCTATAAGTTATCGAGACTTTCTACATAAGTTATTAATACGTTATGTATACGCCCAACTCGTTATGAATACGCTTTGTATAGGCCCAAAATTGAAAAAAAACTTCGTCGGAATACGTACATATGTCAATATGCGTTTGAGATATAAGTTGCACATAGGTTCAAAGCACGTTACTCATAAGTTTTGGGTACCGTAGACATTATGTCGACGTATTTCGACTTATGAGTAACTTACAAGTAACGTGTGTCAACGGGTGTCAACGATGGCATAACTTATCTACAACTTATGGCCCGCGTATGCAGGGCGTATGAGCCATACGCTGGCATACATCGAAATTTCTTGTTCATGCACAAAATTTTGCGACGACCTCGCCGAACTACGACCAGCGTGCTCTTAACTTATACAAAACTTACCCATAACTTATTCGACGTACGCCAGCGTATTCGCCAATTTTTTCGTACGTCGGCATACGCTGGCTAAAACGCCATGGTGTGACAGCTACATCACAAAATGGCAATTTGGTTATTTTGTATAGGTGACTGTATGAAGCCAAACTTTGAAAATAAAGAGAAAGGGAAACTGGGTTTACGTACCGTATCTCCTCATACGTAAAGCCCAGATTAAAAAAACAACAAACTTGAAAGCTGTTCGTAATTTATGATGAAATTGAGATTAGTCTGAAATATCCTCAAGCATGCACACAAACACATAACTGAATAATGCATCTGTCCTAAAACTGAAATTCAAAAGAAAATTTGGAGAAAAAAAATGGTCACTCGCTTCACTCGTTCACAAATAAGTATAAGTTCATGATTTTGGATCCCGTTGTTACTATTTGTGCAAATAGTATTTATCCAAAACACGATAAAAACTATTTTCGAAAAATCAACTCAAGGCAATTTCAATAGCCCTATCTATCACCTTTAGAAATGTGCGAACATTACAATGGCGTATTACGTAATCCGAACCTGATTTCTGGGCAGTACAATAGGCCTTTAAAATTGCCCTTGAGTTTATTTTTCGAAAGTAGTTTTTATCGTGTTCCAAGTTCATTTATCCAAAATTAAGAAGAGATGGAAAAGAAATATCCGTCGCCCTACACCCCTGCAATCCTTGCAAATAAGGGCCATGAAAGTGATTTTCTTCTTGAAACACACGGATCATCATCAGCTCAGATGTTCTTCCCCCCCCCCCCCCCCCCCCTTCCCCGATGCCAAGTTCCAGATACGCCACTGGATGGGGATGATTGAAAATTTCAATTTATTAAAATGGTGCCGTCTAACGTAACGATGTTCATTTCGCACTCAATTCAATCATCATAGCATTGATAAAGATGATGATGATTGTGATGATAATAACGATGATGCTGATGCTGCTGCTGCTGCTGATGATAATAATAACGATAGTATAATGATATTACAAATAAGAATGATAAAAATAATAATAATAATAATAATGTTAATAACAATATCAATAATAACAATAAAATAGTCATTATTATTATTAATATCATTATTGTTGCTGTTGTTCTTATGCGAGCGCAGCGAGCAAGCACCTCAGGAATATACGTTTCATTTCTCAGAAATAATATTGCTATGATGATTACAGTTACATGATTATATATTCAGTGAAAATTACAAATAATTTATGTCACAACACAGATTTGAGTTTGAATCATTTTATTCAACATTTTCTATTTTTATTAGGAGTGCATTCATGCGACAAAAATATATATCGGATTACGTAATCCGAGCAAGATTTCTATGGGCAGTGCAATAGGCCTTTGAAATTGCCCTTGAGTTTATTTTTCGAAAGTAGTTTTTATCGTGTTCAAACAAAAATATTATTGCTACTGAGTATGCATTCTTTAATTTAGAGTTTAGACTTGTTTATACTGCATTCAATCCAGTGGTAATGTAGGTTTCAGTGTCCCGTAATCAACCTAAATTTCACGTGTGGAAAAGCATTCAGTGACCGTAGATGAGTGGATTTCTTTTAAATGATCAGCATACTTCGGACTTGGAGAAATTACAGATTTAGTATCCTCAAGCTATGACTATCAACGCCTCTGTAATGGTTAATGGATGTTACCTAACGAACGCAACGTGGTGCACGTGATATACTTATGTCTTGAAGTTATAATCCTTACATTTTGATTTCAGTGGAACACTCAGTCAGACTTTGAAGAAATTACATGTGGTGTCCCCCAGGATCATTGTTAGGCCCCCTTCTTTTCATTCTCTTTATAAATGACATTTACCGATCATCCAACCTACCTTCTTTATTCTTTACGCTGATGATACAAACTTATTGTATTCTCATAAAATATTGATGTTCTATGTAAAATTGTAAATACTGATTTACTGAAAGTTTGCGATTGGTTTGCTGCCAAAAAAATTAACAATCAACTACAAGAAATGTAACCACATTATATTCTGCAACTCTCCAAAACCTCCTGAATTCAGCTCCGTACAAATCAAACTGAAAAATCATATGCTACCTAGAGTTGAATCTACTAAATTTCTTGGTGTTTTTATAGATAGTAAATTTACATGGAAAAGTCATATAAATGAACTTGAAAACAAGGTAGCTATACACTATTGGCCAAAATTTATTAGCCACCTTCTGTAAAAAGACATATTTGATTTTTTTTTCTCTAGAAATACAACCAAAAACTTTCTATACTGAGAATCATCATTTCCAAACCAAAAATATTTGAAATGACTTATTTCTCTTAAAATTATGCATTTTAGTAATTATAATAAATCTTTTTATAGTCAATATTTGGTTGGTCTACCTCTTGCCTTGATAAAGGTATTTACGCATTTGGGCATACTGTCAACCAGTTTCTTTAAATATTCAACTGGGATGACTTTCCACCCGTGTTCAAGTGTTTCCTGTAGGTCTGCAGCATTCATGAATCTATTTTTTCGATCTTCCTCCCGTTGAAGGAAGATTGGAAGATTGCGTGCTCAACTGGGTTCATGTCAGGACTGTTGCCGGGCCATGGTAGAATCTCAAAATGGTTTTCTGCCGCCCGCTTCTTCACAGCCTTGGCTGTGTGACTGGAAACATTGTCTGGCAAGAATACTGTTTCTCCATCTCCGAATAAATGTTTCAGAGATGGTAGAGCACAGTATTTGAAGATTTTGATGTAATGTTCCCCATCAATAGTGCCATCCATCTTGTGCAGCCGTCCCACACCACTTCAGACAAAGCATCCCCCCCCCCCCCCCCAAGACAGAATGAGGGCTGTCGTGCTCTCTGAAGAAGGGTATAGCATGAACAAAACAGCTAAAATATTGCACGTTGCCAGAAGAACCATCCAGGAGCTGATAAAGAAGCACAGAGAGAAGGGTAAAGTGAAGTCAGGCCAAGAAGAGAAAGGAAGAAATTGACAACACCTAGAAAAGATAGAGCAATAATCAAAGAATCATTCAGAGCCAGGAGAAAGACCTCGAAACAAATGGCAAGATAGCTGGAGACAGACTTTAGTATAGCCCTAAGTTGTAGAACAGTGAGAAGATCAGATAGCGGTCTGAAGTACTGCAGAGCGAAGAAGAAACCTCTTCTAACTGCCGCAGCAAGAAGAAATCGTTTGCTCTGGGCACAAGAAAACACGAACGGGAATTGTGACAAGGTTCTCTTCAGCATGTTCAGTGACGAAAGCAGATATTGCCTGGTTAGTGAAAGGCCAATCTTCGTTAGAAGGAGAAAAGGTGAAGAGGAGCTCCCTGAATGCTTAAACCCCACTATGAAGCACGGAGCTGGGGGTATCATGGTCTGGGGGTGCTTTTCCAGAAGTGCTGTGAGACGGCTGCACAAGGTGGATGGCACTATTGATGAGGAACATTACATAAAAATCTTCAAATACTGTGCTCTACTATCCCTGAAACATTTATTCGGAGATGGAGAAGCAGTATTCCAGCGAGACAATGCTCTCTGTCACACGGCCAAGGCTGTGAAGAAGTAGGCAGCAGAAAACCATCTTGAGATTCTCCCATGGCCCAGCAACAGTCCTGACATGAACCCAATCGAGCACGTGTGGGACTTCATCGGGAGGAAGATTGCAAAAATTAGATTCATGAATGCTGCAGACCTACAGGAAAGACTTGAACAGGAGTGGAAAATCATCCCAGTTGTATATTTGAAGAAACTGGTTGACAGTATGTCAAAACGCGTAAATGCCTTAATCAAGGCAAGAGATGGACCAACCAAACATTGACTGTAAAAAGATTTATCGTTATTACTAAAATGCATTTTGTTGATTGATTTTAAGAGAAATCAGTCTGTTCAAATATTTTTGGTTCAAAAATAATGATTTTATTGTCATTATACAAAGTTTTTGGTTGTATTTCTAGAGAAAAATTCAAATACTAGTATGCCTTTTTACAGAAGATGGCTAATTAATTTTGGCCAGTAGTGTAAGAACATTGGTGTTATTTACCGCCTAAGTGTTATTTCTACCCAAAAAGTTATTGCGCATTTTATACTGCTCATTAATTCTCCCATACATAGGACTAGTCTTAAGAAGCTATGCACACTGCGAAATGAGGCCTTACGTATTATATCAGGTTCTCATCCCCGATCAAGTGGCGATCCTTTATTCAAATCTCTTAAGTTGCTTCGTATTCAAGATATAAATAAACTTCAACAGTATGCCTTGTTATATAAATATCTAAACTTGCAATTACCTTCTCAGTTTTGTGGCCTTTTTCAACGTGTTTTAGATCGATATTCATAAGTATGGTACCAGATCCCTTGTTCCCTTGTTATGACTCCCTCATTCAGTTACATTCTACATATGTTGTCTTCCCTTAATTACTTTTCAAATACTTGAACTCCTGCAACCTCTTCTTCACTAGTATACCCTTTATCACTCCCTCGGTGGTAATTTCCACCACCATCCGATTACAGAGCAGTCCATATTTGTTTTATATACCTCCTCCTTTTCACTGATTCATTGATTCATGTTGAATTCTTACGAGCTGCGCGTATATTGATTAACGTATAGTAGTAGCCTAGCAACCCGCGAAAGCGTTCTTAATTTACCTGAACCAAATTTTGTTTACGTACGTACGTGTGTGCAAAAGTCGCGGAGGGGTTACGCATTCTATCACAGGGTTTTGGCGTTCCATCATTTCACCTAGCTAGGTCAATTGATAGAACGCCAAAACCCTCTGACGCAATGATAGATCGAGATGCACCGTGTCATGTTATATAGTTTTGACCAATCAGTGAATAAGAATCTATGTATGAGGTATATAATATGCACTACTGTCACCAAAGGAAAGTTGAAAAATATAGTTCACTGGTGAGGGATATCCAGGACAATGAGTACACAGTGTCTTTCTATGCGATAGAAGTCGGGGTAAGGGGCCTAGTAGATCGAAGCAATAAAAGCCGCCTAAAACGAATCCTCAAAACAACTGGCTCAAAAATCCGTCCAAGTGAATTCTTTCAGACACTGTCTAAACTCGCTATATTTCTTCCTTTACAATATTTTATTCCAGGAAAGAGCGAGCCTGGGGGGAGGTACGACACTTAGATCCGTAATGTTTCATTATCCAGTAGTTAGTGATAGTTTTGGCAAGCGGATTCTGTTTTGGGATATTCTCCCGTCTTCTCCCATTTGAAATTTAATGAAATATATGCACATTTTTAAAAATATATTTCATTGAACGTGAGATGTTAAAGATTGAGAAGGTAAATTTAAATGTTTTATTATTATACATTATAAATGTTGCCTCTGTACCGTCGTGATATTTTTTTTTCCTTCATTATATTTCATTATTACTTTAATTATCACTATAACTATCTCGGAGCCTAGTATACGTAACATGTCCTATCAAACCAAACAATAACCTTGTAATTAATGATAGGATATTTTATTAATTGAACACTATTCTCTCATGTATTTGTATTTCGTCAAGTTGTAACCCGTGTTTAGACTTTAAGATATTATTGCTATAATTGTTATTACAACAGTTTAGGAGCCCAGTATACGTAACATGCCATATTAAATAAAACAATTTTGTAGTCATGATACTTTATTAATTTAACACTATTCTTTCACGTATTTGTACTTTGTCATTATGTAACCATGTAAATTTCTCGACCTGCCATTCGTTTGGCATGAAACGATGGACCTGGTCTTTCTATGTATATATGTTTATATTCACTGCCTTGAACTTGAATAAAGTCATGATTAAACAACATTACGCGGAAATTTCAAGCTTTTCTCGTCCTTACTTTAGTCAGTGCTATATAGACGCTTCATTAATTTTAGTCCAAGCATGAAATTCATAGACGTAAAAGAATTGTTCATTATTTTTCTTTCCGAGATATAAGGCAAAACATATACTGTTCAGCTCGGGATGATGGCATTAGATGATCTTACATCGTTATGCATATGTACTGTAAGTCAAATGTCATCGTTAGGGCCGGGTGCAACTATTGCTTTAAAACAAAAACATGGTTCTGGAATGTAAATTCGGGAATTTGTAAAGAAATTGTTACTCTTAATGTTTTGAGACTTCCTCTCAATTTGAACGTTTATAATCATCTTGTACATTAAACATACGTTACCATTTTTTATAGTGATGTAGGATTCCAAATGATATCGAAATGAATATTGTTTGGTGATAGATATTAGGGGCGAGTTAAGGAAAGCCTTGTGTCGGTTATTGGAGCAGCCATGGTCACATATTAAGAAAAATATGAGGAATGAGCGATGGATACCACACAAAAGAGGTTGAGATTATATTGGTTACGTAACCTTAAAGTAGGACTACCTACTAGACAGTGAAAATTCGTCTTCTGCATGCAAAGAGTTTCTTCGGAGTTTCTTTTTTAAAAAAGAGCATTTCTACAGGAGTTGTCCGTGTCTATAACTTTTGGAACAGCTTGGCTTCCTAGAGTTCTTTATGTGTGTTTACTTTTGTAACATACGTGACTCATATGTGAAACATACGTTACCATATTTAAAACTGCTGCATGTTCCTTGGTAATGTCGTGATGTGTTTATATTCGTTAAACACATTCAACTGGAAACATTTTGTCAGTTAATGAGGCGGACATGTTCAGGTATCGGAAACTACAAGCAACACTTGAACCTCCAACACAACCTCTTCCGCACGTGGAAGGTCTAACTTCAAAGTGATTAATTTTTTCACATGAAAGGAGAAAATTATCAATTTCTTTGAATTGAAGTAGTCATATCATAGCTAGTAATAAACATTATTAGCAACGTACATCCCTACAGTTACAAAGTAGTGTTGAATTTAAAAAAAATAAGTGTAGTGACGTTGGTTACAGAGGTAGAATTCGTCTGTTTACTTTCAAGACTGAGTCAAAATTCACAGTGTAATCTTTCATTCTTTTTATGTCAGAATGGTTTTGAGAATAGCTTGATTTTCCCAAATTCCTAAAAATCGAATTGTGTATTTTTAGTGGTTTTGACCTAGCCGGGGAGCGAGGGGGCATGATAGTTGAAAAAAAAAAAAAAAAAAAACTATCATACTCTGAAAAGTATATGGACGTCACAAAACCAATTTTTCTCCAGAAGGAATTTTTTTTTGTTGGTAGAATTATGATTAATCACATAAAGTGCTGTCGTCAAATCCAAGAGCAAGAAATTTTCAATGAGGGATATAAAACTGAATATCATCAAAAGTATCTTAAATTATATTAAGGGGATAAGAGATTCAATTAATATCATTAAATGAATAGGCAAGGGTAAATCATGTCTGAACGAGGCTTCACCATGTTTAATGACTGAGTATACAAAACGCATAATTAATGTTATCTCTCTTACTTTCAAAGATTCAGGAAGTGGAGAAACGTGTGAAAACCGATGCGGTGGTGCCGCTGTTTATGGGACTTGCTATTGCGAACCTTCTTGTCACAGATACCAAGATTGCTGTCATGACTACAATACATACTGTACAGGTAGGTGTTAAGTAATAATGATGATCATCATCATCATAATGATAATAATAAGAATAATAATGATAATATATTATTTATAATGATTATGATAATAATAATGATAAAAGTAATAATGGCAATAATAACATGATGTTGATAATGATAATAATAATAATAATAATAATAATGATGATGATGATAATGGCAATTATAAACATAATAATAATGATAATGATAATTATAATAAGTTCTTTTAAAGCGCATATCTTATTTATCAATGTATCTATTCGCTTCCGAAGAGCTTTGGATTATTACCCCGGCTCAGCCTAGCTGCCCTAATGAAGGCGCTGAAAGTTCAAGGAATAATTCCTACCGGTACCCGTGTACATCACCTGGGTCGGTGTGTGGCTTAGAAGGGCCCATGCCAAGCATAATTCACGTCAAGTCAAGTGTTTTCTCACAATAGCATTCTACAAATACGCCTTCACTTACCTTTCTTTTGCAGGTGTATTGCATCATGCCATTGTGAGAAAAAAACTTGATAGTGATTATCCGACATAGCAATATCTATGGAAATGTTAGTATTTTCTGGATGGTGATTGACAAGTAGTGATGTCACAACGGGAATGTTAGTTTTGCAGCTTTTTTGTGGGCGGATCCCAGTAATCTGAAGAAAAAAATACTTAAAAATGTATTATAAAATATATGGCATACATTTATCTTTTTTTTTTTTTTTTTTTTTTTTGCCACATAAATGATTAGGGTATCATAAATCCACAGAAGTCAACATGCATTTGCTTGGCATGGGCCCTTTAATGTCTTACCAAATAAAGTTAGTGCTGTGGCAGGGGTTCGAACCCCGTACCTTGTGATCCGCAGTCTAATGACTTATCTACTATACCACAAAACCTATAGTAGATTCTCACTGCACTCCTTCCAAACAACCGTTGTTTAACTATATATGAATGCTATACGTGGGTGGATATGTACTAGGTGGAAAAAAATTATACGTTAACTCAAAATTTAAAACTCGTATCAGAATGAGGTTTTTTTAATTGCAAAGTTGAAGGATGTCAATTTTATTTTAGCTAGATTCATTAAATTTCTCCGAATACTTAATTTTTCACCTTTTGATAATAATAAAAGATAATTGTTTTTAATTAAGCACTTTTACAGAAAACTGATCAGAGCGCTATTACAGCAGAAAAATAACATATACCGTGTGACTAAAAAAAGTATGCTCTTAGAATGTTGCTATTTCATTTTAAAACTTAGGTTTGAATGAAAAATTATTATACATGTTCTGAAAAAGTATTTTACCCTGCGTCATTTTGTACCATTTTTAAGTGGTATATGTTCACGTTTGGATGAACAGGAGGAATTGTTTGCGTGAGGCATTGCATGTGATTTCCCAGAAGCAAAGACACACACACATACATGCACACACGCACACACGCACACTCAGGAAAGTGAAAAAAAAAGGCGCACATGCACACATTTAGTTTTTTCTCACCTGGTGTACTCATCACAAGCAGACATATCATGCAAACACGAATGCATCACAAATGCACACACAAACAAGCACATGATCATGGTGTTCATTTGGCGTAAAATAATCATAAATAAACAAACAATATTCTGATTCAATTTGCTTTGTCAAACTCTTATTTTTTTTGACTTGCTGCTTCAAAGTGTTTAATGATCATGATATGATGATGATGTCAATTGTTCCTCAACATCCAAAAGTCCATCTTGAAAATAATATGCGTAAATGTTTGTCATAGTGGATCCTCCTTAGCTTTATTTTTCTGATCAGGATATAACTATCAGTCCTTTCACCTAACCCTGAACATGACTTCGTGCGTGTGCGTGTGTGTGTGTGTGTGTGTGTGTGTGTGTCTATTCGTGTGTGTGTGGGCGAGTGTGTGTGTGTGTTTAACTGTATGTGTGTTTTAATATCTGTATCATGTTTAATTTTGTTTGGGACGGTTTGAGTATTATTTGTATCTTCAAATACCGAATTAATGCCCCTATTCAAAATGTTTTGTTCAAACATCACATAAATTATATAGGAGTACGGTGGCGCAAGTTGATTTTTACACTCTCGCAAAAAATGCCCCCTGTTCATCCAAGCGTAAACACATACCACACAAAAATGGTACCTAAATGATGCGAGATAAGATACTTTTTCAAAATATGTATGATAATTTTGCGTTCATTACTGAGTTTTAAACAAAATGGCAATTTTCCAAGTGCATACTTTTTTTTTACTCACACGGTATACATGGTATAACAATAACATAGCAATTAGTAATAGAAAAAATATATATCAAGGCCACAAAATGTGGGCTTGTACCTAAAGGGTGGGTAGCGCCGCTTGTGCCCCTCGCCCCCCTCTACAAAATCCTGGATCTGCCCCTGATATTAATGATAATGATAATAATAATAACAAAGAAAAGGTCAACGCGTCCTTTCGACAAAACCGAGGGGGGGGGGGGGGGGGGGGCTTTGGACGAATGGCCGCGTTCCAGTCAACGCGACGCTACGCTACCCACCCTTTCGGTACAAGCCCAAAATGTGTATGTATCAGTAATTAATTCAGACCACAACAATGCGATTGTGCATTGCACCTGTCATTCTTTTCGGGGTCCGCTCGCTAGTAATAAGGACCGCTATTCATAAAAATAATTATTCATAAGGACTGCTATTCATAACAAGACATAAGGCTTGCTATTGATAATGGCCATTATTCATAAGGACCGCCATTCATAATAAGACATAAGGATCTCTATTCATAATGGAAGAAGAGGGTCGCTATTCATAATATCATATCAGGGTCATTAATCGTAAGGGTCCCTATTCATAATTGAAAAAGAGGGTCGCTATTCATAATCGAAGAAGAGGGTCGCTATTCATAATTGAAGAAGAAGGTCGCTATTCATAATCATTTCCGGCTTTTGTCAAATATGTGCTAAACCATGATTTCAGTTCATTAACTTTACTAATTTGCTTAATTTCATTATTTTCTTTGAAGTCTTGATTTAGGTCTTCCTAATCATAATATAACAAAAATCAGTTAACAAAAATTATGACCATGTTGATCGACTGTGATCCTATGAATAATAATCATCGTGTTTATCATCCTCCTCCTCCTGATCATATTATTTGATCATGTCATTTATTGAAGGTGAATTATTGGTGGGGGGGGGGTGATGATAAAGGACATCCTCCCCCTCCCGGGATCGATATCCATGCTTCCATAGCATTTGAAATATAAATTCTAGTACTAGAACCGTCGTTTATGAACTCCCCTCTTGAAAAAAGAAGTGCAGGGTATACATGTATATATCGTATCCGGTCAACTACCCCTTGGACAACTACCCCTGGGCAACTACCCCCTCCAGGACATCTCTTCCTTATGTTCGTTCATATTTTCATCCTTTTATCTTTTCTTATGTCCTAAACTTAATATTGCTTTATCATTCTGCATTTGTTTTCCCTAACTTTCCTTATGTTGTTCTTTGTTTTATTATCATTTTATTTTTTATATTTTATTTATTTTTTCCTCATCTTGACTTCTATCCATCCCTACGTCTATCTTTATTTTCTTCTTTCTCTTTTCTTTCCTTCTTTGCTTATGTTATTCTTTGTTTTGGGCTTTCTTTCATCTTCTCTTTCTGTCTTTTCTATGTTATTCTTTGTTATAATCTCTTTTCATGTTCTCTTGTTATCTTTCCTCATGTTTTTGTTTTATTTTGTTTTGTTCTGATCTTTCTTTGTTCCTCTATTTCTGTAATTTGATCTTTCTTGGATCTTCTCTTTCTGTCTTTCCATATATTGTTCTTTTTTCCTTTCTTTATCTTCTCTTGCTGTCTTTCCCTTATGTTATTCTGTGTTTTGTCCTTCCATTATCTTGTCTTTTTGCTCACCTTATGTTTTCCTTCATTTTTTCCCCTTCTTTCATCTCTTTCATCTTTTGTTCTACCCTACCACTGTATTTCTTTATTATTCTCCTTTCATCTAAGCTTTTGATCTTTCCTTTATCTCTTTTCTTTGTTTCTTCCTTTTATCATCTTCTCTATTCTGTCTTTCTTATTCTAGCATCTTCTTCTCTTTCCTTCTTTTATGTTTTCAGTATTTTTCTCTTACTTCTTCCTTTATCATTTTGTATGACTTTGTTTTACATTTCTCTTCTAGTTTTCTCCAGAAGGGCGCGGTTTTTGCCAAGAAACCTGCCATAAATTGTGACTTCATTTAAACGTTCATAGGCGGCGAAAGGGGGGGGGGCAGGGGGCGGTCGCCCCCAAACAAAAACGCCGTTCTTTATCAATGGAGAATTTGATAATAACGCGATACGAGTAACTCTTGGGAAAAGTATCGGCCTACTTTTTTGTCGTGTACTTTTGTTCGCAGCATGTACGTCGTTAACAAGGTTTTGGTCTATAAGGAAAGCTTCCTCTTTTGTTTAGCACTACTCTTTACGCTTTTATGCCAATTACCGAATATTCGATTATCTATTTGTTTGTTTATTTATTTATTTATAAGATGTGTATTGATGAAGATTCTTTTTCATAATGGGGTGGCATAGTGGTCGTCCACTCCACTTTATTAAACTCGTGAAAACCGTGTCCCTTTTCAAGTTTTCATCATTCACCTCCAGTAGTTCTCCTTTCGTACCAATATCGCACTCTGTCTTCTAATTTGACTGTTTTTATCACTATAATATTTCATTTTTAATTTCATGTCACATTATTTTCCCCCACGCAAAATATAATTAACGCCCCATTTCAAAAAAAAAATTACCATAATTTGGGTTTTTTAAATCCCATTTCGCCACTCGCCAGAAGGGTTAATCGAAAAGACAAAAACTATAAAATACATTTCAATAAGCGTTTTGTCCTCTCCAGAGGCACTTAAAGGCAAGAGAGAGGGAGTATTATTGAAAGAGAATGGTAAGCTATTAAAATAAAAGGGGAACTTTTGAAAAAATATGGGGAAAATTGTGGAAGTGATAAGGGATGATTATGAATAGCGACCCTCTTCTTCGATTATGAATAGCAACGCTCTTCTTCGATTATGAATAGCGACCCTTTTCTCCTATTATGAATAACGACCCTTTTCTTCGATTATGAATAGCGACCCCCTTTTCTTTATTATGAGTAGCGACCCTCTTCTTCGATTATGAATAGCGACCCTATTCTTCGATTATGGATAGCGACCCTATTCTTTGATTATGAATAGCAACCCTCTTCTTTGATTATGAGTAGCGATCCTTATGATTAACGACCCTGATTTGGTATTATGAATACAGCGACCCTTATGACTTATTATGTATAGCGACCCTTATGACTTATTATGAATAGCAGTCATTATGAGTAATGACCCTTTTCTCCTATTATGAATAGCAATCCCTATGCATAATGGTCCTTATGAGTTTATGAATAGTGACCCCCTTTTCGCTTTATGACTAGCGACCCTTCAGGTATAGGAAATTACACGTTATGAATAGCGGTCCTTATGAACCACTGATCCTTATGAATAGCAGTCCTTATGACTAGCGAAGTTACCCCTTCTTTTCAACCCGCACACACACACAAACACAAACCCACACACATATTCCTTCTCTCTTTTCTTTCATTTCCCCCTATTTTTCGCCATTTGATGGGGGCATGTGTCCCAATTCCCCCTGTAGCTAGGCCACTGCAACAAAATAATAGAGATTCAGATGTTCTAGATATTTTATCATCAATGTTATTATTTAGTCTTTTTTCTTTCTTTTTTTTAATTTGCAGGAAGTGTTGACCCATCTCAGCCCTAGTTCTCCTACTATTAAATAAGTTAGTTCGAAATTGTTAAATATATACATTTTTTTTCTAGAATTCGCTGAATAATGTCATATTATTTTATTATCAGGGTAAAATATTTAGGTCATGTAATATCAGTGGTACAAAACTTTGATTATATTGTATAAAACTGAAAATATGATGCACCGTTTAAACGACTTTGTTGTTGTTGTTCATTAACTCTTATGTTCTTCTGCAAAAATGATGTTGATACTTATTTGAGATAAAAAACACTTTTCCACTTTCATGTTTCGTAAAGTGATTTTTAAACGGCCTCTTTTCGTGAAAGAGAAATAATACGTTTAATCGTCTTCATGGTCAGAATGATAGGAGGCGTGGGAGTACTCGCCCCATCCCTCATAACCATAACTCAATCTGACATATTCCTTAAAGAGAAAGTCCATCCTGATCATCCTGATTACAAGTTGGTTTTAAAAGAAGCAGAAAAATTAAACAAAACAGATCAGTGAAATTTTGAGAAAAATCCGATAAGAAATTAAGACAAAAGTTATACATTTTTGAACTTGTAATCAATCAAACACGTATTGGGAACTCCGTGACGTATCTTGTGAGCTCCTCTTCCATTTGCTCAGTACAGAAAATCTCATAATTTTTCATTTTCTTAGTTTTTGATGAAGGAATAGATTTGTTTCATACAGGTGTTGTTTAAAAACACATGAGTAATGATTGTATCTAAGGTTCATGTATGATTTAATATTTTCTTTAGAGAAAATGGAAATTAATGATTTTGGGGTGCAGGGAAAATGGAACAGGAGCTCGCAAAATACGTCACGGAGTTGCCATTACATGAGTAATGATTGTATCTAAGGTTCATGTATGATTTAATATTTTCTTTAGAGAAAATGGAAATTCATAACTTTTTTTTTATCCTGTCAAAAAAGTACCGTAATTCTAGATTATTGCAGTCGGTAAAATAAACGCGGAGAGTCCCGGGAAAGGTACCCCCTTTTCGCGAATAGGAACAGTCAGGCGCACAGATGGTCATGTTAGTGAATATCCCAGTACTGTTCCATGGATGATGTGTTATTTTGTTTTCTTATTTCAGATTCAGTGACAATGGTGACAGCAGCCTAGCCAGATGAATCACGAGCATTTAAAAACAAGAAGGAAGACCACAAAATAAATAAAACCCATTTCAATTGAAATCATTTCTGAAATTGATCAGCCATCGTTTCCAATGACATGGGAGCAGTGTATTACATTGATGAAGGCTCTTGACTCTCATACGAGAGGTCTAAGGTTCGATCCTCGCTCGGTGCTTACATCCTTGGACAAGATGTTTTGCCCACATTTGTCCCTCTCGACCCAGGTGTTAATGGGTGCCTGGCAATGCTTGTGTAATAATAATTGCAGGGGCCACAGGAAAAGCAGTTTTAATACTGATGTAGCTACCCTGGGTAAATAAGCCTATTATTTTCATCTGATGGGATTTTTAAAAAAACAAGGAGCAAAATTATCGCATTTGAAACTGACACAATAAAAATTGCTTTGATTATACTACCTTACATTCCGTTTTTGTTATAGGAGGATGAATTCATTTTATTATTCTAGTGAATATGGAATAGTGGAAATAATTTTAAATAAAATACTTCATTTCACGAAACTGGATTCTTTATTATATATATAGTTGTTCGTGTGTATATAAATCCACCGCAATCTTCCACTGAATTGGAATTGTACATTCTAACACTGACGTCCAAATAAATATTTTCTTCTTGACACAACACATGACAATAGCTCATATTTCTTCATATATATATTTGAATAACGAAATTTATCCCAAAATATAAGATCAATGCAGATCTGATTTGATTTCTCCGAAATTAACTTGAAAGTAAAACCACTGATATAGATCCTTGTAATACTATCGGTGAATGGTAAATTATGTGTATCTTAAGAAATTGGCCCCATACTAAGTCAATGTCTTTAATCCTGTTTTATGTCTTGTAGTCATTATCATCATTATTAAATCATTGTTGGTCTTCCCTCAGTGAAATAGTTTGCTGTCTTGTGTCTGTGTCCACTTGTTTGTTTTTTGTTTGTTTTTTTTGTTAGGGTTTTTTTTTTTTTTTTTTTTTTTTTTTTTGGGGGGGGGGGGTTGTAAACAGGTAACGGAGGGAGGGAGATGGGGGAGAGAGTGGGAAGGAGGGGGAGGGAGGGGGAGGAAGACAGTCGACGGACCAAATTACTCATTTCAGATCTATAAAATTAGTGATCTCAATTTTCGAACATTCACAATTTGTAAGTTGTTTCGCCGATTTCTTCACAAAAGTCACTGACCCATTTCTCTCATTTCCTACTTCCACACAAGTCAACTTCAGGATGGGTTTCCTTTATTAAAGATGTTGACAGAGAGAGAGCAAACTAAGAAACTTGTTTTGATTCGACTTGCTTTTTCTGTAATATTTCTATAATTTGAGCATGGGGCTGAATATATCTCCATGAATGATTTTTGTGAAGGTTAAAGGGCAATCCAACCTTTCCAACGAATTGAATACAATCGCCCCCCCCCCTCTCTCTCTCTCTCTTTCTCCCTCCCTCTCTCCTTCCCTCTTTCCCGCTCTTCCTCTCTCTCTCTCTCTCTCTCTCTCTCTCTCTCTCTCTCGACGCCAAGGGGAGCAGCCAGACCTCCGAGTCCAGCAGAGCAATCGGTTCAATGAAATAATCTATAAGACGACACAAAATGTTTCATGACGATCAGGCAGAGTGTGCGGCAGAAGCCACTGAATTTTTAAAAACTAGAACTAAAAAAGAAGTAAATTCCCTATTATGAAAGGTGAATATTCCTGCAATATAAATCATAATTTGTATATATGTGAAATTGAAATGTATTCGTCTTTTGGAAATACACTGAAAATACTTGCTCACTTATAGTATGTTTGAGGCTTTCCCTCTTAAGAATGTTGTTGTTACTGTTTGAAAGACGACAGATATAATACCAATAAACAGTTATAATATCAATAAACTGTTAATATCAAATTTATCAACGTTTTCTATGTTTTTAAACACAAAGTTCAATAAGCAGAAGATAAATTCGTAACTTACATATTTCTTCTATTGGGATATTACAGAAAAGTCGAAAGTCCCAGGCAGATCCCCAACTTTTCTTTAATACCATCAAAGATTTAAAATGTTGCGTGGTGGGAAAAGGGTAAACATCTTCGAAAATGGAGATTTGGCATACATGTATTTTCTTTGAGGCTACCTGCATTTTATTTGCGGGGGGGGGGGAATTCTGTATTTATCCTACTTTAAAAAAAAAAAAACTAAACAAAACAAAACAAGCAATAGATGTATTCGTTTGCAAACTACCCAAACATAATTCTTGATTTTGACCATAACGAACATTACTTACTTCTCTGATAGAATAGAACCAGCAACTGTTGAATATTTTCCAAGTAAAAACTGAATAGTAAAGCTATAAAATCATCTATGTCCTGACTACTGTCTTCATTATTGTCTTCTCGTTAAAGCTTGAATATCGTCTCTTATATCACAAAATGTCTTACATGTGACTCAACAAAAAAACCTCATAATATACAGTGAGAGTTAGAAAAAATGTTACACTTTTTAAAATGCTTATATTACAAATACGATAGAAACATCATAATTCTTGCACTACAGTATAGATAGAATAACTCTTCCAGTTTTATTTGATACCACATTTGTGGGGAATCAGTAATATATTTACTGGATAGGAATCAATTAATGTGTCTGGGTGAAAACCTATTTGCACCAACATCAACAATGCCTTGTCTGATTTGGATGAGACTGCACAATGAGCAAAAAAAGGCCTTTTGTAATGATAATTGAGTGATTCCAAATCAGGCAAGGGGCTGTTTTTCTGTTTTAAGTATTCTTTTATTCATTTCTTTTCAGTGAAATCAACAGATATACAAAAAAAAAACATTACAATCATGAATAAAGTATAAACAGAAACTTGTACAATTAATTACAAGTAAATATATATATATATAAAATGTATACATTCATGGAAGAACAAAGAATTTACACATACATTTACTTGTAATTCACTTAATATTTCAACTTACTTGAAATTATACAGATATAAAAATGATATACCTTTGCGTTATCTGCAAAAATGTACACATTCATGGACGCACAAAGAATTTATACAACTGAAAATATACCTTAAATATAACTACTCCTTTTATATGTTTTTTTTTTCACTGAAAGAAAAATGTATATAGATAAAAAGGAGAAGAAAAGAGAGAAAAAAGGAAAAGTGAAATATGAGAGAGAAGGAAAAAAAAATACAGATAAACCCGCACATCCCAACACAAAACCTCACCCCTTCCAGCCCTCCCCACCCCCCCCCCCCCACCCCCTCCCTCTTCCCCACCCCAAACCCTGAGCGCTCCTCTCGGCACTCCGTGACTTGTAATAAGCGTAAGAATCTAAGAATCTGCAGACAACCAATAACAAAATTAAGCAAAGTCCCCTGGGAGGGATGGAAGTGCAATCCATTTATAGTTCTTAATTAACATATTTTATTTATTGCACTTCACATCCAAGACTCCTTCCTTCATCCGAAATCACAAGCTTCCCATTTCTTTAAGTGTAATGACAGGGTGTTACGATCTAGTGATATCTTTTTTTCTTCAACTTGATTTCCTACCAATATTTCTCTCACTTATTTTCTGTTAGGATGTATATTTCTCTTCCTACATTGAAATTCTTCTTCTTCTCTTTCGTCTTTTTCGTTTCTTTACTCCACTTTCTGAGCTTTGCTCTCCTTGTACGTTTAGTAAATCTGATACTTCTAATCCGTCTCGCTTGTTTATTGCATCCCAATCGGTATTACTTTCAGATTAGATTAATCAGATTCAGATTCAGATTAATCTTTATTGGTCTATATGATTCAACATATAGAAATTTAGTTTCCATTGGCTTGTTACACACAATACAGTACAGAGTACAATACAATAAACACAACATAATATAACAAACAGCCATAATTAAAGACATTGACTGATGGGAAACGAATAACATAAACTTTTACAATGTATATGTCTATAAGAATGCTACCAGCTCCTATCTAATACAAAACAGTTCTTAAATACATATGTATAGTCATTTCATATTATAGAGTATCATGATAACAACAACAAATTATTTTTCGATAAAGTATTCATAAAATGATATTTTGGGAGTACTTTAATATCTAGTAATCTAGTATTAACTAGTAAGCATGTAATCATTGAAGTGATGTTGAAACTGGAAAGAACAATTAGTGACTTCTCACCCCCCCCCCCCCCATTTTACAAAGTGTATGCAGAAGTACCATTAGCTCCTGTCATATATATATATATATATATATATATATATATATATATATATCTATATGTATAGCAAACAATTATGTTGAAATAAAACTATGATAAAGGTCTTTGACCGAAACGTCAGTAAATTTTACGTCTTGCGGTGTTTTTATTTCAACATAATTGTTTGCTATACATATATATATATATACTTACTCTACACGGGAGCCTAATCATTTACAAGCAATGTTTTTTATTTAGGCTCCCCTCATTTTACATTTTTTCTTCTTTTTGCCAGTCATTCATATATCTCTCAAACTTTCTACCTATGTACTGTACATTGTACTTGATTTGAGTTCTTTACCCTTATGTTTTGAAATGGACAAATATGCTTGTAAAATCATTTTTGTAAACATTGATTTGATGTAAAAGTGAAACAAATAAACTTCAAACTTCAAACTTCAAACTTCAAATATCAAGTATTTTATTAACAATATTACATGATTGAATAAATACATTTTCCCCATATTGCCCAAAGTCACACCAAATAAAATTCTCTCCCAGTTTAATTCCTTTCAAATCGGCAAGTTCAGCTCATTACCCATGATTTCCCATAGCAACTGAATATGTTCACATTCTTGAAATAGGTGACGATATGTTTTTTCTTCCCTTTTGCAAAAGGAGCATAAACTACTAGGAGCCAATCCAAACTGATATAAATCATGATTCGTTTAAATAATCCCAGGTAACATTTTGAATTGGAATTCCCTAAGATTACTATTTAAAGTACATTTCCTTGGTCTAAGGAAAATGTTTTCAATGTCTCTAAAAGACAAATCAAATGATTCTTTTAATATATTTACTACAGGGGGGGGGGGGGACTTCTAATTTACTGTTGAGAATAGTTGTATATAATCTCTTCGAAAGAATTTCACTTAGAAGGGACAATTTTATCTGAGAGCGTAAATAAAATTCCTTCCCTATCTAATTCCTTCTTCTTTTCATTTGTTATATGCATTTGCCTTTTCCAACTAAGGGGAATTTTCTCAAATATGTGTTTTACCTGCAATATATTCCATGAACTAAGATCTATACTAGTAAAATATGCATCTGTTTTCAATTCACCATCTTTATCCACAATATGTTCCAATCTCACTATGCCTTTTGATATTAAATCTACATGATAGAATGGAAAACCTCGAAAACATA
Source organism: Heliocidaris tuberculata (assembly GCA_025618425.1). NCBI lineage: Eukaryota > Metazoa > Echinodermata > Echinoidea > Camarodonta > Echinometridae > Heliocidaris > Heliocidaris tuberculata. Next base: position 7,764,953 of record CM046836.1, on the reverse strand, counting down.
TATGTTTGTTATTAAAAATAACTTCATTACCTTTATAACTGTCATAAATATGTCTTAAATCTCCCACTTTTAACCATGTCTCTAATAGTTCCACATAAAATGGCGGTAAAGATAGCTTGAGCTGTCTAATTCCATAATTACAGAAGAAAATGAATTTTCCTCCTATATGCCGAGTACAATAATCAAAATATTGTTTCCATTTTTTGCTGGTCCCCACCTAATAGTCTCTTTACCCACATTATTCTTTGAACTTTAATCAACAATTCAAAATTCATCATTTTAAGTCCCCCATTTTTATAATCTAGAAACATCGTCGTCCGTTTTATCTTGTCGTTTCCTCTCCATAAAAATGCAAAAGTCATTTTTTTCAAGTTCATGAAATAGCGAGTGAGGAATTGGAATAAGTGACGCAATAAACATTAACTTAGAGTATATAAACATTTTTAACAATTGAATTTTACCATTAAGGTTAAGTCTCTCTGATTCCACCATGAAAAAGATTTTTAAATTTTACTTAGAATTTCCTTATAGTTCATACTCTCTTTTACCTGTATATCTAAACTGAAAAGTACTCCTAGTATTTGTATAAATGGTACTACTTTTCCAAAAGGGAAACCTGTGCTTTCCTGACTAGAACCTAGTAACATAACATATGTTTTTTCTTTGTTCATTTTCTGTCCAGATACTCTCGCAAAATTTTCAAATATTACTTCCAGTCGCTTCATTGACTCGAGATTTTTAACAAAAACAGTAATATCATCCGCAAAAAGTACCTGTTTCACCCCTGTGCCTCCGAATTGCAAACCTAAGACCAAATCGTCATTTCGAATCGCGTGAGCAAGGGTTTCAATGCAAAGAATAAACAAGTAGGGAGATAATGGATCTCCTTGTCTTACCCCCCTATCGATCTTGAAATACCCAGTAGTTGAAGCTAATGCTAAACAGCTCCTGTGGAATGCCCCCCCCCCCCAAGATATCCAGACTGAACACCCATGCATGGGCCGTGGAACCGGGGGGGGGGGGCTGCAGCCCCCCCCCCATACATATTTTTGAGTAGACACATGTCATAAAACCTCGGGAAAAGGGTTAGAAAATTGTCATTAATGAGTGAAATCAAATCAGGCCCCTCCCCCCCCCCCCTCACTTCCGTGGCCCCTTCGTGGACTTCTTCGTCTAGGGGTTCCTGAAGTCCAAGGTGTACAGCAGCCCACCTGCAGACCTGGATGACTTGCAGACAGGCAGACACTTCGTAGGGCCAATGGCAGCGATGCTCCATCGAGTTCAAAAATGCATCGAGAGAAGACTGAAAGCTATGTCCAAGTGCCCAAAATGACCATGAAAAGGGACTTTTCAGTGAAGATCACTGAATGGCTTTATTTATTTATTAATTTATTTATTGGTTCTCATGTTTATTTGTCTTGATTAAACATATGCATAAACTCTACGCTCATTGTTTGTGTGAATGTTGTTGTCGCTGTTTCAGTAGACAGCAGGTCATCATACGACTTGGCGCAAATGAGTTTTTATTTGACTATCTTTCAAACAATGGATGTTGTGCACTCAACCGTAACAGTAACATTGAAACAAATGTTACCAAACAACAAAGGAATATATACTTTATCAATACATGCTAAATATACTCGGTTAATCCCTCAATTTTTAAAACAATACCCAATTTAAAAAGTGTAACATTTTTTCTGACTCACACTGTACACTTGTCTACATTATGTGTGTAACCAAACTGTAAACATGAATATGACGGATTTGCACCTCAAAATGACCCTTTCAGTTGCTTATGTAAGGACTGAACGAATTCTCATCTTCATCTTGCAGGCTTATAATTTCTATTTTTTTCTGGTGATACATGTCAACATGAGTTTTAAAGCCAAGATCATAAAGCCAATATATTTGCAAAGGATTAAAAACAAAACAGGTTTATGCGGTTTCTAATGTTTATCACAATGATTGCATTTGCTTATATTTTAGTTATGCAGCATTATGACGATACAAACACTGAGGATGTTTTCTCTCTCTCTCTCTCTCTCTCTCTCTCTCTCTCTCTCTCTTCTTGCATTCATAAAATGAACTAAAGTCACGACAGTTCTTCGGAGGCTAGCTCAGTCGACCGTTGTTAATACAATTCCAAACAGAATAGTCCAGACCGGTACCCTACTTTTCAGTAATCCAAAAACAAAACAAAACAAGCAGTAGATGTAATTGCTTCATACCGCGAAGAACTGCATAGCAAGTGTGTGATCTCCAGCACATAATAAATTGCCTAAACATTTCACTTGATGAAGATGATAAAGATCCTATTAAAGAATCTGGCATGAAATCAGATATTCTATCATCCTGAAATGTAGAGGGAAGTATTTTCTCAAAATTTTGCGGATTATAATATTGGTGTTTTTACCTCTTCAACTTAGAGGTCGTGACTGCCGCCGAAATTGACACATCCCCACATAGCGATGGTTCCGTGAGTGGCCTATTCCTGGACCTAGCTACTCTTCTGGAAAAATTGTTATCACCCAGTCCTTCACTTGGTAAACGTACACCATTCGATTCTTCTCCTCTTATACCCTCTTAGGGGCATATGTCTCTGTTTCAGATTCAGACATGTTATACATTAACACACTGCCTAAGTACACTAACAGTAACACGTACAGTATATTGCACTAGCAAAATTATGGTATAAATCATCTTAAGATAACCTCGTTGTAAGAGGTATAGCGCCACCTCTTGGCAGATGCTGTACGTGGTAGAATAAACCAGACACGGACGATGGAAGATTTGTCTTAAAATGTCATCTTTATTTACCACCTGTGTGTAGCCATTGGAACCCGATTGTCATGTCAGGCCACGACATGATACACTTGTTTGTGTATGAGCTGGTATAAATACTGCTCAAGACAGACTGGATCCCGGACTAAGTATATTGTTTACAATCTCAAATGCAGCTTATTACATAGCAATTCTGATAGTAATATAGGCCTACACGCCAGTTGCATACATCAACATCAACTTCACCCGTACAATGGCATATATGAATAAACCAAAATGACTAAACATCGTAATAATTAATTACAATTTACATAAATGCTCGGGTCCAATAGGCGGGCGAGTTACCTTATGGGCGACCGCTCTCCTCTGTGGTCGTGTTTACGTATACATGCTATATGCTATACGATTACAAACCATCCACAACGGAACTTGAACAAATTGACGCTTCCTTGGAAAACACTTCAGACACCATGTTACTGTATTCCGGGGGGGGGGGGGGAGGGCACTCAGTAAATAGTTGCGGTGGGTATGTGCCGCCCAGAAGACCCCCATTTTTACACTCAAATTTCAGTTCCAAAGCATACCATTTTTTTTTCTTGTTGAGAAAAAGAAGAGAGAAACCCATTCCAAAGCACGGCTTTTTTTCATTCCGTCATTCCGGCCGTCATGGCCCTCCCGGCCCGTTTGGAAGAATATCATTTTTGGTAAAAAGTTGAAAACGAGTTTCATTCCAGGTGCTTGATTCCTCTGGGCTTTTCCCATTGCTTCCAATCCGGTTCCAATCCATCCTAGGGAATTCAGTTTTCATTCATGCTGGGCGCATGCTTGCGAATTAACCCTGCCTATATGAATACACACACCATAGACTTGCCATGATGCACAGCGCAATAGCTAATGGGAGCTTGTGGGAACCAGTCCCGTAGCATCATATTTATATTGTAATCCAGTTCCAAAGACCCTCTTTTTCCAAAATGTTAGTAGTTCCGAAGACCATCCTCTTCATGATACGCTAGTTCCGAAGCCCCCCTCTTTTTGTGTGTCTTGCCAGCGGCATATATTTACCACATTTGGGGTCGAGTGCCCCCCCCCCCCCCCCCCCCTCGAGACAGTACTACGGTACAGAAAGTGATTACAGTCACGCAGGTAAAATTAACTCAGACTTTAATGTTTTTAGCCATCGAAGGCTTAGTTTCTCCCAGTGTTTCATCAACAATAGAGGGCGCATATTCCTACACATACATGTATGGGCGCACGTGACGCACATGCACCCCTGTAATTATTCCCCCATAGGCTCATGTGTTAAAAATGAGAAATCAAAAAAATCAATCATGAAAAATAAGTACTAGCAATGGCACCATTCAAACTTGTGTCTTGACTAGTTCATACAATTTCCTTGACTTCCTAAAAATATGAAGGGGTTTTTTTCAGCATTTTTCTTTCTCCTTACAGGGGCTGCAACTTAGACTCCCCACAAACGTGGTCTAAGCTACAATGGTTATGAGGTTTCTTGGGATGCTAATTAAGTCCCCATAAAATCCCACTAGGACCAACTCCTGCTCTCTCATGGGACTGATCTGAACCAGTAATCATCCCTCTTTAGGCACATATGAAAAAAGTGTTTAAATATGTATCATTGATTTCATATGATTTTTTTTTTCAACAGTGTCATCTTTGGTACGGGTCGAAGGGGAATTAACGAATATGAATGGATCTAATTACAGGTGTGCCGCCATATGCTCCATGCTACAAGTATTATGCAAGCAACGACTTGTTACATATGCGGTTGACGTGTTTTGACATTTGTGGTAAAAATGGAAATTTTTACATTTGTAGATTAAACGTTTTTACATTTGTGGTTAAACGATTTCTTTCATTTGTGGGCGAAATGTTTTAAATACATTTGTGGTCAGTTATTCTCACACTTGTTGTTGACATATTATGAAATTTGTGGTTATTTTGATATTTGCGGGTGCAATATTTTTACATCTGTGGTTATTCTTACATTTGTGGTAGATTTTTACATTTGTAAGCTCTACCACCCGCCTCCGATATACTGGTATTAAAATATATGAAAATCATACATAAATCGATGTTTACATTATTGCTGATATTTAACCAATAATATCGAGATCGAGCTATATGGTTTTAGGATATTTTGCCATGTTTCTAAAATCTGTTGTACTCTCAGAGCAGCTGAATTTTTACTTCGATACCCCGATTCATTATATTGTGCAGAAGTTGTTTATCAAAAAAACATCTGCGTGGGTTGTTTTTATGATACTTAAGGTAATCTGGAATGCAATTAATCTTACTTATCTTTATTGCTGCACGGTTGTTTACCCCGATATGTTTTCGCCAGACGATCGATATACATACTAATATTTGTTTGTCATGAAGCAGAATTCGTACAGGATTTGGGAAAAAAATAAATAAAAACAATATTCGAGTTAATAAGAGAGCTGTATCCCTGTATCTACATTATAGTGTATACTTCTTTATATTTTCTATCCAATCCTTTTTTAATAATATGTGCATGCTGAAACTCTTGTTAAATTAGCTTACTTATTAGAAAAGGAAATGAAGGAGGATATTCTTGAGAATAGACCTTTTTAGAATAGAAAAATCTTATTTTTGACATAGACATATTATATCTGACAGAAAGCGCGAAAACTTTTCTTAGTAATTCTCCGCCAATTGTCTACTTCGACGGCTAAAAAAAAAATACTTTCAGCATTATCTTTATTATTTTCAAAATGGTATAGCGACTCCCCTATACTCCTATAATCACAAAAACTAAGACAGCAGTATTTTTATACACTATTGTGTAATAATGTAAATGAGAGTTCAGTTGCAAAGGGATTATGGGGGAGTAATCACTCTTCCACATTGTCAGATCATTTTGAAATTTTAACGTAGGTTATTGTGGTCCATTTTTTTTCTCTCGTAATATTTGAAACCTTTGCTTTAAGTAGACACTGAATGCGACTTCACCTTTCTGTGACTGCTATAAATATACAAAGACTTGGGCAACAGTAATTTGCCTGTACTTGTCTAGATCCTATTTGTGTGTTGTTGTTTTTTTTTTTTTTTTTTTTTTTTTTTTGGGGGGGGGGGTTTCTTCCCTTCGCTGCTCTTTCTCTGGCTTCGTTCACGAGATCCCTGGCCAAAATTTCAACCGTCGAAAAAAGCAATAAATATTATTATGTCCAAATTAACCGTTACATCTTCATATATAATTGAATTAATGTAAAATGGTCATTATGGGGGAAAGAGGCCAAATGAATCTTATTTCTCTCTTTTTTTTTTTTTTTTGCCAAGAAAGACGATTGTCAACTGTGAGTCGGTTCAATGAATCTGTGCAAAATAAGCCTTTCAAACCTCCACCAAAATTTATGACGAAGCTCTATAATTTGTCTCCGTGCGATTCCCTGCCAGCCCGAACCGCTCACTCATGAGTGATTGTTTTTCGTCCAAGCAGAGTAGATCGAATAGCCGTTGGGCGGTTTAAATTCTTCCCGAAAATTTTTGGGGATCGTCATTAACTGGCAAATTCAGTTGCTGCTCCCCCGGCCCACTCTCTCTCTCTCTCTCTCTCTCTCTCTCTCTCTCTCTCTCTCTCTCTTTCTCCCTCTCCCTCTCTCACTCTTTTCTTCTTTCATTATTTTATTTGAAAAGAAAATATTGAGTAGAAAATCATTTTGTCTTGGAGAAGGGGAGAATGTCTGCACGTGAATGATTAAGCACAATAGTTTTAAATAGCGTTAAATTGAATGCTGCGAATATAACTTTGAGTGACAAATTAATTAAATCGAATGTCGCCCCACCCCTTCACATTCTCCGATGCTAGTAGTGTCGGTCATTTAGACGATATAAAGCAAAATAAATCCAGATTAGCCTTAAAGTAACCTCTCAGTAAAATGTTTCCTGAAAAAAATGAAATTCTGAGGGGAAAAATTGGCGTTTTTAAGCTTAAGTGTCTCAAAAACGAACTTTTTTATTTCATTATTAATATTTTCTTTGATAACTACAGAATTTGGAGCCACGTCAAAAAATTACGTAAAATTTCACACATACTATGTGATAGTGAACTAGAAACCACAAGCTATTAAATCCATGACCCCGGGCTAGAAATAGCTGACTCTATACCTGTAAGGGTAGCAGACATAATTAAAAGAAAAAGACATTGCGAGTAATCGAGCTCTATGAACTTACATTGGGTGTGTGTGTGTGTGTGTGTGTGTGTGTGTGTGTGTGTGTGTGTGTGTGTGTGTGTGTGCAAGTGTAATTGGGTTTTTACAGACTTGTATCAATCAAAAATGATTAGTTAGGTCTGGGACCGACTTTTAACGTCACCATGCGAAAGACGGGACCGAGATTCGAACCTGGGTCTGATAAGATCCGGTCAGATCTGGGTCCGATCAACTTACAATGCAGATCAAATGATCATTATTTTTATCCTCAACCTTGTGATATTAACACTTCAGACAACTAGAGTAGGTGCATTGGCGGAAAAATGCAGGAAGTTCTTTTCATCAGTGGGGATATAACAATAGGCCGCCCCCCCCCCCCCGATGAATAGAATTGTGTAACACATCTCCGCCACTGATTAGGTGTATATGGAATATATAGCCCCAGTCAGTGGCATAGCTGTAGGGTGCTCATCCCCCCTCCCTCAATCGATTGGCGAAAAAGAAAGGAGAGAAAATAGGAGAAAAGGGAAAGAAGAGTTGGAAGAAAACGTGAAAAGAATATAATGCGACCAAATCCCACCCCCCCCCCCCCTCACTCAATGACCTTGTTCTCTCACATTTCATTTGTAGTATGATCGATCCCCCCCCCCCCCCCTTCCAACCTCCATGACACCGGTGCAACCTTATTGGCTAGACCTACGGTAATTAAGCCACTTCATTTGGTGTCATTTATTTGAGTTTCTAACCCAATTAACTTCTTAAATAACTAGAAGGCGTATACGAACTTTATAGAATTATAGTCGATTAGACAACGGGTCCTGTATGACCATGCAGTCCCAAGCCCCTTGCGAAAATCTTTTCCTCCTTTTTCTCAAATAATTATACTAAATTAATTCTCTGTCTCTCTGTCTCTCTGTCTCTCTCTCTCTCTCTGTCTGTCTGTCTGTCTCTCTCTCTCTCTCTCTCTTTGTCTCTCCCTCTCTTTCCTCTCCTCTCTCCCTCCCCAATTTTTCAATCCAATTCAATTCAATAATGGTTTTATTTTAACAATGCTTTGCAGCCATTGGCTGAATTGCGCATGTTTACAATAATTTCTCACGAAACATTTCATTATTAACAATTGCATTCAAATAACATCATATTGACTTCTTATTACAATTGAGAAATTAGAGCAATTCAATTCACTTTTTTTAAGATAAAATAGAGGAATGTAGAAAGTTAAAATATCTATAATACATGTTAAAAAATACATGTACATTATTTTTGCTCATTTATTACTTTGTATATTGAAAAGTTGGAAATAAATGTCTTTAAATTGAATTGAATTGAGTAATCGGGATAAAAAATTTTAAAAATTCAATAAAAGTCATTACTGCAAATCGAATTGAGGAATATTATTTAATAACTTACATCATGACATAGTACTGATAGGAGGTAAAACGAGTAAAACATATTTCCAATTCAGTTCATGTTAACATGATGAAATAGGTTACATACTAAAAAGTGAAAAACTTCTAGGTAAACAAGTTTTAAGTGTGGATTGAAAGTTTAAATAAGTACAACCTTACGCTACATATCAAATAAAATGTTGCACATGTACAAGTTAACAAACAGAGTCTGATATGAAATGAATATAAATGAGAATATGCTTATCCCAATATGGTTATGAAGTACTATTCAGAATTCAGTAGTGTCACCACATAAGGCAGTGAACTACTTTGAAATCTTTTTTTTTTACATTTAAATTGTTCGCATTTCAAACCTTTTCTGAGATTGTAAGGATTTTCTTTCTTTGTTCTGAACCAGTGACTAGTCAATACATTCTTTTCTAACGAGTGGGAAAAATCAAGGCACAACTTTTTTCCGTCTATGTTCCAATGACTGTAAATTACACATAGTGAGTGCAGAATGATATGTTTCGTACACAGAGCCCCCCCCCCCTCCCTATCTCTCTCTCTCTTTCTCTCCATTAATTTTTTTCTTCTCTCCCCCCCCCCCCTCTCTCTCTCTCTTTTCGCCATTCGATTGGGGACATAATCATGTCTTTATTTCTCTCTCTCCTATTTTCTTTATCTCCCTCTCCCCCCTGCTCTCTATCTCTCCCTTCCTTCCCCCGTTCTTTTTTTCGCCATCGATTGGGGGTACGTGCCACCATGTGCCCCCTACATAGCTACCCCACTGACGTGGCAAATGTATAAATGCAAGAGAGTTGCCCAACCAAGAGCGAAACATTTGGGGTTTTTTAGATTCGACACCTCGCATTCGAGATTTTCTTCTCGTCGTTCGAAAGAAGACTTAGCCATCATGGACTGTCGACTTCTACTCTCCCTGGTCATTGTTGGAATCGTTTCTCAACAAGTCTTAGCTCAATCGGGTAAGTGATTCCAATCTAGGTCACTATTGCTAAAGGCGAAAGCAGAGTATTTTGCTGCGGGTCCGAAAAATCTCTGACAATTTAGCCCTCCCCTCCAAAGCAAAGGTTCTCAAATTTTCAAATTTCATTTTTCAAAAACGTTTCTCAACAAGTCTGGACCAAAGAAGGGGGCAAGTGTTTTTGTTTTATTTATCAATCTTGCCTTCAGTGAGCCTTTTTGAGAAAGCTTTTCGGGTAGCTGAATCGTTAGTATATCATTCAAATAGTTCCAAAAAGCATTGGAAGTAGATAATTTTTTTTTTTTTTGTATACATGTTGTAAAGGTACACAGAACGAGGGAAGAGTGTCGTAGGCCTACACTCTTGAAAGGTTGAGTATAATGGTTGGTTAAAAAATCCAGATTATGGAGTACTAGTAATAATACCCAATTTTCAGGGGCGCACTGGCCATGAGGAGTCTGGGCAGGTTTTCCCACGGGTCGCTCGATTTTTTTGGCTGAGGGGCCGGTCAATTTTGGTCTGAGGGCAGATGAGTTATGGTCTGAAGGCCGGTTGATCAAAAAGTAATATATTGTAAAGAACAAAAAAGCCCTTTAGCAAAAGTACATTCGCTGTCCATAAACCTTTTCAGATGATATCAGTTTGTACTGCAACCTGTTGCATGACCTTTCTGGATATACTCTGAAAATAGTATGGCCTGCTAAAAAGTTAAGCTTTTTTATTACATGCTAAAAAATACTGAATTGAAATAATTATGATTGGGTCATTGAATAATAACATTATATGAACAAACGAAATTTTGTCAAGAAAGCATAAAGAGGTGTGAAGGGGAAGGTAGGCAATATTGTTGTCTCCAGCCCCCCTCCCAATCCAAAAAAGGTAAGTGTGGACTGTGAAAGTCAAGGAAAAAGCACTTAACAGTATGGGAATAGAAAGAATGAAGATGAGTAGGTTAGGTAATGGAAGGATGTTCAGGGATTAGCAAACCGAATGTTCTGGTAAAAATAACCCATAACAATGTATCTCCAAGGCACCAACTCTTGGTCAATATGCTGGGAAACAGATCGGCAATTATAGATACACTGTAAAAAAAAAAAAAAGTGGGCAAGTGTTACTGGTCAAATTTAAGTTCAAGTTCAAACTTTGTTCAATAACTGTGTTATTTTCTACCAACTTTGCCGGGCATTTACCTAGTGAAAGGTAATAAAAGGAAAATAGTAGATAATTTTGTCCAGAAAGCTGAGAAATTACTGGACAAATTGGGGTTAGGCAATTTCTTGTCTAACATTTCGGCGATTTTCTCCAATTACTGGATAAACAATAAACACGAGGCAAATGTATCTTAGATATTCCAATATTTTGTTCGAATTTACCAGAGAGTTGGGAAACAATACTGACTATCATCAAACGCATCATAAATTCTATAAAGGGGATACAAAAATTCAATTAATGTTTAATGATTGAGTATACAAAACACATAATTAATGTTATCGCTCTTACTTTCAATGACTCTATATGGAATTGAAGGATCTTGTAAAAACCATTGCGGTGGTGGCGCTAGTGATGAGAGTTGCTATTGCGATTCTGTTTGTCAAAAACTCGATGATTGCTGTCCTGACATCAGTACGTACTGTCCAGGTAGGTGTTAAGTAATGATAATAATGATGATGATTATTATTATTGATATTATTATTATTATAATCATGATAATTAAAATAATGATAATAATAGTAATAATAGCAATAATAATAAACATAATGACGTTGATAAAAATCTTATTATAATTTGAGGAAGGCCAAAATGCTTTGTTTATTGAAAAACTTTTTGGCGCTGGCATAAATGATGGCTTTAAAAATACCAACATCATTTAGTCCATGGGCCAGGAAACGAAAAGGTCCCCCCCCCCCCTTCCTGCTTAGGCACAATTTTAAATGATGTTTTTCTGTTAGGTAGGACCCTCAGCTATCAGAATCTGCTTGTTTGCCATGAAGTTGGTGGTGGGTGTGGCCACCAGGGCCGTTACCATGGTAACGGATCAAGAAAAATGTGAATTTTAGGAAAAGTCATGTAATTCCAATTCACCAATCTAAAAATACTTGGAAAGCATCTTAATATATGTATTTTAAGGTGCCCAATCGATTGCAACCATAATCAGAGTCATTTAAAGTCATTATCATGTCAAAAAATGGCCGTTACTATGGAAACGGTACCATAAAAAGCGGATATTTTTGACAAATTTCTAAACTTATCAATATGGAATAGACAAAAAGGTGTCTGCACAAGCCTAAAGTATGTTATTCTATTAGCTAGGACCCTCAGCTATCATAATCTGCCGATTTGATGTACAGTTGGTGGTGGGTGTGGCCTCTAGGGCCGTTACTATGGTAACACATCAAAATATACTGGAATTTCAGAAAATACTGTATATTTGTAATTCAGTAGCTATAAAATATATGGTAAGCATCCTGATATGTGTATTTCAAGCAGCCCCACTAATTCCAACCACAATCTGAGCCATTTAAAGTCATGGGCGTGTCAAAAAAGGCCGTTGCTATGGAAACGGTCCAACAAAAAGTTGTTGAAAAAATCTATAACTAACCATTACAAAATAGAAAGAAAAAGGTGTTTGCACAATCTTTAATAATGTTTTTATATTAGTTATGACCCTTAGCTATTATAATTTGCCTGTTTGACATCAAGGTGGTGGTGGGCGTGACCGCTAGGGCTGTTACTATGGTAACACATCAAGAAATACTGGTATTTGAGCTAATACCATGTATTTGATATTTAACAACCTTGAATACAAGGCAAGGATCCTAATAGATGTATTCAAGCTTCCCGACTGATTCCAACCACAATCTGAGTCATTTGAAGTCATGGGCTTGTAAAAAAGGGCCGTTGCTATGGAAACGGTCCCACAAAATGCTGATATTTTTGGAAAATATCTATGATTTATCAATACAAAATAGAAAAAAACTGTCTGCACAATCTTAAATCATGTTTTTCTGTTAGCTAGGACCCTCAGCTCTCATATTCTTCCTGTTCGACATAAAGTTGGGGTTGGGCATGGCCACTAGGGTGGTTACCATGGTAACACACCAAGGAATTGTATTTTAGAAAATAATAATAATAATAATAATAATAATAATAATAATAATAATAATAATAATAATTACATTTATAGGGCGCTTTATACGGGCGTTTCTAAGCGCACAGGAGGTCTGTCTAACTCAGTATACATGGTACATCCAATAGCTTAAAAGCAACAAAAGCAACAAAATACCATATATTTGTAATTCAACATCACAAAAACAAATTGTAACCATCTAACTCTCTGTATTTTAGGGTGCCCGTTTGATTGCAAGCAGAATCTGAGTCATTGGAAGTCACCGTCATGTCAAAACATGGCTGTTGTTATAGAAACAGTATGATGAAATTGGAATATTTCTGTAACTAATCAATAAAAAAACCCCAAAGAACAAGTGTCTGTACAGCCTGAAATGGTGTTTATCTGTCAGCTAGGACCCAGCTATAATCAAAAGCTTCCTAATAGCCACAAAGTTGGTTGTGGGTGAGACTGTCAAGGTAGATACCATGGTAAGGCACCAAGAAACATCAGAGTTTTAGAATAATAAATAATAATGAATTGATCTTACTTACCCAGGATAGCCACATCAGTAATATTAATGCCTTGTAACTATCAATCCTTGCCCGGTACACATTTCATTCATCTATTTCAAATACCTTGCCCAGGGATGTAAGCACCGATCAAGGATCGAATCCAAGACCCCTCGTATGAGAGCGAAAGGCCTTCACCAATATACCACAGTGCTTCCACCATGTATTTGTAATGTAACGAAGTACAATGTAGGCATCTAATTATACACAAATGAAGATGAGCCTTTAATTGAAATCAAAAGCCGGGATATTTTAGGTCACAGTCATATAAAAATATGAATAGCATAATAAGAAAGCGAATGTTGTTTTTGAAGAAGGGGATATTCATGTATCTGAATCATGAATTATCATAAACAAGTCCCCGAGTTCATAAATTTGTAACTGTCCTATTGGTTCAAATCCAGATCAAGAATATTTTCCAGGTTGGATCGAGGCCTCAAGTTCATGTCTAGTAGGACACTTGTTATGGCAAACGAAGATGCAAATGTTAAAAGAGATATGCATGGCTTCTGAAAATTCACTGCATAAGCCAATTCATATAATATTGAAACAGTACCACTGTACTTTTAGATACTCTCATCTACTGTGTTCTCGTATTATACAGGATCCGTTACTATAACTTTGACTGCTTGATAGGTGTTGTACTGTGGCTGTGAGCACCAACTTCACCTTAAGAATATTGGCATTTCAGAAAGTGGCATTGTTGTAGTTTAACATTTAAAACAATATAACAGTCTAGACATGCTAGATATCTCCATTGCAAGCAGCCTGAATGATTGCATTGAAAATGTTAATCATTTAAGACGATGATCATATCCAAATAATCGCTGTGTAGGCAGATATATGATCGAGAAATCTATTTTTAGAAAAAAAAGTGGCATATTTCTGTGATTTTGTAACACGAAACATAATGTTGGTGATGATATTATTTATATAAAATGAATTTCTGTCTGTGATGCTGCGAACTGCAATGTGTCGGTATTGAGTTCACGGTCATTTCACGGTCATCTGTGAACTGATAAGTGAGGTACACAAGTGTCCACACGCAGTTAACATGATTGAGAGCTACTCCACTTTCCCCCTGCAAGGGGTTCTATAAATGGATGCCATTAGGAATCAGAAGTTAGAGAGCATCTTTTGAATAGAGGTACGGAACATTTTCAGCAGAATTTCTCTTGCAGCAACACCCGCTACTTTGGATGAGGTTGAGGATTACCCGTCAGAGTTATCATGAAGAACAGATACAAGATTGACAGACTTCAGAAGTACATACAGAACCATACTAACTTGAATTTCCTCTAGAGTGAAGTGAAGATTTACTCATCATCTTCATCCAAACCATAGAGACCTTACTCCAGCATTTCAAAAAATTGTATTCTCTTCCAGCATAGTGGTGGAGGTAGATGACACCTATATCTCCATCCTGAGTTCTGACTTTATTCTGCCAAACCAAACACCAGCAAGATTTGATAATATCCTCACCATGACCTTCTCAGCCTGTGATTCAAGCCAAATAAGAGTGCCTCACCATATCAGACTTGTAAGAAAGTCAACCAAGTTTTAATAAGAGAATACTCAGTTCAAGTAAGGCTGCAGAAAGCCTTAAAGCTTTAAAAGACATAGACAAATCCACTGGTGTTCACTAATTTCACAACATCATGGACTTAGCCACTAAACTGCGCTACCCTCATCCTTTATCCAACATGGTTAAGGCAAGATAGTTCAAGAAGAACCATCTCACAAACTATTGGCTATATCTCCTGTGCAGCCAAGAGAACTGCAGCTTACCTGTAAGGGCAACTAATGTGTAAAATTATAGGTCTTATGGTTCCCAAAACATCAAGTCCATGGCTAATATACATGTAACCCCAATCATGCAAGTCATGAGAATGCTGAGCTGCAATTGCACCACAGGCCTTCTCAGTGGCTCTTTTGAATACCTTCTAGCAAACATAAAGACCTCCAGGCAGCTATCAGCACTTTAGTTCTGGACTAGAGCTATGATGAGGCACCCAAAAGTTCAATTCTTTGGCCCTGTTTCTGATGAAGTCCATATTCTAGACCACCTTAGTCATGTGGTTAATCCTTAATGAACATGCAGATTTCTTATGGGCAGGATTTGGGGAAAATTTGCTAAATTCTATTTCAGTCTCCCCAGATTTATTTCAAGTAGACAGGTTTAGCTACAGACCGACAAGTTTATCATCTTATGAATACATTAGGTTCTGTGAATGGAGGTTAATCCATCTATTAAGCTTCCACAAGGCATAGAGGTGGAAGCATAACTACTCAAGTACAGCTAACCAGTTAGGATCAACTGTTGTTACTGCAAAGGTCACAAATTAAAACACAATTATCAACTCAGACACCCACATCTTGCCCGGAACTATCCGAACAGTTAGAAAATGTATTTGCAACATAACTGCTGCTGTGTAATAACAAAAATATGTCACCTTTTTTTTTCAATTTCTGAATTTTCATAATAATATTACCATAGCGACAACCCTGTTTTGACATTACCATGGCCTTAAGTGATTTGGATTATGACTGTAATAACTTAGGCAGTTTATGATATGTACGGGGGAGTACATACAAAAAAAACTTAAATGGTATATTTTGCAGTCAAAAAATGGCATTACGTGCCATCACATTTAGTCACTGGCGAGCTCATAGTCGCCCATTATTTCGAGATTTAAAGATCCTCAATGTGTTTGATATGCATTATTCATGTATGACCTGAGTAATAATAACTTACCCCACTCTTCATTAAATTATTTTGATATGATACAGCACAATTATTCAACGAGACAAAACACAGGTCGACAGGTACATTTACCAAAATTAAGGACTACCCAAGGACAATTTTCTCTTTCTTTTTTAGGAAGTGATTTATGGAATAAAATACCAACCGATATCAAATTAAAATCATCCAGAAAGCAGGTTTGGGGAATCGTTAAATGAACATCTTTTAAGTCGATAAGTAGAATGTTTTGCTCTATATGTACATGTCCATGTACATGTAACACCATGTTATCTATGTATGTGGTTGTAATTGTTATGTTTGTAATGGAATTGATTCATCTGATATGTAAATTTTGTAGAGGGGCCAGGCTCGACTATAGCACTTGTGCTATTTTCTGGTCCCATTTACCAGCTATTATGATATGTTTCAATCCTGTAACAATATTACTGTATGACAAATCTTGTACACATGTTATTGGTGGTGAATAAAATCATTCAATTCATTCAATATATCAAGCCCACAAAATCCGTGTGTATCAGTAATTCATTCAGACCACAACAATGCCATTGTGCACTCCTGTCATTTTTCAACCCGCTCACAACACACACACACACACGCGCGCGCACACACGCACACACACACACATACCCAAACACATATTATTGCTTTCTTTTCTATCATTTCCCCCTATTTTTCGCCATTTGACCGGGGGGGGGGGCATGTGTCCCGATTCCCCCTGTAGCAAGGCCACTGCAACAAAATAAAAGAGGTTCAGATGTTCTAGATATTTTATCATCCATATGTCATTATTGTTCAGTCTTTTTTTTTTCTTTTTAGATTTGGAGGACACAGGAACATCTTACTCCTACAGCTCCTATCTCCTAAGTAAGTTAGCTCGAAATTGTTAAATATTTACATTTTGTCTAGAAATTCGTAGAATAATGTCATACTATTTTATTATCAGGGTAAAAATTGTAGTTCATGTATATCAGTGGTACAAAAAAATTGATTATATTGTTTAAAACTTAAAATATACAGCTTTTAAACGATTTTGTTGTTGTTGTTCATTAATTGTTGTTCTTCTTCAAAATTGATGTTGATACAAATTTGAGATAATACACTTTTTCTCTTTCATGTTTTGTAAAGTGGACGGCCTCTTTTTGTGAAAGAGAAATAACACGTTTAACCGTCTTCACGGTCAACATTATAGGAGTACTCGCCCCACCCCTCATAACCCAATCTGACATATTCCTTAACTACACCCCCAAAACGTGCTTAAATATGTGCATGCGTTGTTTTGTTTTTTTAAATCAGACATTAATTCCCCCCCATGAAAATGTGATAGCCTAGTTATTATAGTTTCTTGTACGCATTTTGACATGTGACCCCCCCCCCCCCCCCCCCCCCCCACCGGGGGGCGGGCCTTAACCCTGTCAAAAAATGTACCAATATCTTTCGTTTATCGCAGTCGGCAAAATAACCCGGAGAGTCCCGGAAAAAGTACCCCCTTTTGGCGAATAGGAACAGTCAGGCGCACAGATGTTGATGTTAGTGAATATCCCAGTAATGGTCCATGGATGATGGGTTATTTTGTTTTCTTATTTCAGGTTCAGTGACCAGTGGTGACAGCAGCCTAGCCAGGTGAATCACAAGCATTTAAAAACAAGAAGGAAGACCACAAAATATATAAAACTCATTTCAATTGAAATCATCTCTGAAATTGATCAGCCATCCTTTCCAATGACATGGGAGCAGTGTTTTACATTGATGAAGGCTCTTGATTCTCATACGAGAGGTCCTGGGTTCGATCCTGGCTCGGTGCTTACATCCTTGGACAAGGAGTTCTGCTCCCATTTGTCCCTCTCGACCCAGGTGTAAATGGGTACCTGGCAATGCTGGGGTAATAATTGCAGGGCCTGCAGGAAGAGCAGTTTTAATACTGATGTGACTACCCAGGGTAAATAAGGCTATTATTTTCATCTAAAGCGATTCAAAAACACAAGGAGCAAACTTATCGTATTTCAAGTTCGTTTTCAAGTTCAAGTTCGCTTTATTTCATATTCACATTTCACATTTCATTTCTGATACATATTGTCAGTTTGTTTACAAGAATTAATAATGATAAAAGTAATACAGTGTTTATGCAATAAACATAATTACATTTAAAAAAAAACATGTTCTTACAAGCTTAAGTTTCTACAAGTGTAAGCTTCTACCAACCGTAAATTTTAGTTAGCAAGCTTTCGTCCACTCCTGTGTAATTACCCCCAACCGATGAAAGTAAAAAAAGTAAAAAAGTAAAAAAATATATTATATCACTTTGGATTACTTGTCGTAACTTGTAGAGAATGACTAACAAAATTGGAAATGAGGATATGAAGGAGCCTAAAGTATGAGCAAAGCCTTGATTATACTACCTTACATTCCATTTCTGTTATAGGACGATGAATTCATTTTATTATTATTCTAGAGAATTGGGAATAGTGGGAATAATTTCAAATAAAATACTTCATTTCACGGTATTGGATTCTTTATTACACATGTAGTTATTAGTGTGTATATAAATCCAACGCAATCTTCCATTGAATTGTACATTCTAACACTTCAGTGACGTCCAAATAAACATTTTCTTCTTGACACAACACATGACTATAGCTCATATTTCATCATATATTATATATTATATATTATATATATATATATATATATATATATATATATATATATATACATATATATATATATATATATATATATATATACATATATATATATATATATATATATATATATATATATATATATCTTTGAATAGTTAAATTTATCCCAAAATATAAGATCAATACAGCTCTGATTTGATTTCTCCGAAATTACTTTGAAAGTAAAACCATTGATATAGATCTTTGTATTACTATTGGTGAATGGCAAATAATGTGTATCCTTAGAAACTGGCCCAATGCTAAGTCAGTGTCATTAATCCTGTCTTGCAGTCATTATCATCATTATTATTGTTATAAATCATTCTTGGTCTTCCCTCAGTGAAATAGTTTACTATCTTGTGTCTTTGTGTCTATCAATTAAAAGATGAGTGTGATGTCCATCGTAACATAATGGCCCGAATTCACAAAGGTTTGGTTTAAACCATGGTTTAAACCCCCTCCTGGGTTTTTAAGCGTACGTGCGCACGGAATCTGATCCAATCATATATTTTCTTTGAGCGCGCGCATGGGTAATTAGCCTTTTGACAAGGCCTCGCGTCTTAGATTATATTCCACGCGAAGCCGCGAGGCCTTTTCGATATTGGTTTTTTTCCCCTGTCGGCTAGCTCATGAATCATGCATAGCTGTATGCAAATATACCAGCTGGGGCTCAATAGACCAATCAAAACCTACGGCTTCGTTGGCGATTCGTTCATTCTTGACACAGGTGAGTACTAGTGAAAGAATTGTTTTTGTTTGTTTTAGTAACGGAGTTAATAATTAAATAATGGACGTAAAATGAAGAAAAACGTTTTTTAATGTAAAGTACGCTTAATAACTTGACTTATCAGCTTCGGAATTACAAAAAATATAGAGGGATAATTTATTAAACACCCATGTCAAAGTCTCAACTTGGTTCTTCATGAGAGACACAAGCGGGGATATGATGACCACAATGCTGCGGCTTTCCGCGGTACCAGAGGATGGGCCCACGTTCTCCTCGGCCGCCGCGGGGGGAGGCGATGAGACGTCGGTGGTTCGCAGCTCTGCAGCAGCTTGCCACTCTGCGCCTGTGTTCGCGTTCGGAGATGGTCTTTGCACAAAGGTATTGCCTGAAAGATGGCAGTTTTACCGTAGCCAGTCGGAAGGCTGGCGAATGTATCTTGTCCTCGAAGCATTGAAAATAATGCCTTCAATTGCAAATCCTTGAATCCTGTGATATTCAGCTTCTGAGCTGCAAAAACGGTACTATTTAGTAGGATATCTTCTAAGAAGTCGTCCCGAGAATCACTGGGGCAAGCCGCCATGTTGACTGAACTCATTTGCGTCCAAATTTGCATACTGAATATATGCTGACGTCATATAGGAACAATTCGATTGCTGATTGGCTGCTACCATTTTGGTAGGGAATTTGCCCCCCAAACAATGGCTATAATAAGAAATCCGAACCAACTTCGAAAAGGCATCGCGGCATCGCGGCTTCGCCGCTCGCTCGCGCGTTCACTGTGTGTGTATTGTGTGTAATTGGGTTTTTTTTACAGACGTGTATCAATCAGATATGTATGGCAAGCCATCGGGGTCTACCTACGTCTACTAGTACGCGTACCCAGTAGACGTCACGTAAAACCAAACGGTACGTCACGTCTACTCGTTACGTGACGTGTACCCAATTTCGTGTACTCTGTCGTGACCTTACGTCACGTCACGTCTGTTCAATTACGTGTGCTTTGCTCAATACGTCACGTCTTCTTTGAAATGGTCTAATTCCAGGCTTTTTTTTTTTTTTTTTTTTTTTTAATGAGACCGCTTCTATTCTCTACATAGGGGATGTAGGATATGAGAGTTTGGGAAGTCAAATCCCGATTATCAGGATTCCCCTCTTTGTTATGAAAATGGATGGCTCTATCATGATCAAGTTCAGGGGTCGCTGAACCGGGGGGGGGGGGGGGGTGGTGATCTAGCTAGGGATTGCAGGCTTCCCCTCCACACACATACACGCACACACACTCCCCTTTGCTTATATTAATAATAACATATTATGCTCTTACTCATGCTCAACCTCCTGCCCCCACTTTTCAAACGCTCTGTGGCCTGTGAACTAATAATTATTATGCGTGTCTTTCCACGTATACCAACATCGTTTACAGGCCTAACCAACTTGATATTAGGGCGTCCTATTTCGTTTCAAGCCTTTTTTCAAAACATGTATGCTGCGGTTTGTGGTCTGTTATCTTCACTTTTGCATAAACTGAAAATGAGGGAAAGGTAACCGTTTCCTTTGTTTTCACAATAGAAGATCGGACAGGCAATCACTAAAAAAGAAGAAAATGAGAAAAGAATATTATATTTTGTACTTGCATGATAGCCCTCTTGCCCTCGAGTTTGGGGGCAAAAACGATTTCCCCTCCCTTCCCCAATGATGGGCCCCCTCGCAAGAAAACAGAAAAGGAAAATTGCATGTAATAATTTTCCATTACAACGATGTATAGGCTTAATAAGCTTATTAGTGCTCTAAAATGCAAACTTTCACCAAAATTTTCTCACACGGACACCATCCTCCCTCGTGTATTTATAGACGCAATGTAGCAGATGCTTGCTTCCATTTATCGGGGGAAGGATTTTTGCCCCCACTCCACGACAATCAAGCTTATGCGATCAGCTTTCTAGTACTCTAAAAGGTGAGGCTTCATCATTCTAACCCCCCCCCCCTTTTTTTTTTTTTTACTTCCGGCGCCCCCCGAAGGGTTCTAGCTTATTTCATTTATTTATTATGTTTGTTTTTCTTTTGGGGGGTGGGGAAAATACTCTGAAGGCCCACCTCAAAAGCTTACTACTTGCTCACAGCCCTACCCCCAACCGGCCCCCCTCCCCGCCTCCCGAAGAAGCCCATTCCCCTATTCTCCTATTTTTTTCATACATATATATTTCATGTCATTTTGAAAGTGGAAGATTTACAAATTTTATCCCCCCAAAAATGCAAAACGTGAAGCACGCCTATCATCCATTGTTTTCCATGGGGCCACTCGTTTTTCCGTAGGTTCGTTTTTTCCGGAGGTTCGGGTTATTTTAAAACCTGAAAACTGAATGTACACAGTATCCCCCTCTTTGACGGGGATCCGGACCGCAATTTTTTTTTGTCAGGACTTGCGGGGCCGACCTTATATAGTGAACAAATTCGGAGGCCGCAGAACGGGAAAGGTGGGGGGGGGGGGGGGCTATGGGGCCGAAGCCCTCCATGTTTACACCCTTGAGATTCGTTTCATTATGCTTATCAATACCGTGGAATTCCAATAAAACTCTGAATCCCCCCTTCATTAAAAAAAAAAATCATGCATTATATTTTCCACTTATTAACAAACTTGATATTAGTGCGCCCTTAGAAAGGTTTACTGCAAGACTATATTTCTGAAAGCATGCCTGTTTCTGGTTTTATATATGTTCATTGTTTTACTCGGTTTCCTTAAGGGAATAAATAACAAGTAATCACAAGAAAAAATAATCACATTTTGTATGTGCATTGGTACGTCGGTGCAGCCCTGCATTTTTCCCTCTGCCACTTTTTGTATCGTCCTATTAAAATTTTCTCTTCATCTTTTGTTTTCCTTGTTCATGTATTCCCTTCCCGTCTTCTTTTGATTTCTCTTGCTTTGTTCATGTAAAAAAAAACGGACGTGTGACTCGAACAGTGTGGTGGGGGTAATCAGAAGGACCCTTTCGATGGACAATCAAAATTGAGCTGGATTAGCGGGGGGGGGGGGGGTGGGGAATGAATAACTGGATGAAACCTAGAGGAAAAAGTTCAGCAAAACTCCCGCTATCATGAATGGCCATGCACTGCCAGACATTTTATTTTGCGGCTGATGCCCGGATGCCCGCTAGACGCCCCCACCCCCTCCCTCATTGAGCGAGGTAGGCCTAGGTTGGAAAGGTATCAAACCCAATGCACTCTAGCATAACAATATAGTCACGGTAGTATAATGTCGCACGTTATCTTAAATGGTTGCTTGTACCTGACAAGTACCCCCCCCCAAAAAAAAAAAAAAAATAAATAAATAAATAAAATAAAATAAAATAAAATAAAATAAATAAATTAAATTAAATTAAATAAATAAATAAATAAATAACTAAAATAAAATAAAAAAATAGGGGTGAATGGAGGAGGGCAGAATTGAATGGATCAGTAGGAGAACTTCAATATTAAAAAAGTCAGGGGATAAATATCAAGCATGATTCCACGTATTACAAGTGACATCTGGATGACAGTGTTGGGCTACAACAGTGATAATACCCCCAGCCCCCCCCCCCCTGTTCCGTGGGCCATGTTATGGGATACACTCCTCCAACACAACTCGCCACTCCTGCGCTCCACTTCATTGCAACGGAAGCCCACAAGGGCCCCCTCCGGGTCCTCCCCCGCTCTACATCTTTCTATAACCACGCCTAATATAATTATATAACCCTTCCTCCCACATCCATCCCGGATGTATATTGCATTGTCTTATCCTCTGATTTTCTTTTTAAAGGCCCTCTCATATAATGACACACATCATAGGGATTTCAAAAATATAATTTTTCAGGGTTGGAGGAGAACCCCCCCCCCCCCCCTTTCTACATCCACACCTAGGTGTATATGCAGTTTTCTACTATCAGTTTTCTTTTCAAACTAGTAAAATTCGTGCATCATTTACCTCTCTTGGGTTATAACAAATGACATTGTAAAGCCCAATGAAGTATTCACGGAATACACTATATAACTGAAACATAATTCTATTCTTATTATTGTTATTTTCATTATTTTTTTTTTATTATTATTATTATTATTATAATTTCTAATCTCAAAAAATTCGTGGGAGGTGAGAGATGAATCTAAGACAAGGACAATTACCCCCGCCGGAAAGTTACCCCCTAGCGCATTTAGCCCTAGGTATCCCAACGACAGCCTCCCTCCTCTCCACCCCCTCCCCTCCCAAAGGGGCTGGGGGCACAATACCCCCACATTTTCAAGTAGATTCAGCCTTTTATTGTCTGATAAATTACTGTTTTGTTTATAAGTACCCTCCCCCTTTCCCCTTCTTATAAATGCCCCTTATCACTTCCAATGAGCTAAGCCCACTTCCTCTTTTAATAATGCCCCCATCCCGCTATTGCGCAATTTTAAAATCCCAGTGCCGTCACTGAACACTAAATTTCAAACTGAAAAGTGAAAATTCAGATACATTTATACATTTTTCTTTCTTACATTGTTTTAAAAATGTTAAAGAAAGGAGGAAAACTAAAATAACAGACCAATAAAAGTTTGAGTAAAATCTGATTAGAAATGAGAATGTTATGAATTTTTCAAAGTTGTAATCACTCAAACACAATTTGGCAACCGACTCCGTAACGTTTCTTGTGAGGTCCCATCCCATTTGCCCTGCAGTACTAAAAAAATAAATTTTCTGCTTTTATGCAAATCAACTAAATACCAGGGTGAAATTCCTCTTATATGTAGCTATTTGCGAGCGACTACAAAAAAATTTGGCCTCTATGTTTGATTAAAAGGTTTTTTTTTACAGGTCTACATGACTGTTCTTTACAATAATGCATAAGCTACTGATTTGTTTGTTTCAAGTTAATATCATAGTTTATCTCAGTGAATAATATACAAGGACTTTCAAATTAGCTCTCAGACTGTTGGGCTCGACACTTGCCCAGGCCTGTCATATAAGCCGAGGAAAGGGGGGGGTGGGGTGGGGGGGGCAGAGAATGGGGATTTGTAGTTCCGTGACTTCGCTCCCTTGCAGATTAATATAGATGCAGTGTTTTTCCACTTAACTAACACGATAAAAACTACCTTCGAAAAATAAACCCTGGGGCAATTTCAAAGGCCTATTGTACTGCCCATAGAAATCAGGTTCGGATTACGTAATACGCCATTGTATTGTTCGCACATTTCTAAAGGTGATAGACAGGGCTATTGAAATTGTCTTGAGTTTATTTTTCGAAAGTAGTTTTTATCTTTTGACAAACATGGCACAATATAAATGGTCACTATTATTATTATTTACAAATCCCGTATACTACAAGGCCCAAAAATAGAATGAGTAACACTGTCTTTCCGCCCACTCGCAAGGAAAAACGATGTGACATAAATTATTTTACAGTAAAAAAATGGAAAATATTTATATTTTCTAGTGCTCTGATTTTTTGTTTCTTACTCGGTCTCTTCACCATTCCCTCGCGTATTAATGAGGTAGTGTTTCTAAAGACTGTTCTGTAGAAACGCAGTTTAAGTCAAGGCCTCGGAAGTAAGGGGCGGGCTATACTCAATTTGCCCCCGCCCATAGCGAGACAAGAACCTATATTGCACTTAATAATTTGCAATAAACAATGAATAAGCTTTCCTTAGTGGTAAAAAGTACGAAGTTTTATGGAGTTCAACAGCCCAAAATATCAATAATCTTACTAGGTAGCTATAAGCTCCCTCTTATTTTCCGGTATGTCTTCGGGCGGCCGCGTGGGGCGGGGGGGGGGGGGAACTTTCCTCTTTTATTGGCCCCCCCCCCGCCCTCCATCATGACAATAATTTTGCTGTATCGCGATAAAAAAAAATTTAGTGCTCTAAAATAAAGAGGCAAAATTTAACCATACCAAAACTAAAATTTTCTCACAAATCATGGTCCCCACGCTCCGTTACATAATATACTGGTGATGAAACAGCACTGGAAACAGTGCCTATGTTGATAGAATCCCGGTGGCGTAAAAGGGAGGGGGCAGAAGTTTAACTCTATCAGTTAGTGGGCTACAAAATAGTTTTGCCCCCTCCCAAACACACACAAAACCATAATTTTGCAGTATGGCAACATTGAAAAAAACTTAAATTTTTTCAATAGATGAAGTACTTATTATCGCGTACTATAGAAACTCAATCTACATGCGAGACCACGATTTTGTGGGACAGAGGCTCGATCTCTTCTATATAAAAAGGGGTAGGGGAGAAGAAGGATCGATGCTGATGATGATTTAAACATCAATTGAGTGAACATAATATGTACATTACCATGGCGGGGGAACCGGGGTTCGGCAAGGGGCTCGATGGGCCCTCTGCCGATTTCCGAAATCAAGCAAAGTGTCCTTGCTTTGACAAAAGAAAATCTCCTGAGTGAACAAATGCCCCTCCTGTCAATTGCCAATCCTGTGATAAAATTGTCCTTTATTTATCTGATTTAGAATGCTGCACTGAGAAAATGATCTCTCTTAATTTATAATATAATAATTATAATTATAATTATAATTTGCGTGTGTTCTTGTTCCATCCCAGCAACAGTCACATCCCCGCCCCCCCCCCTCGCCCCCTCCCTGTATAACGTACGAACGTTCAGTCTTTAAAAAAATAATTGTTTTATCGAATACATTGAATTTATCAACAGCCTTTTCACTATTAAACGCCTTTGCGAATAGAATATCCATTAGGCCTGTGTGACATTGACAGCCGATACACCCCCGGCCTTAGTATAGGCCCTATGACGAAATTTAGTGGAATCTAGCTCTGCCCCCACATGGATTACAAATCTTCTATGCTTTTTCAAAGTTCAAGTATATAATGCCAAGGAATGTAACAACCCATGAAGAAGATTTTTTTTTCTTTGTTAAGAAAACAAACCGTTTGTTATTTTACACTATTTTTTTTCTTCTTCTTCTTCTTCTTCTTCTTCTTCTTCTTTTTCTTTTTTTTTTTTTTTTTTTTGGAGGGGGAGGGGGTTCACATTTTTTCGCTGGGGAAGGGGGGGGGGAGGAGGACGAGTATGTCTCGTTTCGATGGTTATAGCAGATAACTCCTTGGTTATAGCATGGGAATGTATTAATGTAACTAAGATTCCCTGGTTATAGCAATTAAGGATAGGCAAGCCATCTCCCCATTCATGTATTAGTACCCCTTATGCACTGGATATCAGCTGGTTAACCCTTGGGTAAACAGGCGGCCTTCCAGTGGTCATGACGAGTCTACAAGAGGTCATGACCCTTAATTGCACAACAGATGGAGGATAAGAGTGTGAATAGTGTCCATGTAGTAGAAGTTTGTATACTTTGCATGCACTATATAGCTTTGACTATATATAGTAAACATGAGCTGTACATGTGGGGAGTTCTCACTTGTTTTTCTTTCCTCCGCTCATTACATGGTATTTATGGATAAACTTTATACATTAATTTCATCATGACAAATTTTTGTGACAATAATAAAAACAATATTAATAATAATAATAATAATAATAATAATAATAATAATAATAATAATAATAATAATAATAATAATAATGATAATAATAATAATGACAATGATGAAGATGATAATTACGATAGTAATAACAACGATCATAATAATAAAATAAAAATGAGTAGTAGTAGTAGTAATGACAATAATAAACCAACTCTGCACGGTTTATACTTTACTTTGATTTTTGTTAGTTTGCTAAAAAGAGTGTAGGCCTACTACTACTACTACTATAGGACGAATTAATAATCAGTCACCAACAGAAATATATTGAACACCCTGAGCCCCTGCCAAGCCCTATACTTCCCTTATTGAACAATATTATTAACGTACATGGTTTGCTTTATTGACAACAACAACAACAACAACCAAAAAAAATCCTGGAAATAGACTAACTCTTAGCTGACGTCACGTAACGACCAGAGCACACGTAATTGTATAGACGTCACGTAATGACTAGTCAAGGTACACGTTACCTAAATGACAAAGCACACGTTACATTAACTGACGCTTCTGAACCCTTTGGCCACCTATGGCCGGAGGGGTCAGTAACGTCTGTAAAAGTAAAGTACACGTACCCTTAAACACACGTGACGTGATGACCAAAAACAGTACGCGTACTGAATACTGGCTTCTAATTTGTCAATATAGGTACGTGTATCGAAAATCAAGTACGCGTGGTGAGTAGACGTAAGTAGACCCCGATGGCTTGCCATAGATATGATTATTTACGTCTGGGACCGACCTTTAACGTCACCATCCGAAAGACGTGACTCAGTCTCGAACCTGGGTCCGCTGAATCAGTTTATAACTTCCACTGTTAGCTGGATTACAGGAGCACGCCACAACGCCCAGTTGTGGGTTTTAATGAATAGTCTCATTTCAGCCGCGCTAAATTGTCGGACATAAACCTAAGCCACGAGGCCTTGTCAAAAGGCTAATGGTGCAATATACGCATATTTACGCTTATTTTAGTACGCTTACGGAGGTTTAAACCTTACCCATGGTTTAAACCTCCTTTGTGAATTCGGGCCAGTATGGTATATTAAGAAGTTTAAGGGCCGATCAGACTTCATCGATAACGATAACGATAATGATAAAGGGCTGGTCATAACTGTGCGATATTAGAGTGTGTGTACGTGTAAGTATGCTCGTGACTGGTATAATAAAATAGCGCAGCTCTCGGGAGTACCTTTAAAGAAATATCTCGTTATCTTTATCGTTATCGGATAAATGTCACCAGCCCTTTAACCCTAAATAGACTGGGGTATTTTGGAGGCTGGAAAAACTGGGGGGGGGGGGCCTAAAGGCCCCCCCCCCCCTCAGATCTCGGCTGTAGATTGTCCGATTACGACGAAAATTGGTCCGAAGATAGTTCATTATGTCCTCTACATGAATCCATAGTCAAATTGATATGAATATTTTTATTTTTACAGAAATTCCTAATTAATTATGCGAATATGCAAATTTTTTCGAAAAATTGTGTTTTTTTCTATTTAGGTGACAATTCTAGTCTAGAATTCCCTTTACAAGCTTGTTATCACTAAGACTAAGGTGTTCATTGCCTGACTGTGTTATTTTATGTTTGAATTTCATATAAAATTATGCAAATTATTAATTAATGAATATGCGTAATACTAATAAATACACATTATATAGGCAGTTGTAATGTTTTGGCTCTTTTTATTGCAGATCTCGTCAAGAAATGATCCAAAGCGGACTTGAATAACAAAAATGATTAAAAAATCTACTAATCTGAACATAACATAATTATGCATCACATAGTTTATGCAAATTATATGCATAATGTCCCAATATTTCATGTAATTAGGACAAAACAAAAACAGAATAGCATTTTCCATTTCAAAAGTTCTGTATGATTATCTGCACTGATCAACCAAAGTGTTCATTGTCTAAATGTGTTATTCCATGTTTGAATTACATGATACACTTATGCAAATTAGTAATTAATGAATATGCATATTACTAATTAAGTACATATCATGTAGGCAAATTTTTTTTTTTTTTTTTAGTAAATTTATGGCAGATATCATCGTAGAATGATCCAAAGCTAACTTGAATGGCAAAAATGATAAACAATCTCTACTAATCTAAAGAGAGCATAATTATGCATCCTATAATTTATGCAAATTATATGCATAATATCTTGATATAAAAGATAAGTAAAAAAAAGTAACATTTTCCATTTCAGAAGTTATCTATACTCTTCAAAATTTCATGATTTGCCAACAAAATAACATATTAGCTTCACCTGTTCAATTTTAATGACATAGTTTTTGATAGCAAAGAAAATGTATCCACACAAACGAATGCAAAATACTGAATCCTTCTTGACACGGCATGTGAAACGGTGACGTAACTCCGTAACCGTGCACGCGGGGCATGCAAATTTGGTATTAAAAGTTGCGCAAAACTCTAGGAAAAAAAGTCATGAAATTGCAGCGCAAAATCTTTTACCGTTACAAAATGATCGCAGTTTATGTCGAGGGGGGCCTTTTAGCCCCCCCCCCCCCTAGTCTTTTTAGGGTTAATAGTTTCCAAATCGCTCATTGAGAGAGAGAGGGGGGGATAGAGAATGGGAGTGGGGGAGGGAGGGAGAGAGAGAGGGGGGGGAGAGAGAGAGAAAGAGAGAGGGGGAGATAGGAAGAGGGAGAGGGGAAGGGAAGAGGCAGAGAGAGAGTGGAAGGGAGGGAGACAGTCGACTGACTAAGTTGCTCATTTCAGATCTATAAAATTTGTGATCTCAATTTTCGAACATTCACAATTTTCTAGTTGTTTCGCCGATTTCTTCCGAACATTCACTAACCCATTTCTCTCATTTCCTACTTCCACACAAGTCAACTTCAGGAAGGGTTTTCCTTTAATATGTATGCTGAGAGGTAGAGAGAGAGCACTAAGAAACTTGTTTTGATTCGACTTGCTTTGTCAATAATATGTCTATAATTCAATGTAATTTGAGCATGGGGCTAATTATAAAGTGCTGGTCAAAAGTTTTGGTACACCCTGGATTTTGAGATGAGTTTCTACTTCAGTGTCAATTCCCCCACATAATGAGCTTTTCTAGGCCCTGACAAAATAATGTCCTAAAGGTTTGGTTAGACATTACATGTTTACTATGTAATATGTCCTGATACATTCAGATGTGATTTACTTCAACAGTGCTTGGTTGGATACCCACAACTGACGAAATATGACAAAATAATTATATATAATTTTAAAATACTTTTTTTCTTCGAAATCGAAAATTATTAAGATTATCTCTCATATGCATAATTATAATAATCCCAAAGACCGTTTTTTATTCTTAAGGGAATCTAAAATATTACAAGCCTAGCTTTTTACTAGATTCCCCATATTTCACGCCAAACTAGATTGTCTTACATGTATATCTCAACTTTAAAATGATGGAAATATTGATCTGTGTCTTTGTATGTTTACTTGCATTTTTTTTCTTCTTCTTTTGTTGAAAGTATTGAAGATATGTTCCTATATTATTGTAATAATGCAACGTTCATTGTTTATGTGCCAATTATGTGATTTGAAATATGAAATAAACTGAAACTGAAACTGAAACTGAAACAAAGTATTCACTGGGTGATTTCAAGTTCGGTGTTGGTGTTGGTGTTGGTGTTGAGAGCGTGAATTGGGCTGCTGATTCTAGCCCCAACACCGAATTCGGGTTTATAAAAATAATACCATTCACATTATTGATAGCTCAACACCTAGTGAAGTCAATCGCAGCACCAGCTTCATTTCAGGTTCGGTGTTGTGGCTGGTGCTAGTTTTGCCCCAACACCAACACCAGCTTTCAACACCGAACTTGAATTCACCCACTGTATTGTCCAAAGAAGCCATACGTTTGGTCATGATTGCCTTCAAATGTACTATATTCCCTTAATGAATTTCAGAACAATTATTACTTGAAATATCCATTGTTCAGGGATGTTAATTAGACCTTCCTATTCAACTCGTCCAACACAGGCTGTTTAGGGATAGGGTCCAGAGAAAGAACACGCCAAACAGTATCAGATATTTAACCATGGACCTACTATTTAACCTTCTCATATTTCTTTCAATTAAAGGTAGTTTTTGCATAGTTTACATATGTCTTGGGGATCATTTTCCTGTTACGATGAAAAATATCCAATCTATTCATTTCCCAAAGAAAAAGAACGCTAGTATCTTTCACTAAGGAAAACTAGTTTGTAAGTTTCGTGTCAACTCACATGTGTGTAGCGACCATGGGGACGGTGAACAAGTGTCCCCTGTCTTCATTGTCCCCATTGTCAAGCATGGATGAGGGGGTAATGTGGAAATTAAATAGTCTAGAGCTGTTTTCATGAGGATTAAGTTGGTGTTTTATTCAAGACTGACAATGTTCCTGACCACCATGAATGCCTCGACATACAGTATTTCCAAAAGAAGCAATGCAATAGTCTGTCTTTAATCAGGGAACATTTCACACAACATCACAATAACGACCCCGAAAGCATTTGTTTATTCAAGCTACATAATATGCAGAATCAGTGGATAAAAAATAGATATAACATGGAATAACAGCCTTAGTGAGTTTAGTTTCTGTACATGAACCCTAAATGGCCTATGTGGGACGAGTTGAAAAGAAGGGGCAAAAAGACATTTTGGACTGTTGCTGCAAGAATGCTGGATGGATATTTACAGTTAATTACTAATGAAAGTGATCATGTGGATATGGTAAATGTATTTGATTTACGAGGCTATAGCCTAAACAACCTGTGGTAAATTTTGGGGACCTCTAATATATGAGTCAGTTTTCTATCAATTTTGGACAAAAAAAAACATTGTATGAAGATTATCTTTATATAGTATCCAAACCTGTAAAAATGCTTTTGATAGTCTAGAGAGGATCATTACATGGAAAATAATAAGTGATGTAAAAACTCGTCACAAGATCCAGGGTGTACCGAAACTTTTAACCAGCACTGTATCTCCATGAATGATTTTAGAGAAAGTCAAAGGGCAATCCAACCTCTCCAACGAATTGAATATCGTGAATGAGGAAAAATCTAAGAAATAGTTGGAAGAAAGTTTGAGCTCATTCGGACGAATCTTTACAAAGTTATAATTTTTGTAAAGTTGTAATCACTATATATATCATAATCTAAAATTTGCTAATATTATTAGTAATTCGACTGTGACTTGTTTGGGAGCATCTCTCCAATAATATCAGTCTCTCTCTTAAGCGCCATTTCCCTCGGGGCTGTAGTAAAAATATACGTGGCTAGAATGTGTTAAAGGAACACATTCATGAGAAAAAAGTTGCTTTAAAATTAGAGAAATAGATCAGCGAAAGTTTGAGAAAAATCCGACAAAGAATAAGAGAATTATGAATTTTTTTAATTCTATGGAAATCTCAAATTGGCAACTCAGGGTCAGGTGACTGTGATATCCTGTGATGTCATGGATTCATTACTTTCCAATTTGTTTTTGTACATGAAATGTCATTATTTTTACATTTTTCTTCAAAAAACATCATTTTTATTCCTGTGCTCGAAGTCTTGTAAACAAGTGAATGAGTAAATTACGCAATGCGCAATAAATGTCCCCGCCGGAAGTGCAGATCTGTGGAAATTAACTTGCCTGAACCTTAAAACTTCAGTGAAAAACTTTAGTGAATAAAATAATAATGTTACTGCATGCAAAAGAAGAGAATACCAACAATGCATGTATACAACTGAAATATAAAACATGAAAACATTATGAACCTTCAGCCATTTTGAATAAATTTGCATAAATTTGCATGAATAATGAATTTCAAAATTCTGTGTAGAAGTTTGGAAGCCCCCACCCAGCCCTATCAGATAAAACAATCGGAATCAAAATCCGATGTGAAATAGAGGAGAAGTAGCATTTTTCGTCAATTTTGAATAAATTTGCATAAATTTGCATAATTAATGAATTTCAAAATTCTGTGTAGAAGTTTGGAAGCCCCCACCCAGCCCTATCAGATAAAACAATCGGAATCAAAATCCGATGTGAAATAGAGGAGAAGTAGCATTTTTCGTCAGTTTTGAATAAATTTGCATAAATTTGCATAATTAATGAATTTCAAAATTCTGTGTAGAAGTTTGGAAGCCCCCACCCAGCCCTATCAGATAAAACCATCGGAATCAAAATCCGATGTGAAATAGAGGAGAAGTAGCATTTTTCGTCAATTTTGAATAAATTTGCATAAATTTGCATAATTAATGAATTTCAAAATTCTGTGTTTGGAAGTTTGGAAGCCCCCACCCAGCCCTATCAGATAAAACAATCGGAATCAAAATCCGATGTGAAATAGAGGAGAAGTAGCATTTTTCGTCAATTTTGAATAAATTTGCATAAATTTGCATAATTAATGAATTTCAAAATTCTGTGTAGAAGTTTGGAAGCCCCCACCCAGCCCTATCAGATAAAACAATCGGAATCAAAATCCGATGTGAAATAGAGGAGAAGTAGCATTTTTCGTCGATTTTGAATAAATTTGCATAAATTTGCATAATTAATGAATTTCAAAATTCTGTGTAGAAGTTTGGAAGCCCCCACCCAGCCCTATCAGATAAAACAATCGGAATCAAAATCGGCCAAGAAATGACGGAGAAGTAGCATTTTCTAACATTTGAGCACACACGGACAGACGGACGGACGGACGGACGGACACACACACACACACACACACACACGCACACACGAACGGAGCCCGTTTCATAGTCCCCTCGCGAACTTCGTTCGGCGGGGACAAAAATAGGCATATTCTTTCATTGAATTGACTCCCCCGCCAAAAAAAAAATCATATTTGTATATTCAAAAAATGATTAAAGGTTATTAATTTTCATTTTGTGTGTGTGTGTGTGTGTGTATAACATCCTCCTTATTTTTATTCTCGATGCATTATTAATGGTGGAATGTTTTGGCATGTCCTCTTGTTTAAACTAACTCTGTTCCTTTACTATTTCGAAAAAAAGGGATATTTGGGGTCATTTTTGTGTACAAAAACAAATGTAGAGTTGTGAATCCATGACATTAGAATCATGTGACCCGGAGTTACCAATTTGAGATTTCCATATAATTTTAAAAATTCATAACTCTCTTATAATACAATTAAAAATACCATTTTTTTATTTATTCTTTTTTTATTTTATTTATTTATTTATTTTTGGAAAAATGAGGTTTTAGTCAGTTTTTGTGTTGGAACAAATGGGAGAGTACATGTTTTCCGACACCACATCACAGTGACATTACCGATTTCGTCTTCAAAAAAGCGAATCAGGGGGTGTTTCAATAGCGCGCGTCCCCTGAGCATGATCTGACCAATGCGGTGATGTATCATATACCGTACGCACTTAGGAATTTAAGTGCGACTTTAAAGTAGAATTTCATTGATTTTGAATATTGATTTAATTTTTATCATTGCATAGGTGAAGCTTAGATTGAACAAGGTTTATCAAAATTCAACGCTTGGAAACATTTGAAGTAATGATTATTATCAATTATAAAATGATATAACACAGCCCCGCTGTAGCACCTACAGAGCTCTTTGAATGCTGCTGAGATATGTGACGTCATACCGGGGAGCAATCCTTCCTAAGCAGACGATGCCCCATAACATCTTACACATTTTCAGTGCCTGTTTTGTCATCTCATCTTCACTTATTTCTCTTACTTCGCTAGCGTCAGTAGAAATGTTTATTTGTTGCCTCACTCTAAATTTCCTGCATGGTATTATTTTGATGAAAAATGCAGCGTTAAAAAAAATAAAGGAATCTATCGCTTGTAAACAAAATAAGATGCCATTGTATTTTCAGCTGCATGCACCGCGGCATGTCGGCGTTTCAAGAGGGAACGAATACCATCCATGCTATAATTCAGCGGGCTTTACAATTCGAAAGTGTGATTTCTTTGATTGATCATTGACCCTTATCATGACTTTTTACAAACAAAAGATTTTAGTTACTAGAAACGGTTTCACTTCCCTTTTAGAATGATGTGAAATACGGTCATGGTGAAACACACCAAACTCTTTATAATTTAAAAATAATTGCATTGCAGTTACGTTCACTTGATATAGGACGTCGTCTGCTTAGGCAGGATTGGTACCTGATGTGACGTCATGAAAACATGGGTATATTTCTGGCGAATCGCTCGGATATCCCAGATGCTGAGAAGCGTTTTTATTTGTGCCATTTTTTAATCATCAAACACGCAGTTAACGTAAAACTTATACGATTACCATCTGCAAGCTTTCTAGTTTCTAGAGATACATTATTGAGCATATTTGTGATTTGCTTTGAATATCTACTTTAAGTCAAACTTAACTCTTTGTAAACACCCCCAGGTTGGGTTTATTCAATTATGTACAATATAACAAGGATATCCATTTTCAGACAGTTGCCTTGAGTAAGAAGGTCGCACATGTCGCCCACGCCTAGTTTTGAAGGTAAACTTACTTGTTCACTATTACTTCATCATTTTCTGTGAGTAATAATAATAATAAGAAGAAGAATAATAGCCGGTATAAATAGTTAATATCTCACTTGTTTCCGTGTGAGTTGGTCGATGAATGGACTGAATTTCAAAAATGGCGCACTAGAAATTATTTGCATTATTTCGTCACTAATTCCCCGTTTTTGTTTTTGTGTGTGTGTGTGTTCTTTTTTTTTTTTTTTTTTTAATAACGGCAGGTTTATCTATTTTTGTTCAGACATATTGATAGTCTTTCTTTCTTTCATCTACCTATAGTGTTATTTTACTAAGTATATAGATATATTCGTCATATATGCGTTTACAAAACCCCCACCTTAAGCAAGCGTTAAGTTCTTTCTTATTTTAATATTTCATTTGATACTATGTATATTGGATCCAGTTGCGTGATTCATATTGAACAGCTCCCTTTA
Source organism: Heliocidaris tuberculata (assembly GCA_025618425.1). NCBI lineage: Eukaryota > Metazoa > Echinodermata > Echinoidea > Camarodonta > Echinometridae > Heliocidaris > Heliocidaris tuberculata. Next base: position 7,729,302 of record CM046836.1, on the reverse strand, counting down.
CAAAAGTGTGAGCTTCATAAGATCCAAATAAAACAAAATCACATGTAACTTTTATTACAAACGTACTTCTTCCTTTCAGTCACTTTCTTCGAAGAGAAGGATGAATACCTGTTTGGTGCTGGAAAAAGGTTGATGACGGCTAATAAAATTGACAGGAATTATTTCTTAGAAATGAAACTGAGAAATCTGTCACACACACACACACTCTCTCTCTCTCTCTCTCTCTCTCTCTCTCTCCCTCCCTCTCTCTTTCGCGCTCTCCCACTCTCTCTCTCTCTCTCTCTCTTCGGTCCGAAAATCTGCTTTTAACTTTCAAATATATTGATAAGCCTATTAGTTTTTTCTCGATAATTTGATATTCTTACAGAAGACCGTGACTCAAACTGGACAGTTCTCTAGTCCGCCTTGTTTTGTACAGTTTACAATGTAGATTAGAAGTTTACAAAATTACTTTTTTTTTTCATTTTGCTTATAATTATCTAAAAATTTCCGTATCTAAGCTGATGTGTTGTATTTGAAAAATAAATAAGTCACTATCAAATATATTATGACATCTGTCGATTGATTGTATAATAATGCCATTCGATAATCATTCTTTTTAAAAGATGAAGTAGCCTAATATTTGAACCGCATGTTAAGAGTGGTAACAGGCTTTAAAAACTTTGCAAAAGATTGTGCAAAGTAAAATGCAGAAATTTTTCTCCCCTAAAAATACACGAAATCTAAAAGACTACTAAAAGCGTACTAATATCGAATTCTAAAGCACACCTTTTGCGTTGTAGCACTCAGTTTGTGATGTGGGCGATCTATCAACAATCAATTAAAGATTAACGAATAATTTAACATGTCCTATCGACATTTCGATTTGAACTCCAATTTGTTTCCTCAGCTGCCAAATAAAGAAAAAAATAACTCAAAAATGTTTAAATGCAAGAGGGTTACACAGCAAAGAACGAGACATCTTCGTTTCTTTCAGATTCGACACCTTGCATTCGAGATTCTTTTCTTGTCGTGAGAAAGAAGACTTAGCCATCATGGATTGCCGACTTCTAATCTCCTTTGTCATTGTTGGAATCGTTTCTCACCAAGTTTTGGCACAAGGCGGTAAGTAATTCCAATCTAGGCCACTATTGCCAAAGGCGAAGGCAAAGTAATTTGCTATGGGGCAAAAGTCAAGAATATCTCTGACAAGCCCTCCCCTCCGAAGCAAAGATTCCCCAATTTTTGTGGGCATTTTATTATAGTAAATCATAATGGAGAACAATCTTTTACTTACTTCGTTGGGCAAGCACACAACAAAGAATGTGCTCCAGAGTGTGTCCAGCTGAAACGGAGTTGACCACTCTATATAGTTGGCTCTGTTGTACTTATGGAAATTTGAAATAATTATCACCGAATTGGGGAATTGTTCACCACTTGCATTTCTTAGGAATTTTTACATGCTATTAGTGTATATCTGTAGAAAGATTGAAATATTTTCCGTTGCCATTAGTGGAAGACAATTTCCTTAAAATGACTGTATTATTAGTACCGTACAAAGAATGAAATCAGGAATGATATATGTATGCATGGCAATGTGTGGGTAAAAGATTAAAAAGGGTCTGACCTTACACATACACAGGCTTCTAACACAACTATTTCTGATTGTTTAGAGTCATGTCTTGGGTGTTGCAACTGCGGCTATCGAGGAGGTGGTTGTTATTGCGATAGTTATTGCCAGACCGCCGGCGATTGCTGCTATGACTACACAACGTATTGTGTTGGTAAGTTGGTACATTACTATACTATAATAATAATTTAAATAATAATAAGAATAATAATAATAATAATAACGATAATAATAATAATATTAATAATAATAATAATAATAATAATAATAATAATAATAATAATAATAATAATAATGATAATCATAATAATAATGGTGAAAACTTATAGAGCGCACACACCGTCCATTGCCGTCCAAGGACGATCATGGCGACAGCCTAGCAACAGTTCTCTTTAATCCAGGTATATCTATCAGAAGGAAAATGCAAACGATTCTTGAAAGAAATTACAAATCTAGTGCGTGATCAAAAATGACTCTTTCTGACACTCTTAGATTTTTTTTTTTTTTTATTATTATTATTTTTTTTTTTTATTCATGAATATTTCTTTGGGACCTCATTCAGGAATATTTTGCCCTTTTGTTGATTCTTCGGGTACTCGTTTTTCCGAAGGTTCATAATTCAGGAGGTTCGTAATTCCGAAAATGCAAGAGCAATTACGAACCTTCTGAAATATGAACCCTATTTCATTTTTGGAATTACGAACTCTTTTTCGGAATTCTGAACCCTTCTTCATTTTCGAAAGTACGGACCGTCGGATTAACGAAGCGTTGCAATTATGAACCTTGGGAAAAAAGGACATGTAACCGCCGTTTCTACGGTTATCATCATATAGGCCTATTTCCCTGTAATATATTAATTGGTGAACAAGCAAACCTCCATCAGGTGAGGGTTGGTTATCAGGTTATAAGATAATGAATTCATCATTAAAAACAACATAACTAAATGAATGGAATTATCTGCTAATAATTTTTGGTGTTTCTGCAGACCTAGGCCTATGTGTTTCGTCACCTTGTGATAACGGTGCTACATGTTCCAGTGATGGAGAAACGTTTTCATGTGAATGTCCGTATGGATATTCTGGGGTGACATGCCAAGGTAACTGCTTTTCAAATCTTTATTACATGTGATTAGATTAAATTATAATTAAATACTTTGATTTTATAGTGCATATCACTGCCAAAGCGTCATGCAGAATTGCAAAAAGGTATGAAAATCTCTTATTTTTTTACACTCCTGTATACGTTATAAAGCACACATGAACCAATGCATTGACGCAATTGAAACAACAAAATTACATTAAATGACATTTGAATTATTGTGTATATCAATTCATACTAAAAGATATAAGAAGAATAGTACAGTCCTTGTATAGCGCAATACACCTTTGAAAAAGGCCCCAACGCGCGTTGTGGAAAGGGGGGGGGGGGGGAGAGAGACAAAATAAGACAGTAAGAAAAACTGCAGGAAAATATAAGTGCATACAAATATTGAAATGTTCCCTGAGGAGAATTGCTCTTCAAATGCCCTGATATTAAAATTATGACGATAAATAGCTGAAGTGTTCGGGCCGAAAATTGAATGCCACATATGTGTGCAGTCCCATATACCCATTTTCTGTGTGAAGTGCATGTACTTTTCAGCGAGACCAGAACTCACCTTTAAAGAAAGTTAGTTTGGTTTTAATGGTTGGTTTATCTTCTCTATAAAGAAAAAAAAAAATCCTTTATAGACTTCGATCCTTGTTCTTCCTCTCCCTGTGCGAATGAGGTACTAGTGAAGGAAACTCATCGTACTAATGTACATAGCAAAAAAGCTGTTTAAATTTTCGCTGTTTAAAATTGTGTTCAAATTTTTAACAATATTGTTTAAAAGGCAGACCCTGCAGTTTAAACAAACGTTTTTTAAGACATCAATGATATTGTAGAATAATCTTTTAAACAATATTGCTTTAAAAGATTGAAAATTCGCGCTAGACGGGTTTCCTTCTCCGCCAAACAAAGCCGGCTTCATCATGGCGCGTGACTTATACTGCGCTGCGCTGTAAGGGGGACTTGCTAAGTTGCAGGTCTAGATCATAATTTATTTTGTGAATGTGGTCTAGATTTAGACATCATATAGATGTCACGGCAGCACAAATGTCTTGAGTATAAACTCGATCAGATTACAATATAGTTAGTCTGAACGTGTCAGTCAGCTCCGGCATTTAAAACTTACATGTGTACAACAGCCTTAAACAACCGTGTATATTTAAACAAATCTGTTTAGTGTTTTAAACAATTGTTTTTAACAACAACTTTGAATGTATTTTTTTAAACAATAGTTGTGAAAAAAGTTTTAAGCAACTGTATGTGTTTAAGAAATTTATTTTAAACAACCTAGATGTTTAAAAGCTGTTGTTCAAAAAACTGTTTAAAATTTTAAACAAGAGGCTGTTTAAAGATTAAACAACCTTGGTTGTTTAAGATTTTAAACAATATTTGTTAAAGTGACCGGCTTAAACAGCGTTGCTTAAAATTATAGACAGTTCAAAATATTTTTTACTGTGTACGTGCAGATACGGATACATTAGGGAAAACTGTGAAAGTAAACGCTGATGTGATTTATTTGTGTCTCATTATAATTTCCATTTATATGTATTTTTTTCACATTTTCCATTGATGTCATTGTATGAACGTGTAATTACAATCGCTAGATTATCAAAAATGAATTAATCACATTTAGCAGATGAAGCCACTATAGTATCAACAATTCTTGAAGATATAGGCCTACTGTTCTTTACCAGCAAAATAATAACTGTCGTGAAAAGCCTTAAAGAGATTGTAGATATTAAAATTGAGAGAGATAGAAAAAAGAAGTTGCAATATAGCTGGGAAATACGCAGTGTAAGTAAACTTCACTATGCATGTCCGTAACTTAAAGGAGAATGAAACCCTGGGGCAAAATCAATTTTAATGAAGAGAGAGGATAGAGAGAAGCAATTTTTTAAAAAGTTCCATCAAAATCGGCTACGAAATGAAAAAGTTATGAAAGTTTGAAAAGTCTCCATTTACTTTCTATGGCGATTCTCAAATTGGCAACTTGGCTACAAAGTGACAGGTTTAGTAGTACACTCTCCATATGTTTTGTGCACAAAATTTCATATTTTCCCCATTATCTCTCAAGGTGCAGCTTGTCTCCTTCTTAGCTCAAGATATATGGGAAAATGTATTTGACACAACATATGTTGAGTTCACAAAAAGAAAAGCAGCATCTTTAGAGATAATGGAGAAAATATGAGATTCTGTGTACAAAACATATGGAGAGTTGTACTAACCTGCCATTTTGAAGCAACATTACCAATTTGAGGATAGCCATAGAAAGTAAACTGAGACTTTTCAAACTTTCATAACTTTTTCATTTCGTAACCAATTTTGATGAAACTTTTAAATTGCTTCTCTCTATCCTCTCTTTTCATTAAAATGGATATTTCTCCAGGGTTTCATTCTCCTTTAAAAAAAGAAAAGAAAATAGGGTGTGAAATTATGTCATGCGTGTCCTCCAAATATGTTCATTACAGTCTTCGACTGGTGTTCATCGTCTCCGTGTATGAATGGTGGATATTGTAACAATGAGGGAGACGGCTATACATGTATCTGTCAAGAGGGATTTAGTGGAGCCAACTGCCAATCGAGAGGTAAGATCTTCTGAGCATATTATTACTCTTTTTAACTACGGGGGTATCAAAAGATTTTCATTGGCAACATACCAAAATCAATCAGCCTTCATTAATGAACCTTCGTAGGTAACATTGGTGTATTCTTTATATCCTAAAGTGGTGAATTTCAAAGAGATTTGAGAGAAAACACAAACTTTACTGAAATCATTGCATCTTATTGGCTGAAAGCAAATTTGTCGGTAAATGTTGTTTGTGTTAATTTGTATTGTAAATATAGATCTACTCAGAAAATGGTCCAGTTTTACTACAAATCCCTAAACATGGGTGCCCTTTTTCTTAAAATTTGCCCCTAAAGATCCGGGCCTTACATCCCCGTCTAAAAAAAAAATCTGAGTACCCCCCCCCCCCCCCCCCCCCCCCCGTGGTATTGAAGAGCTTAAGCTCTTAAATAAGTAGAATATGAATAGTATTAACACCTGGCATACATTTAATTCCATTATTTGCATAAATTTGCAGAATTTTACATGAAGATGTAAGTTAATTTGATTGGTCCTGTGGGAAAAAAAATAAATCTGTAGGCGCAACAAATACATATTGACAGATTGGTACATTTTCAAGCACTTTGAATTTTACACTGTCTAGGTATATATAATGCTATAATTGGCATAAATTAGCATAATTTTGGACGAAGATGAGATTTAATTCGAAGGGTCCTGTGGGAAAAATAAAGCTATCGCCACAAAAAAATACATCAAGAAAGTTTGGAACATTTTTAATCCATTTGATGTTTACCTTGTCAATATAGTACTGATTTAATGCATGTAAATCGCATAAATTAGCATAAATTAGCATGTAAATCGCATAAATCAGCATAATTTTGCATGAAGATGTGGTTTGATTCGATGGGTCCTGTGGGGAAAAAAATGAAGCTATTGATACTTCATTTGTAAACTTTTATGAATGTTCGGGGATTTCTGTGAATAGGAGGAGGCAAAGAGCTCATGAATTTTCAACTCAAAACAACTAATCTCTTAAATTTGGTCTCTCGCTTCCCTAGAAATGTATGCTTTCCTTAAAATGTTTAATAATTAAGTATACAAAACGTATTTTAAGCTTCTACCAACCTTATAAGTATAGTGGACATGAATTCCTCCACGGACTGTCGACTTTCTCAAGCCAAGTGATTTCTTCACACAGTTTCTCGCTGTTTGCTGCCTCAAGCTCACTGCATGGAGCGTTAATAGCTGACAGCTCCATGTTATCATCACCCCAACCAATGAAAGTTTTCTTTCGTATACAAAACGTTGCAGTGAATGTTTCTGGTGTTTTTTTTTTAATGACTTTAGTAAGATCCTGCGAAGGAAAGTGCGGTGGTAACGGTTGGGGCTGCTATTGTGATTCTCTATGTAAAGCATACGGAGATTGCTGCCCTGACTTCGACATGTATTGTGGATCAGGTGGGTGTTAGTTTAATTCCAATACAATTATTTCTAATTATAAAACAATACAGGCGCGGCGGAACGTCGGGCTCGGACAATGGCAGTAGGGGCACCTTTTGTTTGGCGGACAAAAGGTTCCCCCCCCCCCACTTCCATTTTTTGGATTGGAGGGGGAGCAAAATGACACCTGGCCCCCTCCCTATCAATACAATGGAATACAATTTATATTTCTTTTTAATGGATTTCTAATTGCCTATTTAATCCACGGTTTGGTTTTCCTCTTAGAACTCCTACCATAGATAAAGGGGGCATGTTTATCACAAACCTCTGTTACTAGTTTGATGAACTTTGCATACATGCAAGATTGACATACAATGTATGTAGTTTTGTAAATTTCATGCCATGGTAAAGCTGCAAGGTCATTATTAAATGTCAGTTTATTAAAGTGTGCATAATTATTTCTAAACTTAACTCTGTCGTTAGCAGTATTATACGACATGTTTGTGAAAAATGCAAACACTGAGAAATGGTCCGACAAGTCCGATAATATATATTGGACCTGCACTATTACCACATCCGTTCAAATTCGAGTAGATATGATCAATCAAAGTTTCAGAAGATTTCGTTATACGAGTTGAAGATGTAATTACCTGTTCAAGTCCTAAGCATTGTAAAGTTGTTAAGAACTCATTGCCCACAAAATTATGGTCATTATATATTGCTTACATCAATACTGAAGTCTCCCATTAATATACAATGACGTTTGTCGATCTTAAAACTATGTCATGTGTCTACCAAACTGTCTCGAAATTCAGTAACATCAGTATTAGGTTTCCTGTAAATGATGCCAACGACAACAGATTTAGAATTTATCTAACTGGATATTAAGCCATACTGACTCAGAATGGCTAACCTCCTCCCTCATTTATTGTATTATCTTAAACTGGATTTTATGTAAGCAGCAATTCCTCCACCTCTACCCATTTCATGTACCCTGTACTCCATTCTGTAATCAATTTGAAATGCACTGTCTGCTAATTTGCCATATTTCAGACACCCCAATTATTTATATTATATATTTATATATAATTATTTATATGTTTATTATATCATTATAAAATAGACAGAATGAATCCTTATTTTTATTCAATTACCGAATATTTATGTGTGAAACACTGAATGAGTTGTCTAGAAAATCATGAAAAGTATTACATGTATTAAATTGATTCATCTGGATTTAAACAAGAAGATTGAAATTCAGTTGTTTCTGAATTTATGTCTAACATTAAATGTAAGGTTCAACGAAAGTAAATCACAACTTAGACACAATCGTGGAAATCACTTAATATTATGGCGATGTCGGCTTCAGATGCGATTAGAATGGCAGGGGAGTCGGTGTTTTTCTTCACAAGTAGGCCTACGTGTGTCCATTGCTGGTCCACAGGTATCGATGATTTTTAGCTTTCCTTGCTAAATTTGCCTTGTAGAGAAGTTCTTTGGTCGACGGTAGCAAGTTTTCATTTATGAAAACATTGCCATTTCCCCGCATCCGTAAATTTTATCTCTTGCCCTCCTTGATTTGAATTTAACGATAATGGGTCAAGGCTTTGGCTTTGTTTCGGAAGATCGGAAGAGTAGCCAATACGATGTGCAACATCGACGTCGCTTAATTGGTGTAATAGTAGCATCAACATGCGTAAGTATACTTGCATGACGATGCTGTCCACGTTCTCATCACTTGTCTCTGACTCTCTAGTATGTTTGATATTTCAATGTTCTGACGCCGGCTGTATATAGCTCGAGGTTCCTTACGTCAACCCCAAGCTTAGTGACTCTGTTCAGCAATTCATCATTGGTTTTCTTCAGTCCATATCACTTGATGCCTGCGCTTCGTCTAGTCTGTTCGACATTTCATCAAACTTAGCACTCAGTAATGATATAGAGCTCACAACATAAGCCTGAACATCCTTCACCTGTGCAAGATCAGACCCCATATGACAGCAAGTTTGGTCATTATATCAGAGAGAAATTTTTTCACTGTCCTTGGAAGAGTTTTTACACTGGAAGCAAGGCAGTTTGAACATAAAGGAATGTCATCCTCACACAAACGTACTCCTTTCTTATACCCCCATCACACCAAGCTAATTCTCACTACGTTCTGGAAAATGTTGTCAAAACGGGCTCAAACTGTGTGCCAAAACGGGCTCAAACTGTGTGCGAACGGAGTAAACGTAGTAGGAACTGTTTACGATCTGTTTAAGAACTTCATGGACGGGTTCGGACTGGCTTGGACGGGAAGGGTGCTCTAGAACTTTGAGCCTGTTCAAAATTTTTCCCTGTCCTAAAATTAGACGGCGTGACAACGCATTTGAACGAGATGGACGTACTACGAACGGAGTTGCCGTACTTCGAACCTACTAGGGACGAGATACAACGTGGCGTGGTCTAGCATCAATTAGCAGTACGACCGGGTCAGTTTGTAGCTCGACCGGGTCCGTTGCCAAACAGACCCAACTCGACCGCATTACGTCCTAAACAAATGAGTTGGCAACACACGTTTCTACATGGTTCTCTAAGTTCTCAGTAGGTTCTCAGTCAGTTTTACTCGTTTTTAATACGTGTCTGTCGTTCTCACGCAGTTCCACCCCGTCTGCAGTACGCTCGGACAAGTTAGGTTGTAAATACGGGATATTTCCTCACTGGTTCATCATTTGGCTCTAGATCTCTTGCAGTGCACATCCAAGAACATTTTTAACAGAATCATGGATAAATTTGCAGCCTTTAACCTCTTGAATGTTTGTTTCATGCTTCTGCCAAAGGAAGTTCTTTTTCTTTGTGTCCTTATAGGCCACAATTTGTTTGTTATACATTACTTCATTGGCCTTGAGCCATTCCAACATGGCGTCTTCTTGGGCAGGGGTGAGATGGGTGTAAGTTTTGGTTTTTCAGGGACTTCTGCTGCTCAACTTGGGCCTGATCTGGCTGGCCTTCAGAGGAGCTGCAGCTTGGGGATCTTTGGGTATAAGAACTAGTGGCTGCTTTCCCACGGCCATTCCTTCTGGCACTTTTCTTTGGAGAAACAAGACCAATTGATGAAGTAACAACTAATGTAAAAGTTATAAATATGAAAATATGTTGAAAATAACATGAAATATCAAGCAGACGTACATGTACCTGTAGAACAATTCAGCAATAATTCTTGAAAATTCCTTATTTCAAGATACATCTAGAGAATAACATGCAGTTATTCAGGAAATATGAATTTGATCATGTTCATTTTTGGATGTAGGAAACGGAAGCGATCCTTGTCTTTCGGCACCTTGTCAGAATGGTGGATCGTGTGTAGATCATGGAGACTCATTTACATGTATCTGTCCATATGGAACCTTCGGAGAATATTGTCAATATCATGGTAAGACATGGCTTCTTAATTATAGTTTGACAATCTTAAAATGAAATATTAGCAGTCTTAGAATGAAGTACAATCATGTTGATAAAATCTTGAATTAATTAGAAATTAGGTCTTCTCAAAGGTGTAGAGTGTATAAAGGGGAAAAACATATTTAGCTTCAAAAGCTTTACTTGGACCCTTTTGAAAAACAACTGTTGGCTGACAAGGCCATCCAACCTATGAGTGGAGAATAAATAAATCAAAAATCAAATCAAATCAAATAATTTACAAAAAAGGCAACTACTATAAAACTACCAATTTGATCTTTGGTCAACATTATACATCTTGGAAAAAAAAATTTCCCCTATTCTCAGACCTTGACCAAAACTGTTTATGAAATTTAAAGCACATTTGCATTGATGAGAAGAGTAACATAAGAGTGAGATACTTTTTTTTTCCAAATAGGAAATGGGAGCGATCCTTGTCTTTCGGCACCCTGTCAGAACGGTGGATCGTGTGTAGATCATGGAGACTCATTTACATGTATCTGTCCATATGGAACCTTCGGAGAATGTTGTCAGTATCATGGTAAGATGGCTTCTTAATTATAGTTTGACAACCTTAGAATGAATTATTAACAATCTTAGAATGAAGTACAATCATGTTGATAAAATCTTGAATTAATTAGAAATTAGGTCTTCTCAAAGGTGTAGAGTGTTTAAATGGGGAAACATATTTACCTTTTAAAACTTTACTTGTACCCCTTTAAAACACAGCTATTAGCTGACAAAAGCAATCTAACCCATTGGTGGAAATAAATAAATAAAAATTCAAATGAAATCAAATTACTTACAGAAAGGCAACTGCTATTAAACTACCAATTTGATCTTTGGTCAACATTATGCATCCTGGAAAACATTTTTCCCTCTATTCTTAGACTCTGACCAAAACTGTATATGGAATTTAAAGCACATTTTCATTGATGAGAAGAGTAACATAATTGAGTAAATAAGAGTGAGATCCTTTTTTTATATATAGCGAACGGGAGCGATCCTTGTCTTTCGGCACCTTGTCAGAATGGTGGATCGTGTGTAGATCATGGAGACTCATTTACATGTATCTGTCCATATGGAACCTTCGGAGAATATTGTCAATATCATGGTAAGACATGGCTTCTTAATTATAGTTTGACAATCTTAGAATGAAGTACAATCATATTGATAAAATCTTGAATTAATTAGAAATTAGGTCTTCTCAAAGGTGTAGAGTGTATGAAGAGGAAAATCATATTTAGCTTCAAAAGCTTTACTTGGACCCTTTTGAAAAATAACTGTTGGCTGACAAGGCCATCCAACCTATGAGTGGAGAATAAATGAATCAAAAATCAAATCAAATCAAATTATTTACAAAAAAGGCAACTACTATAAAACTACCAATTTGATCTTTGGTCAACATTATACATCTTGGAAAAAAAATTTCCCCTATTCTCAGACCTTGACCAAAACTGTTTATGAAATTTAAAGCACATTTGCATTGATGAGAAGAGTAACATAAGAGTGAGATACTTTTTTTTTCCAAATAGGAAATGGGAGCGATCCTTGTCTTTCGGCACCCTGTCAGAACGGTGGATCGTGTGTAGATCATGGAGACTCATTTACATGTATCTGTCCATATGGAACCTTCGGAGAATGTTGTCAGTATCATGGTAAGATGGCTTCTTAATTATAGTTTGACAACCTTAGAATGAAATATTAACAATCTTAGAATGAAGTACAATCATGTTGATAAAATCTTGAATTAATTAGAAATTAGGTCTTCTCAAAGGTGTAGAGTGTTTAAATGGGGAAACATATTTACCTTTTAAAACTTTACTTGTACCCCTTTAAAACACAGCTATTAGCTGACAAAAGCAATCTAACCCATTGGTGGAAATAAATAAATAAAAATTCAAATGAAATCAAATTACTTACAGAAAGGCAACTGCTATTAAACTACCAATTTGATCTTTGGTCAACATTATGCATCCTGGAAAACATTTTTCCCTCTATTCTTAGACTCTGACCAAAACTGTATATGGAATTTAAAGCACATTTTCATTGATGAGAAGAGTAACATAATTGAGTAAATAAGAGTGAGATCCTTTTTTTATATATAGCGAACGGGAGCGATCCTTGTCTTTCGGCACCTTGTCAGAATGGTGGATCGTGTGTAGATCATGGAGACTCATTTACATGTATCTGTCCATATGGAACCTTCGGAGAATATTGTCAATATCATGGTAAGACATGGCTTCTTAATTATAGTTTGACAATCTTAGAATGAAGTACAATCATATTGATAAAATCTTGAATTAATTAGAAATTAGGTCTTCTCAAAGGTGTAGAGTGTATGAAGAGGAAAATCATATTTAGCTTCAAAAGCTTTACTTGGACCCTTTTGAAAAATAACTGTTGGCTGACAAGGCCATCCAACCTATGAGTGGAGAATAAATGAATCAAAAATCAAATCAAATCAAATTATTTACAAAAAAGGCAACTACTATAAAACTACCAATTTGATCTTTGGTCAACATTATACATCTTGGGAAAAAAATTCCCCCTATTCTCAGACCTTGACCAAAACTGTTTATGAAATTTAAAGCACATTTGCATTGATGAGAAGAGTAACATAAGAGTGAGATCCTTTTTTATATATAGCAAACGGGAGCGATCCTTGTCTTTCGGCACCCTGTCAGAATGGTGGATCGTGTGTAGATCATGGAGACTCATTTACATGTATCTGTCCATATGGAACCTTCGGAGAATATTGTCAGTATCATGGTAAGATGGCTTCTTAATTATAGTTTGACAATCTTAGAATGAAATATTAACAATCTCAAAGATGTAGAGTATATGAAGGGGAAAACATATTTAGCTTTAAAAGCTTTACTTGGACCCTTTTGAAAAACAACTGTTAGCTGATAAGGCCATCCAGCCTATGAGTGGAGAATAAATAAATCAAAAATCAAATCAAATCAAATTATTTACAAAAGGCAACTACTATTTAACTACCAATTTGATCTTTGGTCAACATGATAAATCTTGGAAAATATTTTCTCCTATTCTAAGAGCCTGACCAAAACTGTATATGAAATTTAAAGCACATTTTCATTGATGAGAAAAGTAACATAATTGAGTAAATAAGAGTAAGATCCTTTTGTTATATATAGCAAACGGGAGCGATCCTTGTTTTTCGGCACCCTGTCAGAACGGTGGATCGTGTGTAGATCATGGAGACTCCTTTACATGTATCTGTCCATATGGAACCTTTGGAGAATATTGTCAATATCATGGTAAGATGGCTTCTTAATTATACTTTGACAATCTTAGAATGAATATTTCTAAAATTATTTCTTTGTAATCCAATTCGTAAATCTTTGTGATCCGTCTCCGATAATTTTTTTCATGTTAGAGATAATTTTTGCAAATATGAATATTTCAAAGGTGAACTAATGAATTACAGACAAGATTCATTTTCTGCTAATAAAATCTGGAATTAATTAGAAATTGGGAATTCTCAAATGATGATGATGATGATAATAATAATAGTAATAATAATAATAATAATGATAATAATAAGAATAGATAATAATGATGACATATAGTGCATCATAAACTATGCAGTCTCCCTATGTCCTTTACAGTGTAAATACAACTAATGACCAAATTTACAATATCATGGTTCTACATTATGATGATGATAGCATAAAAAAATCTATGAATGAAATCAGATAATATCTTTAACTTATTATCACGAGAAAGATAACAAATATTACATTACAATTACAATACTAGGTACATGTAATTACAGAAAAAAAAAGATAAAGAGTCTATAGAAGGAAAACACATTTAGCTTTAAAAGCTTACTTACAGAAAGGCAACTGCTATTAAACTACCAATCTGATCTTTGGCCAAAATGTTACATATTGGAAACATCCCCCCCCCCCCTATTCTTAGACCCTGACCTAAACTGTATATGAAATTTAAAGAACATTTGCAATGATGAAAAGAGTAACATCATTAAGCAAATAAGAGTGAGATCTTTTCTTTTTTTTGTATATAGCAAACGGGAGCGATTCTTGTCTTTCGGCACCTTGTCAGAACGGTGGATCGTGTGTAGATCATGGAGACTCATTTACATGTATCTGTCCATATGGAACCTTTGGAGAATATTGTCAATATCATGGTAAGATGGCTTCTTAATTATAGTTTGAGAATCTTAGAATGAAATACCATCATGTTGATAAAATCTTGAATTAATTAGAAATTAGGTCTTCTCAAAGGTGTAGAGTGTATAAAGGGGGAAAAACATATTTAGCTTTAAAAGCTTTAGTTTGACCCTTTTGAAAAACAACTCTTAGCTTACGAGGCCATCCGGCCTATGAGTGGAGAATAAATGAATCAAAAATCAAATCAAATCAAATTATTTACAAAAAGGCAACTACTATCAACTACCAATTTGATCATTGGTCAACATGATAAATCTTGGAAGATATTTTCTCCTATATATGAAATTTAAAGCACATTTTCATTGATGAGAAGAGTAACATAATTGAGTAAATAAGAGTGAGATCCTTTTTTATATATAGCAAACGGGAGCGATCCTTGTCTTTCGGCACCCTGTCAGAACGGTGGATCGTGTGTAGATTATGGAGACTCATTTACATGTATCTGTCCATATGGAACCTTTGGAGAATATTGTCAGTATCATGGTAAGATGGCTTCTTAATTATAGTTGACAATCTTAGAAAGAAGTGCAAACATGTTGATAAAATCTTGAATTAATTAGAAATTATGTCTTCTCAAAGGTGTAGAGTGTATGAAGGGGAAAACATATTTAGCTTTAAAAGCTTTACTTGGACCCTTTTGAAAAGCAACTGTTAGCTGACAAGGCCATCCAGCCTATGAGTGGAGAATAAATAAATCAAAAATCAAATCAAATTATCTACAAAAAGGCAACTACTATTTAACTACCAATTTGATCTTTGGTCAACATGATAAATCTTGGAAAATATTTTCTCCTATTCTAAGACCCTGACCCAAACTGTATATGAAATTTAAAGCACATTTTCATTGATGAGAAAAGTAACATAATTGAGAAAATGAGAGTAAGATCTTTTTTTTTTGTTGTTGTTTGTTTGTTTGTATATAGCGAACGGGAGCGATCCTTGTTTTTCGGCACCCTGTCAGAACGGTGGATCGTGTGTAGATCATGGAGACTCATTTACATGTATCTGTCCTTATGGAACCCTCGGAGAATATTGTCAGTATCATGGTAAGATGGCTTCTTAATTATAGTTTGACAATCTTAGAATGAAATATTAACAACCTTATAATGAAGTACAATCATGTTGATAAAATCTTGAATTAATTAGAAATTAAGTCTTCTCAAAGGTGTAGAGTGTTTAAAGGGGGAAAAACATATTTAGCTTTGAAGGCTTTACTTGGACCCTTTTGAAAAACAACTGTTAGCTGATGAGGCCATCAAACCTATGAGTGGAGGATAAATCAATCAAAAATCAAATCAAATCAAATAATTTACAAAAAGGCAACTACTATTTAACAACCATTTGATCTTTGGTCAACATGATAAATCTTGGAAAATATTTTCTCATATATATGAAATTCAAAGCCCATTTTCATTGATGAGAAGAATAACATAATTGAGCAAATATTAGTGAGATCCTTTTTTTTCTATATAGCAAACGGGAGCGATCCTTGTCTTTCGGCACCATGGCAGAACGGTGGATCGTGTGTAGATTATGGAGACTCATATATATGTATCTGTCCATATGGAACCATTGGAGAATATTGTCAGTATCATGGTAAGATGGCTTCTTAATTGTAGTTGACAATCTTAGAATGAAGTACAATCATGTTGATAAAATGTTGAATTAATTAGACCTTAGGTCTTCTCAAAGGTGTAGAGTGTATAAAGGGGGGGGGGGGGTTTAGCATGTTTAAAAGCTTTTCTTTTACCCCTATGAAACACAGCTATTAGCTGACAAGGGCAATCTAACCCATACATGGAGAATAAATATATCAAAAATCAAATGAAATCAAATTACTTACAGAAAGGCAACTACTATTAAACTACCAATTTGATCTTTGGCCGACATGATTCATCTTGGAAAACATTTTCCCCTCTATTCTTAGACTCTGACCAAAACTGTATATGAAATTTAAAGCACATTTGCATTGATGAGAAGAGTAACATAAGAGTGAGATCCTTTTTTATATATAGCAAACGGGAGCGATCCTTGTCTTTCGGCACCCTGTCAGAACGGTGGATCGTGTGTAGATCAAGGAGACTCATTTACATGTATCTGTCCATATGGAACCTTTGGAGAATATTGTCAGTATCATGGTAAGATGGCTTCTTAATTATAGTTGACAGTCTTAGAAAGAAGTGCAAACATGTTGATAAAATCTTGAATTAATTAGAAATTAGGTCTTCTCAAAGGTGTAGAGCGTATGAAGGGGAAAACATATTTAGCTTTAAAAGCTTTACTTGGACCCTTTTGAAAAGCAACTGTTAGCTGACAAGGCCATCAAACCTATGAGTGGAGGATAAATAAATCAAAAATCAAATCAAATCAAATTATTTACAAAAAGGCAACTACTATTTAACAACCATTTGATCTTTGGTCAACATGATAAATCTTGGAAAATATTTTCTCATATATATGAAATTCAAAGCCCATTTTCATTGATGAGAAGAGTAACATAATTGAGCAAATATTAGTGAGATCCTTTTTTTTCTATATAGCAAACGGGAGCGATCCTTGTCTTTCGGCACCGTGTCAGAACGGTGGATCGTGTGTATATTATGGAGACTCATTTACATGTATCTGTCCATATGGAACCATTGGAGAATATTGTCAGTATCATGGTAAGATGGCTTCTTAATTATAGTTGACAATCTTAGAATGAAGTACAATCATGTTGATAAAATGTTGAATTAATTAGACCTTAGGTCTTCTCAAAGGTGTAGAGTGTATAAAGGGGGGGGGGGGGAATTTAGCATGTTTAAAAGCTTTTCTTTTACCCCTATGAAACACAGCTATTAGCTGACAAGGGCAATCTAACCCATACATGGAGAATAAATATATCAAAAATCAAATGAAATCAAATTACTTACAGAAAGGCAACTACTATTAAACTACCAATTTGATCTTTGGCCGACATGATTCATCTTGGAAAACATTTTCCCCTCTATTCTTAGACTCTGACCAAAACTGTATATGAAATTTAAAGCACATTTGCATTGATGAGAAGAGTAACATAAGAGTGAGATCCTTTTTTATATATAGCAAACGGGAGCGATCCTTGTCTTTCGGCACCCTGTCAGAACGGTGGATCGTGTGTAGATCAAGGAGACTCATTTACATGTATCTGTCCATATGGAACCTTTGGAGAATATTGTCAATATCATGGTAAGACAAAGGAGGTATTGGTAAGGCGGCTTCTCAGTCAACTATGACAATCGAAGGATGAATATTTCATCGTGTGTCGTTTTGTATCTTGTATACTTTTGTTTTATTACATGAAACTATGATATTTATGTTAGGGAACCTGAATTACATGCTTTGCTTTCCAAGGTTTCAATACAGCTAGCATTTATTTACTTACCAATTACAATGTACATTTCATTTTGTTTTAAACCGAATTAATGTGCCAGATTTCAGTCTTAATGGTTTTTCTATGCTCATAATGATTTTTTTGTGAACTGAAAGTCTTTGTAAATTATTTGCTGTTATTGTGGAAATAAATGAAATGGAATTTCTGAATTTCTGTTCCTTTGTCATCCATTACCCATAAATTTCTCAATACGGCTGATTCATCTAATTATGTATAATTTCTTATTTTGTATTTGTATTATATTTAGAAGTTAAATTGATATCGAACGTTAGTATTTTCTTTTAGAAAGCAAAATTATAAAGCTGTAAAAAATTATATAAAAAGCATCTGCATGAAAAACAGAAATAAATAACGGATAAGTAAGAAAATCTGATATGCATTATTTTCGAATTATTTTCATTGTATCGAATACTTAAATGTTCCTAATTCAGATCAACGGTAAATTATATCATGTGATATCTTGTTATGTATAAATGCATATAATCATGAAAATGACGTTGTGACACTCATAATGCTTCAGCAATATTATAAAATTACAAAATATGGGTTACTGTACAGTACAGTAAAAGAAACATGCAAGTATTAAGGTATTAATAATAATTTAACTGTATTGAATAAATTCCGCATGTTAAGTAAAGTGTTTCAATTATATGCTGTTTCAATCATATGCTATATTACAAGCACACGCACACCCCCCACACACACATACACACACAGAGATATATAAATACAAATATATATATATATATATATATATATATATATATATATATGGATGCGAAGATACCTAACTTCAACATTTCGACGGCGTCTCGCCATGTTTTTATCATTCACACAAGTTAATTGTAATATTTAATGCATATCACCCTATTATGCTTATATAAATATGTAATTGTACGTATTTGTTAAATATACAAAATTATACGAGTGTGTATGATATGTTTGCATTGAATTGTCTTCAGATCCTGAAGAAGGCCGGGAAGGCCGAAAGCTTGAATAAAGTTGAAGTACAGCTACGTCCCACGTCTCTGTCTCCTCTCTCATCCTCACACTTATATATATATATATATATATATATATATATATATGTATATCAAGGTATATTTGTATATCATCTGTTGCATGATTTTCCATAGTTTGTCTTTATATAATACTGTCAAGCAAGCCTATGTGTGTGTATATATATATATATATATATATATATATATATATATACGCATAGGCTTGCTTGACAGTATTATATAAAGACAAACTATAGCATATCATGCAACAGATGATATACAAATATACCTTGATATCAATTCAGTCAATGGTAATTGATAAATAGGGTATAATGGAGTATGAATTGTTTGACAGTCTCCAATAATTGTTTCTGTTTGATCCTACACAGAATACAACCCATGTAATTCTGCGCCTTGTATGAACGGTGGATCATGTCTCAGTGATGAGGGCTCCTTTTCATGTATCTGTCCGACTGGATACTCTGGGGTTTACTGTGAATATTGTAAGATGGCTTCTTAATTAGAGTATAATTGCTCCTTGTATATAATGTGATACCCAAATATAAACAGTTCGTTATGATCATTTTGGGGGAATATTGTAATGATGAGTTGTAATCTGTTTTCGGTCAAGTCTATGATTGATCCCATGTATTACCAAGTTAGCCTATGTTGAAAACAAATGTAGCTAATTTGAATTGAAAGAGTCGTTTTCATTATAAAACAGTTTACCACAATTCGAATATTATATAAAGAGAGTGCTGGTCCAGCACGTTTAAAACAAATTTACCCTTGTTAGAATTTTTTGTCATAAAATTTGTAACTGTAATGGTCTGTATTATGGGGAGCGATGCCAACATCACGAGTACGAGTATGGTATGTTCTAGAAGGCTTTTGATTCAAATTTTAATAGTAATAATATTCTGGATTTATATAGCTCCTCATACATCTGCGACATAATTCTGGTATGAAATGCTTTCCTAAAACTACATATATATATATATTCTCATGTTATTTTATAATTCTGGTATTAAAATACTTTCGTAACACTACATGTATATATTCTCAAGTTGTCTTATTTTATAAGCTTTGTATTTAGAACAGATTTAGCGTTAGCTTACTTAACATGCTTTTTATCCTTTCTGGTGAGAATTACTAATTAGAATGCAATGCTCTCAGTATCTGGGGGATAAGATAAGACATGATTAGAAAAAGATTTTACAGTCAATTCTACAACAAAGTCTGGCAGTTTCAAGTTAGTTATAAGACATGTTTGTTTAACTTACTAGCACAGAAAAGGATAGCCATATTTTTCTTATTTATCTTCTTAATTCAGACTGAAACAACTTCTACTAACATTCAGCCTAAGTTTATGGGAAAAGTGAACGGTAAGTTAGCTAGATAATGTTAAATTTGTAGAATAAGATTACAGTGATGACTATTGCATTACATTCTTATATGATTAATGTTTGAAAGCATTGGTTATGGGATTATAAGATTTAAAAATATGTACCATGTATGACATTTCAATTTTAATTGACTTTTCTTAAATTCTTCTTTTAAAAATGTTCTTGTTAAATTAGATGAAACACAAGTATAGAGCCTGTCACACCATTTTTCACTTATCAAAAGGAGACAAAAATTGTAAACTATGCCTCGTATTGAAAAAGCCTACTAACTTTAGTCCAGGATTAAAGATAAATTTGAGTTCTGGTCATGTGATTACAGTGAAAGGAACTGTCTCAAAGCAATTGAGAAAGGTTGATCATGTCTACATGAGAATTTGTGTGCGCTATGAGGTTTTGGAATCCTGAAATTGATAAGAAATTGACCCAATCACATTCACTGCACACAGAAATAGGTATATGGGACTGCACACATATGTGGCATGAATGTTCGGCCGAACACTTCAGCTACTTCTCATTATCTTTCAAATATGAGGGTATTTGAGGAGCCATCCTTTCCAGGGGAAATTTCTATAATGATTTTCTTCCAAACAAAGCTGACGAATTCATTTTTTCACCTTTCCCAGAACTCAGCCTTTTCTTTAAGTAAAATGCTTTTAAGATTTTGAATCAATGGAATAGCTCGACTGGGTGATCCGCAACCCTTCTAAATATTGAAAAGAAATTGTTAAAATTTGGGTTTTGATTGGTCGCCAGCCCCTACGCCCCTCCCCCTTCATCCTGCTAACCAAGTCACGGAAGTGTAGTTTTTACATGTCTGTTTATAGATGAGTATGATGGAGAAATGATATATAATCTAACATGTAATGTATTTTTTTTTTCAGATGCAGTGAAGTAGCCTAGACGTACCACGAGCATTTAAAAACGAATAGGGAGACCACAAAATCATTCATAATTATCGTTACTGGAATCGTCTCTGGAATTGAAATGCTTTGAGAGAACATGAGTTGAATGATCCTTAATTGTTATCAACTATCTATTAATGTTTTTATCAAATGATATATTAAGAACTTCCTTTATATGGACAATAAATTCTATACTTACACTTACACTTAACAGTGATATTTTATTCAACTCAGGCTCTAGTCAACACACACTTAATAACATCTATAATAATGTATTTAGATTGGTATAATTAAAGTAATTTGACTCTCATACTTGATATGGTATTATTAAAGTAATTTGACTCTCATACTTGATATGGCATTCGTGTTTCTTAAATCATGATGATGGTAGATGATTCACTTCCTCTTATCGTCGTAATTTTTAAGAAAATGACAAAGTTATCATTCCTCAAAATAATGAAGTTATTGGCGCTACTGGTTTAGTTATTTCTGTTTTAATTATTAGGGTATACAGTCATTAATCCAACGCGAACCGCACATGACATGTGATGTCCATATATAATAATATAAAGTCATCTTGAAAAAAAAAATCTATATAGCTCATGTT
Organism: Heliocidaris tuberculata; assembly: GCA_025618425.1. Classification (NCBI taxonomy): domain Eukaryota; kingdom Metazoa; phylum Echinodermata; class Echinoidea; order Camarodonta; family Echinometridae; genus Heliocidaris; species Heliocidaris tuberculata. The sequence continues at coordinate 7,707,612 of CM046836.1, read as the reverse complement.
TCCAAATGTGTTTTTTGAATAGCCAAGTTTATCACAAAGTAAGATCCTTTTCAATATACCTGGCAATTTTTCTTATTGATCAGTTAATAGCCAATTACATATGATACGAGAAACTGAACTCGTCATTATAGTCGATGTCATTTTTTTTCTGATTTATGTCATGTAATCATCATTATTATTGTTGTAATAAATAATTGGTTGTCTTCCCTTAATGAAACGGTTTACTGTTTTTGTATGTGTCTTTTGGGGGATTTTTTTTTTGTTTTAAAGCATTATACCCAAATATGATTTATAAATTCATACTAATGGGGTGTCCGATTTCTATTGAAAACATTCAAATTATGATTAACAGGTTAACCACTTGTCCTACGCCCTACGTTCCCTGGGTCTTACGTTACAGCAATATGAAAACTAAACCAATCACCAAACATTATTTTACTCTGTATGTGTGGGATTCCATGTCTGTATTTAAAATATCATTATCAAAGATTAGTTCATTAGAGGGATATTGCAAGTTTTAGTACACTCTCAATGTAGGTATTGTGAGTAGACTATTCTCAATCATTTTTTCCCTCTTAATCTCTTAATCTCTTTACTAAAACACGGAATATCTCACATTTTGGGGGTATTTTGTATAAGAGTTCTAACAAAACACTTATTCGAGAGAGGAGAGGTGGCGATTTTAAAGACTGAAGACATGTTAGTATATATATATAGAGAGAGAGAGAGAGAGATGATAAATAAAGAGAGATAGCAGGAGAAAGAGAGAGAGGGGGTGGCTATTAAAGACAAGAAATAAGTTTGAAGAGAGAATGACGTTGATAAAGACTGGGAAAATATTGGTAGAGAATGAGAAGGGGAGAGTGTGTGGGCGTGCGTGAGCGTGTGTGTGCGTGTGTGTGTGTGTGTGTGAGAGAGAGAGAGAAATAGAAAAGGAGATTAAGAAAGACTGGAATTATGTTGGATAAGTATGGTATGTTGGTACAAAGAGAGAGAGGGTTAGAAAGTGAGTAAGACAGAACGTCATTGATAAATACTTAGAGATATATTTTGGTAGAGGGAAGGGTGTTTAATGAATAAAGAAGCAGGCAAGAAAGAAAGATGGGGTGAGAGAAAGAGAGAAGGTGATTAAGAAGAATGGAGATATGATTTTGTAGAGGGAAGGGTGTTTAATGAATAAAGAAGCAGGCAAGAAAGAAAGATGGGGTGAGAGAAAGAGAGAAGGTGATTAAGAAGAATGGAGATATGTTAAGAGAGAGAGAGAGAGAGAGAGAGAAATAGAAAAGGAGATTAAAGACTGGAATTATCTTGGATAAGTATGGTATGTTGGTAGAAAGAGAGAGAGGGTGAGAAAATGAGTAAGACGGAACGTCATTAATAAATACTTAGAGATATATTTTGGTAGAGAGAGGGATGTTTAATGAATAAAGAAGCAAGAAAGAAAGAAAGATGGGGTGAGAGAAAGAGAGAAGGTGATTAAGAAGAATGGAGATATGTTAAGAGAGAGAGAGAGAGAGAGAGAGGTGGCTAACAATAAAGACTGTAGACATCTTAATAGAAATAAAGAAGGAAGGAAAAAGTGCTCGGCAGAGATTCAGAATACCCGAATTTGATAAAGATAGGAGAGATAATCATATTGTATAAATATATCCCCATTAATCTTTTATCTCATTTCAATAATGTTGTTCATTGATTTCTCTATTATGCTGAAAATAACATAACATAACATAAAATGTTCACAAGTCAGTGTTAATATTCTAAAACTTATAAATATTTCAGTGCACGTGCTTTGTACATTGTAAATAAGGATGCAGTCCAGTGCATTTAAGCTGATACCCGTTACACAGAACCCTCGAACTTTCATAATTTTAACGGCTAAGCAACAAAAAGAAATCTTTGAACAAAAAGAAATTCCATGCAATTAAATTTCATTTCCTATATTAGAATCCTTACAATATTTCTGTCTTATCCTTGAGCAATATACTTGTATCTTTCAATTTTAATATTTTTATTGAATCTAAAAGGGCAATTTTTTTTTAATTGGGCCATCTGCCGTAAGGAATTGTCACGTTCTGTACAGAACGAAGCACACAAATCGACGCCCACATAACTATGAGTAGATTTTATAATAAGAGGCGCCAACATAACATGATTTCTTTTATGGCTTGCTCCAAAATCCCTCGGATCACTTCCTTTTTGAGAGGTCCCCACTGGCTACCAGTACGCCAAAGAATATCATTTAAAACCTGTTGAGTGATCATCTATAAATCACTAATATTTGTCAAGCTCCTAGTTACATTGTAAAACTCTTAAAATTCAAATATTACAAAGATACACACAAGCTGCTCAATTCCCAAGATACTCTGCTTTTACTGGCCCCCACCACATGAAATCAAGCATTTGCATGTGCAGCCCCCAAACTGTGGAATAACTTACCATTAGAAATGATGAAATCACCATCATTGAATACCTTCAATTCAAACAAAAAATATATCTTTTCATTCAACTCTTTATAGTAGTTTTAAACACATCAGAAGCTCTTGCACCGCAGTGGGATATGATTATTTTCATTTCTGCTCGTTATAAACTGCCCTCCAAAAGTCTGGGTAGACCTGTATTAGTAACGATTTTTCACAATCACGCACAATTCATTTTTCATCGGATTTGTGACACTGTAACAATTTGATATCAAACTGAATGGTAGACCTTAAGCCTTCAAGTTGACACCAGTTTAACATAATGAAAAGCGTTTCAGGAGGCAGTCATGCGTTATAAAAGGCAACCTATCCCCCAAAATATCATTTCTAGTCGAAAATATGAGGCCATTGTTTGGTCAGTTGTGCAAGCAATTTTGCCTTTTCGGGATTCTACAAAATCTGACCCTCGTTTGTACTGATGAATTTACATTTTTATTGACTAATATACATTAATCAATCTCATGGGAAATCATATTTTATTGTTTGTTCTTTGCATTTGTGTTTCTTCTTCAAGGAAAATAATGCCTAAATGAATAATAATTTGTCATGAGATACGTATTTCCTTATTTTTCAAACTTTTATGTAATTGCGTTTCGAATAATAAAGATTTCTCATCAGAGAACCCGCCCCCTGTAGCTACCACAGCACGACACATTGTGGGTATCCAGCTGGTCAAATTGTGGAAGTAGTTGTGGAGAAAGTCACTGGAAATGTCTTTCCATGCCATCTGAAGAATTTCCAACAGATGAGGTTCACTTGCTGGGCATTTTTCTCGAACTTTCCTGTCCAGTTCTTCCCATGATTTTCAGGACCCCTTTCTCTTCTGTTTTCTAAAGGTAGTTTTTACATTGCCTTGAGGAATGTCTGGGATTATTTTTTGCTGGAAGGAAGACATACTTGTGGAGATGGAAATGTATTCCAATGCCTTCAGAAGATGAAGCTTACTTGTTGGGCATTTTTATCAGACATCCCTGTCCAGCTCTTCCCTTATTAGCTCTATCGGATTCAGATCCAGGGACTGGGGCAACCAACCCATGATTTTGAGGAACCCTGTCTCTTCTTTTTTCTCCAGGTAGTTTTAGCACAGCCTAAAGAAATAATTGGGGTAATTGTCCTGCTGGAAGACAAAACCTTTTCATTTTCAGAAGGCATAGAAAGACATTTCGAGTGACTGTCTCCAAAACTTGACCAGCCGGATGCCATGGATGTGCAGTGCTGTGATCGCTGCCATTCTTAGAGGAGAAGTCTCTGTGATCCGAAACATGATAAAACTGAACCTTGAAAAATAAATGAATGCGCGTCTCATGACATGCTATTATTCATATAGTCATTACTTTACTTGTAAGGGTATATACAAATGCAAGGAATGTGATTTCACATGACAAAAAGAAAACCAAAAAGCACTGTGGTGTTCCCCAAATGTTTATGTTTATTCTTAGATGAAAATACTAGTTTTCTGCATGAGTATAGGCACTAGCGTAGCTGGGGGGGGGGGGGGGGGTGGGGCAGAGTACCCCTGACAACTTTCCTCCCAATTTTTTGTTTTTGTTTTTGTTTTTGTTTTTGTTGAGAATTATGGAGGAAAACTGCACCCCTTAAAATCTGAGTAAACCCCCCCCCCCCCTCCTGAGTGACTTTTGGATAGCTGGCAAAAAAAAAAATATACATATATATATATATATATTAGCCTACCCCCCACTGAGCGAGCTTTGGAGGGCTGACGAGAAGAAAAGAATACGGGTCTCCCTCCAAGCAGAATTTGACAATTTACAAAATTTGCCCCCCCCCCCTTGTAAAAAATCTTGGCTACGCCTTTGAGTATAGGAATTCTTATTGTATATCAATCAATAAATTTTTTATATTCATCAGTACAAACGAGGGTCAGATTTTGTAGGATGCCGAAAGGGCAAAAATGATATGGCACAACTGACTAAACCAGTGACGTTCTAATTGCACTGGAAATGATATTTTGGGGGTTAGGTTGCCTTTTTAACGCATGACTGCCTCCTGAAACGCTCTACATTATATTACATTGGTGTCAACTTGAAGGGTGATGTCTGCTCTTCAGTTTGATACCAAATTGGTGCAGTGCAACAATTCTCATGATAAATGAACTTTGGATGATTGTGAGAAATCAGTTTTTATTACAGGCTACCCTAACTTTAAGAGAGCAGTGTATATATTCATATATTGTTATCATTATCATTATACTTGATATTATACTTGCAATATAGAACGTGTGTTCCCATGCAAATAATACAAGTTTGACATCTCAATCAGAATATCGTATCTATATGGCCACTCGTTTTGGGTATACTTAACCAACGAATGAAAATTACATCATATTGCAAACTATTATTCTGATTTCATATCTGGTTTGACAAGTGGATCTCCCTTCGTCCGCTACAGATGGCAGGGGTCAGACCAGTTGAACAAACAGAATTTGTGTAACGCTATAATATTAAGTTACGAACCTGACTATTTACATAATCTATCTTTTGTCAAGCTTTGGAACCCCCCCCCCCCCCCCCCCCCCATCATCATCACCACCACTCCCAGTCATGGTAGACGTGAGCTTTACACAGATACAGTGTTGGTCAAGGTGATTACTTATGGGGAAATTTGTTTTTCTTGGTTAACCTAAATTTAGTTGGGCCAGGGCTAAATCACTAATTCATCATCATTATCATTAGTTTCTCTAATAAGATCAGTTTTCACATTTGAAACATTGTTCTCCTCGGGGTAATCCCGATCTTCTGTTATTTTGCGATTTATCAACATGTATCTGTAAAGTGTAAGTTCATTCGTGAATCAGCAGTAACACAAGACTTGAGATCGGTGAGGTTGATAAATCCTCACAAATCAATACTCAATATATGATTTCTTGAAAATACTTCTACCCTCATTGGTAACTTCCAAATAATCGAAATTTAGGAAATCTAATTTTTTAATCCTTTGACATGTTGACTTTTACCAACAATGAGAAATACTATTACCTCAAGAAGAGCAATAATGATTATATTTACTGTTTGATTTAATAGGTTTTTCTCTCTTTTATTTTTTTTTCTCTCTTTATTTTCAGACATTTGCCTTGAGCATTGGAAGATTGTTAAGTTTTGCCGCCAATTCCTTTCTTTGACTAAAACTTACTTGCTTCCCGCGTTACTTAGTGGCGGTGAGCAATAATAGCCCGTATAAGAAGTTAATGTCTCACTTGCTTCCGTATGAGTTGGTTGATAAATCAGCTGAAATTGTTTTAATGGCGCACTAGCTATTACATGCACTACTATGTCAATGATTACATATTTTGAGAAAACAAAAATTGACGGCAGGTGCATCAAATTTTCTATACTTATTGATATTTTCATTCTCCCAGAGGTCCCTACCTGCGTGTTACTGTATACTTATGTAAATTTGATGTAACGGTCATACTGTTTGAGTTTAAACAACACCTCCTGGAATGTTTACAGTTAAGATGTTAGTATTGGGTAGTTTTATTTGTTTCACGCCATGTGTTTTCATTCCTACCCAGGTGCTAAAAAAAAGTTTATTGATACAATTCAATCACCAAAACGCCCTCCATAGCAGTAAGATCCAAATATGAAAAAAAAATCACTTGTTCTGTTATTTATTTCTTATGTCTCTCCTTTAGTTTCTTTAGATAATAAAATATGCGTATATGCTTGTGCGGTGCTAAAAAAAGGTTGATGACTGCACATGAAAGACGAATGGAATCGCTTTTTCTTCTTCTTCTTCTTCTTCTTCTTCTTCTGGGGGGGGGGGGTAATTAGAGGTACTGTTGAATGCTCACGTGTCACTCTAAATTATAATTGCTATTTCTCTTCCCCAAATCTCCACTCCCCCTTCCCCCCCCCCCCCTTTCGATCTCTCTCTCTCTCTCTCCCTTTCCCTCTTCTTTTCCATCTCTGTTTGCTTCCCTCTTTCTTTCCATCTCCCTATATCTCTCTCATACTCTCTTTCCCCCTCTCGCTGTGACTGACTCTAGGTCTCTCTCTCTCTCTCTCTCTCTCTCTCTCTCTCTCTCCATTTCCCTTTCTCTGTAATAGTATCTTTTTTGTTTTGCCTCTGAAAATTCTTTTTGTGAACCTCAATAAGGCTTTATAGGCCTATTCTGTTTTATTTTGATACTTTGACTGCAGATAGTGACTGGGAATTGACATTTCTCGAGTTCGTCTTGTATTCAACAAAGATTTGAAGTTACCTTTAACATTTTGCTAGTAAGTTTATAAATAAAATTTTGTATCTTGGCTTATGTGTAGGTTAACAAATCACTATCATTACTGTCTTGACATCTCAAGATAATTTAATTCCAGTGCTTTTAAGTCATCACACTTCATGAAAGATTCAATAACCCGAGATATGAAACACGTCTGGCAATACTAATATGCTTTAAAAACTTTGCGAAAGATTGTGCCAAAGTAGAATACAGAAAAGTTTTAAATTGTCTGAAAATACATTAAATCTACAAAACAGTCTTTCCTCTATCATACCATTCTGTGCGCAATTTTTGATGTGGGCGATCTATCGATTAAAGATTAACGAATTATTCAACATGTCCTATCGACTTTTCAATTTGAACTTTAAATGTTGCTTCAGCTGCAAAAGAGAAAGAAAAATAACTCAGAAAATCTATAAATGCAAGATTGTCCCACAGCCAAGACTGAGACAAATTCGCTTCTTTTAAATTCGTCAAATTACATTCGAGATTCAGTTCTTGTCGTGAGAAAGAAGACTTAGCTATCATGGATTGTCGACTTCTACTCTCCCTGGTCATCGTAGGAATCGTTTCTCAACAAGTCTTGGCCCAAGCCGGTAAGTAATTTTATGTCATTCACCTTGAGGGAAACTTATGAGAGCCTTTTCATGTAGCTGATCATTTATGAATATATGAGTATTTTTAAAAATACACGGAATAATACGTGTCTTCTGTATACCTACTCTGTTAAGATTTTTACGGAAAATGAGCATGGATTCTAATCCTTTTAATTTCTTTCCCTTATACTTCCTCGTTTGATACTGTTACGGTATAACAGACCTAACTTAATTATATTTTTAGGCTGTAAATGTACTTTGTAAACTGCTTTTAATCATTTCAAGTATATACTGATTTTAGTAGCACAGCATTGTCTTATACTGTAACTTCTCATTCAGAGAACTGAGCTACCCATCCTTTCCCTGTACCGCATCCCACGCTTTCAGAGTCGCTCTCTGCTGAGAAACAAAGCTTGGCTCTTTCACCTAAATTCGGTCTATGCACAGTGTCAAAATCCTCCTCTGAAAGTCAAAAACTGACTTTATTACTCTTTTCCCATATGATAAAACAATAGTCTAGGTATCTCCACCATTTTTTTCACGATATACCTGGCTTGAAAAAAAAAACGTTTCCTTCTACTCTCTCATATAGTTGTTTTTCTAGATAACCGAGAGTATATAATATAAAAGGCAAGAAATATAAAACAAAATATTCGAAAACTGAAACAAAAAAGAAGGGATATCAACGTGAAAATATGGATTTTGTATCTACATGCAATGCTAATAATGGTAATTTTTGCAATACCATTAAACGAACACCCCCCCCCCCCTTTGAGTGATGATTCTAACCTTAAAATATATATTTCAGAACATAAATTACTTTTAAGTATTTAAGAAAAGAACTGTTGACCAAAGCATCATCATTAGAAGAAAAAAAAGGAAAAGGGGAACGCAAAAATGTTTAGACAAGCGATGCAAAATGTGCCCATATATGCCCACTATGGACGCAATATTTTTTATAGTAATAATGATTAAAAATATTCAAATTAAAAAGATACCTCATCGTGTATACGACCAGAAACGTTCCTTATTGTATTAATTGTGATAGACGTGGGGAAAATATATCGGAGAAAAGAGAAATTTTGAGAAAGAGAATGACACTACATCGTCAACATAATAATAAGAGATGAAAAATGTCAAGAAACATCAAGATGTGCTAAAGGGACAAGACCAGAATGTTATGTTGTACCTTTCTAAAAAATTTAGAACAGAAAAAGAAACTAAACGAATTGAGACTAAAGAAAAGGATTTCATACATTTATTTCAGCACGACCTGGACAGATCTTAATAAAAAAAAATATGACTGTTTGTAGTATTATAGAATGATAAGGTTATGTATAATGAATAATATGTATACGTATATAATATAATTGTGATTTTTTTTTTTTTTTTTTTTTTTTGCCCAGTATAGCTAGTTATTACTTTTCTTTTTATTTATTTATTTTTTTTAATTTTCCTTTTAAATTCCTATCTATTTATCTTTTTATCAATTCCTATTTGGGTTTTAACCTTTTTCCACGTCTATTTTTTAGGTTGTTTACTGGGTCATATCTAAACGATGTTTTACAATGTTTAATGACTGACTATACAAAACACAGGTAACTGATTTGATCTCTTATTGCTTTCAAGGTCTTGAAGGATCGTGTAGAGGTCAATGTGGTGGTATCGGTAGTGATCAATTATGCTTTTGCGATGCCATCTGTCGTGACTTCGGCGATTGTTGTGCTGACGTTGATAGGTACTGTTCAGACATATCAGGTACGTAGATTATATTGATGCCTTTACATTCAAGGAACTGTACACGGGACATGAATTCTCTAGGCCCTACATGGGTTAGCATGATTTGAATTCATTAGAATTCAATGGAAGAAAATTCATACAATAGGAACTATCCCGGATTTAAACCCGGACACCAATTCCCCGGACTACCCAAGTGAGAAACATACCCCCAATAATTAACCGTATGTTATATCATGCACCTGGGGTAAGGCAGTGTGACCATATTTCGCCCGTGACCAAAGTTCCCGCACAGGGCTATATCTCAAAGGGGTCCGCTCGCTAGTCATAAGGACCGCTATTCATAATAACAGCTATTCGTAAGGACCGCTATTTATAATGGAGAAAAGGCTCATTCTTCATATTAGGGCAATTATTCATAAGGACTGCTATTCACAATACGAGAAGAGAGTTGCTATTCATAATAGAAGAGGGTCGCTATTCATAGTACTCATAATACGACCCTCATACCGCAATATGAATAGCAACCCTTTTCTCCTTTTATGAATAGCGACCCTCTTCTCCTATTATGAATAGCGACCCTCATTCCGTATTATGAATAGTGGTCCTTATGAGTAGTAACCCAATATAAGTTATGAATAGCGCCCCTTCTTCATGTTTATGAATAACGACCCCAATTTCCTATGATGAATAGTGGTCCTTATGAGTAATGACCCTCAATGTGAATTAGGAATAGCGACCCTCATCTCACATTATGAACAGCGGTCCTTATGAATAATGGTCCTTGTGACACTGAATAGTGACCCCCCCCCCCCTTCCGTTTTACGAATAGCATGAAAAGCGAACCTTGAGGTATAGGAACTCACACTGTATGAATAGCGGTCCTTATGAATAGCAGTCCTTATGACTAGCGAGGTTGCCCCCATCTCAAAAACTAGAAAAGAATTCAAAAATCTGATACCACCAATGGATAAAGGAATCGAGAATTTCCTAAGACGAGATGTTCTTTGGAATAGGGGAGAAATTATGAAAATATTGACCAAAAAATATTTTTAAAGAAAAGAAAATATTGACGAAAGATTGGTAAATTTCGATTTATTTATTTTGTTGTTGTTGTTGTTTGTTGCTTTTTGTGTTTTTTATTTTAGCGTTCGTTCCAAAAAAAATGCATGTCAGGATTCAATACAACTAAGATATAAATTCATAAAGAAAATGGTATATTTATCTGATTGGAATGTGATTATTCTCATTATAGAAGCCGACCCATGTTCTTCCTCTCCATGTCTGAATGGTGGAATTTGTTTCAGTGATGAAGGATGTATCTGTCCAGAGGGATACTTTGGAGAGTTCTGTGAAGGTAAGCTCAAAATTTGTTTCCCTTCAGTATTTCTCACACATTTTCCATAAAAATAGGTAAAGGGCCTTCCGTCAAACCGTTTAGAGGGTTCTCCATACCGATGGCCCACGAGATCTGACAGCCCACGAGACCGACATTGTCTTAATTTTCATACTTTCCCCAGGAACTTCTTTGTTTTTCCTCGTTTTCCTTTCTCTTCTCATATTCCTTTCCTAACAAATTTCTTTCATATCCTCTTTTAATTTCTTCTGTATTCATTCAAATTTCCTACTTTCTTCTCTTCTTTTTACAAATATTTTCATAACATATATCTTTGGGGTTTTTTTTCTTCTCTTAGTTTTTTTCGTTTACATTTCCTTACGTATTTTTCACTTTCCATCTTTCCTCCTTTTTTCTTGACATATTTACTGTACTGTTCTGTTTTTATCCTTCACCCATGCTGCTTTTGTTTCCTCATTCTCCATTATATCTGGATGTATTTTTTTGATTTACACGCTTCTATCTTTTCTCCATTGCCTATATGTAATTATATCTTTTCTCTGTCTTCCGGGGTGTCAGTCTTATGCCTATGAAAAATAAAATGCAAGTAAGTTTTTATCGACAACAGCTTAAAAACTGTGATAGCTTGGTAAGATACGTTTTGTCATGTTTGTGCAAAGAATTGTTACATAATATCTGTCTCAATGTTTCTTGATAGCGGAATATATTTCTTCCACAGAGGATACGCGTATTTGCATTTATTTATTCATTTCTTTATTGAAGAAATTTCAAGAAATATACAAACGGGAAGATGCTTGTTAGGAAAATCGCATAAACTTGATATTCTTGTCCTTCTTCTGCATGACGATCTTCAAACTTTCTCAAAATAGTTTTCTCGTCCTCCACGTCGCTTTTATTAAAATGAACTTGATGCCAGTGGGAAAGGTCCCTATTATTGTCAGCTAAGACAAATGCAAGAGATGGATATTTGCATTTACGGAAGAGTGCATGGTTCGCTGTATGATACTACGTGATACCCTCCATGTCAGGATTCAATACAACTGAGATCTAGATTCATAAAGAAAATGGGGTGAATTTATGCACTTGGAATTTGATTATTCTCATTATAGATGCCGACCCATGTTCTTCCTCTCCATGCCTTAATGGTGGAAGTTGTTTCAGTTATGGAGAATGTTTCTGTCCAGAGGGCTTCACTGGAGAGTTCTGTGAAGGTAAGCTCGAAATTGATATATTTGTTTCTTTACCGTATCCCTCACACAATTTCCATTAAAAAACGGCTACAGGGCCATCTGTCAAACCGTTTTAAGTGTTCTCGATACCGTTGACCACGAGATTGACAGTCCATGAGACCGACATTGTCTTAATTTCTATATTTCCCGCATGAACTTCTTTATTTTTTCCCCTTTCTCCTTTCTCTTCTCATATTTCTTTAATAATAATAATAATAGTGGGTTCTTGTACAGCGCACAAGTCTGTCAGACTTGACCAGTGGCGTAGCCAGGATTTTTCAATAGGGGGGAGGCAGACGTGAAGGATCCAGCCGCGTAGCCGGGATTTCATTTCAGGGGGTGGTTGTGAGCACGCAAAGCGTGCTCCCCAGGGGGATGGGTGCAGGGAGGGGGAGGCCCCCCCCCCCCCCCCTCACTTGCGAAGCGTGAAAGCTCTGACGTTTATAGCAAATTTGGGAGAAAGATAACGGTTCGTAGCACCTTTTTTATGCGGAAAGTTAGTTTGAACCCCGGACTGCTTTTCATTTATTTGGATGCAATACTGCACTTTATGTAACAGGCGTGGGTGCAGGGAGGGGAGTTTATTTCCCCCTTCCCGCGCGAAGCGCGAAAACTTTGACTTTTTTGAGAGAAAGATAACTACTCGTTGCATTTATTTATTCATTTATTGATTGAAGAAATTTCAAGAAATATACAAAAGGAGAGATGCTTGTTAGGAAAATCGCCTAAACTTGTTATTCTTCTGCATGATGATCTTCATACTTTCTCAAAATAGTTTTCTCGACAAATGCAAGAGATGGGTATTTGCATTTAGGGAAGAGTACATGGTTCGCTGTATGATACTACGTGATACCCTCCATGTCAGGATTCAATACAACTAAGATCTAGATTCATAAAGAAAATGGGGGTGAATTTATGCACTTGTAATGTGATTATTCTTATTATAGAAGCCGACCCATGTTCTTCCTCTCCATGTCTGAATGGTGGAATTTGTTTCAGTGATGAAGGATGTATCTGTCCAGAGGGATACTTTGGAGAGTTCTGTGAAGGTAAGCTCGAAGTTGATATATTTGTTTCTCTACAGTAATTCTCACACATAAAAATGGGCACAGGGCCTTCCGTCAAACCGTTTTGAGGGTTCTCGAATACCGATGGCCCACGAGACCGACATTGTCTTAATTTCTATACTTTCACCAGGAACTTCTTTGTTTTTCCTCGTTTTCCTTTCTCTTCTCATATTCCTTTCCTAACATATTTCTTTTATCTCCTCTTTTAATTTCTTTTGCATTCATTTAAATTTCCTTCTTTCCTCTCTTCTTTTTAGAAATATTTTCATAACATATTTTTTTGTTTTTTGTTTCTCATCTTAGCTATTTTCTTTTACCTTTACTTACGTATTTTTCACTTTCCACCTTTCCTCCTTTTTTCTTGATGTATTTACTGTACAGTTTTATTTTTATCCTTCTCTTATGCTGCCTTTCGTTTTCTAATTCTCCATTATATCTGAATGTATTTTTTTTATTTACATGCTTCTATCTTTTTCTCCATTGCCTATATGTAATTTTATCTTTTCTCTGTCTTCAGGCTGTCAGTTTTATGCCTATTAAACATAAAATGCAAGTAAGTGTTTGATCGACAATAAAAACTGTGATAGCTTGATATGGTCAAGGAGTTATCACAGTTCTGTGATAACTCCTTTTCAAATATGGCGTACCCCGCCCGTTACAATCAGGGATTTACTTGTACGATTTGTCACCTTTTTTTAACCTTTTGTTAAGATGGCAAGGCGTTCACTGGAGCTCAAAGAGAAAAACGCCCAAGATCATAGAGTCTTAGTATTTGAAATCCATTATAAGTTTTTTGCATGATGTACCATTTTTCTAGAGACCTGTCGTATTTCGCCCAAATATTAGCCTTTCCGTATTCAAAACTTAACGAGCAAGAACAAGCTTCTTTCATATGGTGACAGCCTCTACTTGTTTATGCATGTATATACATGCTATACCTCCTTTGAAAATACGGGACAGAATGGTGTCCCGGGGAGGTTAGATGCTGGACGCGGGACGCTGCGAGCGACGCTTCTGTAGTACTTTTATTCTTTTAAATTTCAATTTTACTTTCGTCGAGCATTTTGCAGGCCCTGTATCATTGACGTCTCTTTCACCTGATGTTTTTTTTAGGAGGATGGGGTGGTATTTTTTGGACAGTTCGGTTCGGTGGGGTGAGCAGACTTCTCGTCTGCTCCGATACTTTGAAAGGGTCAAGGCGCCGGAACCTGTAAAGACTCCTGTTATTCTTGCAAATCAAACAAACAAAATAATACAACAAAACAAAACAAGAATAAACATTCCTACTAAAGAAAATTGCATACGGGGCAGCAGGATAATTCGGAGAATACTTTGACGTGGAAATAATTCATAATGTCATGCAGTTAGTGAAAACATGGAATTTACAACATGAAAGAAAGGGTACACTGTGAGGAGAATATTGAAAAGAATATCTTTCAAAGGTAAGAGGAACAACAGCGACGAAAGTAGTGAAACAGATGAAAATAACTGCTCACTTCATTGCAAAGTGGTAAAAGTTCAGGCCGTCTTTTCCAGTATAGGAATATGAAAAGTGTGTCGTCTTGCATCATGTGAGTCGGAATATAATTATATCGGTGCACGTATTCCTTCTTAGACAGATATCTGCAATGGAAGAAGTGGCATCTGATGGGAAACTGGATGTCCCCTGGCAACTTGATGCCAGGCATGTGCCAGGGGCTTTAAAATTTAAAGGGCATTTGTGATAATGGGAAGGTTCACAAAATATGATTATATTTTCAGGATCAGAATCAGGATGTTTACACTGCTAGACCAATTGGTATAATTGCAGCGGGTGAGAGAGGGCGCAAAAAAATTATTATTTAGTCGAATCGTAGGTGGCTCTTTCCAATCTTAGACTTGAACACCTCTGGTGATGGACTGTTGATGACTTCAGGAGGGAGGTGATTCCAAGCCAAGGGAGTACTCACAAAAAATGATTGTTTTAGTTGCTCAGTGTTGGTATGGTGAATAGTGAAACCATTGTTGTTGTTGTGGTTCACTACTTGTCTTTCTAGGATTTTTTTTTTTTTTTTTTAAATCTAGAAAACGATCCTTGTTTATCATCACCGTGTCAGAATGGATGGTGTTTTGCTGGAGGAAGCTCATTTTCATGTGTCTGTGATATTGGATACACTGGAGAGTACTGTGAAACCATTGGGAAGACAGCTTCTCAATCAAATTTTAACAAGTACCTTTAGGATGAAATAATTATAAAAATTCATGAGCATACGGGCCCAGTTTATCGAGGGGCTGATGCTTCTTGTCCCAATATCAAATTTTCAGATTTTCAAATACCACTAGATAAGACCCTCTGGACCCTATGTCTGACTTTGTGATTAAATTTGTTTATCAATATGATTAGAAAATATTATTTTTCCAATTCTTCAATATTAATCTTTCAATGACGGTGTCAACTTTATTTGAGTAAAATCATTACTTTGCTTATTCTTTTTTGCTTTTATAATTAATGGGTCTCCCTCAACCCCAAAGTGAAGGTTGAGTATATATTCAAGGTTCATCATTGTTTCCACATCTGTTTATTCTTTTAAGGAACGACAAAAATACATATTGCTTAATATTGTTTTTTTTAATCGAACTTCTTCGTTTACACAATACTGGGCAAGTCCAAGATATTTGGTCATTTGATGTCGCATTATGTTACCAAGCATTGTAGAATTATGAGAATAATTTGGGCATAGTGAAACATGAATGGATTATACAAGAAAGGAAAGCTTGATTTTATAGTCCCCATTAACGTTATGATTAATCTAGATAAATAATTTGAATAATACATAATATAAGGTTCACACATAAACTCCAGCCGTCCCTGCAAATGGATGGGTTTGTTTAAAACAGATTAACAATAAATGTGACCCTGTCTCAAACAGACTCATCGTTTCGTGAGAGCGTTCGAAAGGGTGGGATGGGCACTCATTTGAATTTTTGACATAATATATAATGGATGTTCAATCATCAACCCTTATAACTCAGCCGATGTTTTGATATTTTATGCTATTTCGTTTTTGTTTTTTTGGTTACATAATGGCCTCATTCTGCAGTACTGTTTACATTATATATTTTGATGTTGTTGTGCCCATGAGTAACTATTACTTCTCTATTATTGGTTTTTATATTTGCTCAGAGATCGACTCTTGCGCATCGAATCCTTGTCTGAATGGAGGAACGTGTCAAGGATTCGAAGACTTATACATCTGTGATTGTCCAGTTCCGTATTATGGGACTGATTGCGAAATTGGTAAGATTTGACGACACCAACATCAATCACAATATACAATACTTCTGAAACTATTGAAATCGGTTTTAGTTTTAGAGGTCTTTGCCTATAAAGGGCTGCACATTAAGCTCTTTCATGGGGTCTGGATTAAAATACTGGACATCCGTTTGCACCAGACTCCAGTGTTGGCTGTGAAGTGAAATTTGGAGGGTTCCTGTCCATTGGAACCTTCTTAAGATCGGCTACAAGCCAAGAGACCGACAGCCCACGCGACCGACAATAACGGTCTCATAAGCCTTCGGACAGCTTTTTTTTCTGGGGGTTCACTAGACCGACGGCCCATTAGATCGACAGCCCACAAGACCGACAATGTCATTCTCGTGGATTGTTCAATAATAATTTATGTCATTGTCCTAGTGGGAAAGGGGAAAAGGGGCACTTATCAGAAGAGAATGGACTCTTATTAAAAGTAAAAAGGGACGCTTTTGTGTGCTTGAAAGAGTGAAGGGCATTGATTATTTTTAAAAATATATAATCTAAATTTCTACTATTAATTATTATTTCATTATTATGAATTGAATTGAATTGAATTTTATTAAACATCATTGGTTTACATCACTTCATGATTATCATGATTATCATTATTTTTTAAATTGTAAATTTTCCGACATGAAGTGTTGGTGGAGGAATGTAACAAACATCATACTTGGCTCCTCCCAATATCGACCGCTACCCCCCCCCCCCCCTTCCCCCAAATCAACTTTGGCAGTTTCCAACATTGTTTCTGTTTGATCGTACACAGAATACAACCCGTGTGAATATTTACCCTGTATGAATGGTGGGACATGTAACAATGATGGATTCCTCTATTCATGTACCTGTCCGACTGGATACTATGGACAGTTCTGTGAAAATGCGAACTAAGGTAAGTCGGCTTCTCAAATTACTTGCTAGGTTATCATACAAACATCCTCGTGCCTGTTTTATCTATTGTAATGATACCGTGTGTTGTCTTATTTGATAAATAGTGAATCGGATTTGTGTGTGTTGTAAAGTGTTAATTTGAAGAAGAAAATGGCAGGGGCGGCGCTACAGGGGGGGCAGAGGGGGCGACCGCCCCCCCCCCTATGATTTTTCAAGTTGTGAAAAAAGAAAAAAAAAAGAAAAAAGAAGAAAAGGAGGAAGAAAAGGGAAGAAAAGGGAAGAAAGGAGAAAGAGGAGTATTAAAAAGAGAGGTCTTAAACATATAATTCTCTATTACCCCTGTTATTTAATGGAGAAAAAATATGACGTCATCTTTAGGTCGTCTTGCCCCTCCTCTCAAAATACCCTGGCGCCGCCCCTGGAAAATGGTCATCAGCAGTGGCGTAGATAGGATTTTTCAAAAGGGTGGGGCCAGAGGTGAAGGATCGACCAAGCGAAGGAACATGATTATAGAGACTTGGCCGTCTCCCAGTGTGAACCGTGAAGACAATATAAATTTTTGTTACTGGAAATCAATTTTCGCAATTTTAATTTATCTACATTTTGTTAACTGAATGAATTTATTTTTAATTTTCACTTTTTATGATGTTATTTTCTCAAGTAATCCATGCATAGGTTATTGGAGAAATAAAATTTATCATCAGCGAGCACTTGTGGTGCACCTCACTCAGAAGAGCGCCTATCTAAATCTAGAACACAGATATAGATGGCGCTACACTATAGTGATCTTATTTTGATTGGTCAGCTTTGCGCGAGGCCATTATGACGTCAACTTGACTTTGGTGGTGGTGCACTGGTAATGGTGATGAAATGAAATAGAAATGAAATGCAACCTTCCAAAGTTCCGAAAATAGTAATATATTAAATGAAATCAGATGAAATACCCTGTTACCAAACGTTTATTTTGACATTCTCTTTTGTACATGCATTGTCTTTTGATTCTGTAAGTAATTCAATTATTCATAGCAATAAAACGGTTGGATTTGATACAATGCATACAAAGGTGTCTTTGAACATATTATTCTGGTAATAGAATTAATTTCGTTTTATTTCATGTCATTTTTCTTCTTTTTTTTATCAGAGTCTGTGGGAATCTCAAAAAGCTATAGTTTATACGCCTACCTACAGTTGGAGGGCTGGTAGCCTAATTATTTTTTCGACATTTTTTTTTTTTTTTAAGGGGCTGAATAGGCGGGCATGGCCCCCTTGTGCCCCCCTAGCTACACCTATGGTCATCAAATGAATGTAGATAAAAAGATCTCATCTAGGCGTAAAGGCCAAGTCCACACTAATATCAAGTTGATTTGAATAAACAGAGTAAAATAAACAAGCATAACAGTGAAAATTTCACTGAAATCGAATGTAGAATAAGAAAGTTACGGCATTTTGAAGTTTTGCATTATTTCATGAAACGGTGATACGCATAACATGGGCGGTATGCAAATGAGTGAACCTATGATGTCACACGCTCACTTTTCCTTATGTATTTTATCATATGAAATTTCAAATATTTCAATTTTTATGGATGTGATGATAAAGAATCTCTCCCTTGTATCAAAATAAGTTACAATAATGATGATTTTACATGTTCCAAAAGGAGTCAAACCATGTTTTACATTATCATGATTATTGAAGCAAAAAATTGAAATATATGATATTTCATGCAATAAAATACATAAGGAAAAGTGAGTGTGTGACATCGTCGGTTCACTCATTTGCATACCGCCCATGTTATGCACATCACTATTTCAAGAAATAATGCAAAACTTCAGATGCCGTAACTTTCTTATTTTACATCCGATTTCAATAAAATTTTCACTGTTATGCTTGTTTAATTTTACCCTGTTTACTCAAATCAACTTGATATTAGTGTGGACTTGGCCTTTAAACACATTTGTTACGATCCAAAATCACCAAAAGATAAGAACCGAACAAAAGATATTATATTTTAGATGATATGTCACTGGTTTCTCTTTAATATTTACAAGCATTCAATATGACATGATATAAAAGAATTACAAATTTAAATTATAACTACATTACATGTACTTAATCTAGCAAAGACTTACAATTTCTCAGCTGGGAAGCTCGTAATCCACAGAATATGAATTCAAGATGTGAGTCCAGAATGTTCTTGAAGTGTAGAGTAAGTTGGCTGCTAATCCGCAATAATTATCCTGAATATATAAATCCAAATGGTATGGTGTCCAACTGGTAAAAGAAGATTCCATAAATCTAGCCGAAGAATGTCCAAGTTAATTCAGGAAGTCATCGATGTCGATAATGATGTCGAACACGATGTCCAATACGATTTCAAGAATGATGTCCAAGATGAGGTCCAAGACAATCTCCACTATTATCAATATCAGATGGTGATAACTGAGAATTTACGCAATGTATGCTCCACGATCAGGCGCGCCGGAAGCAGTTTGGGATTGGGGGGGGGGGGGGCAAACATTCAAGGGGGCTCACCTTTCAAGGGCTCATGTCTTCTCACCCCTAAAAAAAAACACACACGCTTTCCCACCCTCTCACAACAATGCAGACGCACGTACACACCTTTCAGAATATTTCGCGTCTATTTTCGCGTCTAATACAAAACCTCCATTACGTTAAAGTTAAAAGTTTGAATGCTTTATCTGTCTTCAGTGATCTCCATGAATACGAAAAATGAATACAAAGGCTTACAATTACGTAATAAAGCAATCAAGCTTTTAATATACACACGATTTTTAAAAAAGTGTAGTGAAATGCTCTTATGATGGATACGTTCTGCGACTAGAAGCCAATATCATTCTTTGAGGGTGTCAGTGTGTCTTATGATGTAATTTTACTCCTTTACTACTGATTTTTTTTTTTAATGGGGGGGGGGGCGAAAATGCATTTTGCCCCCCCCCCCCCCCCCCCCCCCCCCCCCGCTTCCGGCGTCTATGTCCACGATGTTAGGTATAAATTCTGAAATTTCTGTGGAAGCTCCCAGCTTATATACAATCTCAACCCTTAATTAGAATTTTCTACCTTCTTCTACAAACAACATTCATGAAGGTTAGGAACTCTCTTGTAAGTTCTACATAGTTCTAGTTGTAACAAACAAAAGAAGGGGATTCCAATTATCTATTTATAGACTCAGTGCAATGTTACACTCTTACTAAGAAGTTCATGCAAAGATCAGAGAGTCAACATGTTCCAGCATGTAATTACATTGTTACTATCGTACAGTACATCAGACATAATATAATGATCTAGAATGATCTTCCTCTACTGGATGTGCATTATTTAATCTGTAATTAATGATTCTTTCACTGTTACAGAGTACACTGACTTTTCACATATGAATAATGATTTCTCTTCTAGAAATTTTTATGTTCATAAATACATTTTAAAAAAAACTGAAAAATAACTTCCTTCCAGAAGATTCTTCAATTACATGACACTTTACTTTATATCATTTATTATGGTTTATGTGATCTATGTCCTATTTCTCTAAATACATAATATTCATGAGAGGACTTGCACAATGTCGCGATGGGGCTGACGTCATAAATATCAAATTTATAGAATAATATTTTTTGGACAATTTTTATACTTTGAGATTTAATATGTTGATGCATTGTGTATTTATTTATAGGCTTTTAATGTATTTTTTGAAATAAAATTTCCTAGATAGGATCTATATAAATTACGTGGAGACCACCTTGCTGCCGGTCTTTGAGGTGACGAATATTGGTAGCTGTAGCCTCTTGTCCCCCTGTTATTTCCATCAAATTTAGTTTTAAAAAAATAATAATGTCATTATTCAGGTTACGAGGGGGGCGGTGAACAAAAGAAGATATGCATTTGAGACAGGACAAACAAAACCTCACAAATATGACAAACTTTAAGATTTAAGAGCATATGGAGAAAAAAAAATTCAATCCATTGAATCGAACTCCATAAGCTTTACATAGATCACTCGAGGAACACTTCAAAGTCAATTTTTGTACTGTTAACGAGCAGTAAACAATTTATGTATGGAGTGAATGGATTAACATGCCGAGATCCAGAACAACACTCTTAGGACTCAAGAAGG
The DNA here is from genome assembly GCA_025618425.1 of Heliocidaris tuberculata. Taxonomy (NCBI): domain Eukaryota; kingdom Metazoa; phylum Echinodermata; class Echinoidea; order Camarodonta; family Echinometridae; genus Heliocidaris; species Heliocidaris tuberculata. The sequence goes on along the minus strand of CM046836.1, from coordinate 7,686,603 downwards.
ATTTGGTCAAATTTACTGTTGTTGTTGTTGGTTTTTTTTTTTTTTTTTTTTTTTTTTGGGGGGGGGGGGATTACTTAATATCCCCGTCCCCACTGCGGCGTCGCTTCCCCCCCCCCCCTTCGAGATTGCTGTCGGCAAATGCGCCACCTCTGTCGGCAATGAAATTAATTTTTTAAAAAGAGGGGGAAATGGGAGAGGGAAGAGGAAAGAGAAAACGAAAAGGAGAAGAGAGAAAGGAGAATGAAAAAAAAAAGCAGAAAGAAAAGAAGTAGAAACTGGCCAATTATTTTGCTTGCTCGCTTGGATCGCTGGAAAAACACGATATCATATTCGGGTAGCGAGGAGCCAGAATATCCACATATTTGGGCAGCGAGGTACCTGGATAATTATGTAGCTTCTGTATGCAACTTCTGTATATTTCCACTCCGAAAAGTTTTTTGTTTTGTTTTGTTTTTTTGTTGTTGAAAAGTTGATATTCGGGCAAAAGATGTCAACCCCCTTATGAAAATGGGCCAGTATGATCAAGATCTCTACATCTGCGATTTCTTTTATTATTATTTGTGGGGGAATAGGATGCAGCATTTTCATGATTTTTGTGGGCAATTTTGGGTGTCACACCCTAAAAATTTGTCAGAAAAGTAAGATGTCTCACACCCCCCCCCCCCCCCCCCCCCCCATTCAGAATGTTCTAGTGACACCCCTGCCTGCATAACTGAATCTTGAAAGACATATGCCCGGGCCCTGTTTCATAAAACTTGTTGTCAAACAAGTTACAATCATTTTTATAAGCTACTGAAATCCTAGAATCTGTTCGGCTGAGAGCAGATTTGTCATAGAAATTGGGCAGTTGTTATTGATAACAAGTTTATAAAAGGGCGCCCAGGGCTTTATTTGTCAAAGATACAGGGTATAAGGTTAAGGGTTGAATTACGGTTTAGTGTTAATTAGGTTAGGTAGATGTCCAGGATTTAGAAACGGGTTAGTGTACATGGGCGTCGCCAGGGGGGGGGGGGGGGTGCGGAGGGTGCGAACGCACCCCCTCCAGACAAAAAACAAAAAAAAAACAAAAAAAAGGATTTTTTTGGGGGGGGGCGTCGCCGGGTGGGGGGTGCCTTTTGAAAAGGGCGACATGTTCTTATTGTGTAGTGTCGAACAGCTCATATCTGCGCCACCAGCACCACTGCCCGACATTGGAGTTGGTAAGTTTTGTCTTTTTTTTCCCCAAAAGGCACCCCCCCCCCCCCCCCCCCCCTTGAAAAAAGCTGGTGACGGCACTGGTGTATGATATCAACCGAGGAGCAATTGTCGCCGGAGCATGAGGTTCAACCGAAAAGAAGTGCCGACTTAAGTGTGTGATGGAGTAATGCTATACAATCTAACATGTACTGTATTTTGTTCTTTTATTTCAGGTACAGTGACAGTAGCTTCGACGTATCACGAGCATGTAAAAACGAGTAGGAAGACCACGAAATAATTGAAAATCACCTCGTGATCGGAATCTTCTCTGAAATTGAAATCCTTTTGAGAAATATCACATCAATGATCCTCAACAGTTCCATGTCAGTCAACGTCGGCGGGATTCAAAACATTGCGTTGTTATTTAGGTATTTTGGTATTTCAAGATTGGCTTAACTGAAATGCTTATACTCTAAGTACTTGATATTGCATTTGTGTTATTTGAATGAGATGGATGATGGTATTTATTTATTCTTATCGTTATTTTGAAGGAAATCAAGTACTTTAGAATATCGTAAATAGATACACGACAGTTTTAGATATTTATGTCATAGTAATTACTAATTAGGGTATACATTGATTTCGCATTGAAACGTGAATTCAAGTAGTTTATTAACCTTAAAATATTATTAACCTTAAAATAAAACATTTTATTTAAATTTTAAAAAAATCATCTTTATTTCAGTTTATTTCCTAAATTGTATTTCAGAATGGCTACGTTTATCACACTATAAGATAAATATCGATAGAGACCTTGGTGGGATATGATTCCTCCGATTTTCCTCCGAATTTTCTTGAAAAGGAAAATCGAATGAACTTACCTACAAGCATACTATTTATCTGTTGATAGCAAATTACAGGCATGTACATGTATATCTAGAGCCCTTGAATTTGCATTGACTGTTGTCATTATTTCTATTTGATGTAATTATCATTTTCATTGTAATAAAATCATTGTTGGCCTTCCCGTAAGGAAACAATTTGGGGTTTTATGTATGTGTCTATTTTCGTGAACAGTGTATGTAAATGAATAAATACTTATGATACGGTGCGTCAAGATTCCATGGAAACATGACAAATTTAAAATAAGAGTTTTACACACCGCCCCCCCCCCCTAGACTTACGTACTAATATTTATCCGTCTCATTGGACCTATGTAAAGTAGCCCTTACCCCTGACACAAAGCCTTCCCAAAACCTTAGTTGGTCTTTAAAGCATTGGGACATGGGGCCGATAAGCCCGAGGACCAATGAGACTTAAGACTTCCGCTCCCCCCCCCCCAAAAAAAAACACAATAAAAACACAAAAACAAAAACAGCAACATAACATGAAGAAGTCCCATAAATTGTGCTGTCATCATGATGATAGAGACATCCAGCTAAGAAGGTGCGAGAGAGGGAGAGGGGGTGGCGATTATAACAGAACAGAAAGACAGGTGGGGAGGGGGGGGGGGGAGTAATGCTTCAAATTAGTTAGTATAGAGAGAGAAAGGGAGGAAAATCTGGCGACATGTTAAAAAGAGAGGTAGGGGATGACGATTGATAAAAGTTGGAAATATGTTGAGAGAGAGAGTGGTGATAAATAAAAACCTGCATTGTAAAAAATTTTGACTTTTTTTTCACGGGAAATTTCCTGGCATGCAGTCAGGATACCGGGAATGCCCGTTTTTCCAGTTTTTCTTTCTTTCTTTCTTTCTTTTCTTTTAACCGGATATCAGCATATATTTACAATAAAATTACATAAAATTTATGTCGGGCGATTGTAAATAAATTATATGCTTATTTCCGGTAAACCAGCTAACTTACTGTTGTTTTACAGGGGAAAGACGGTAAAATTGAAATAACGGCAATAACTTGTAATTTCAAGGGCCAAAAACCTGTAGTTTTACAGTTATTTTTTACAGAGTGGAGATATGTTGAAAGAAAGAGAGAGAGAGGAGCTCGAGATATGTTAATACAGAGGCACCTCCAACTAAGAAGGTGTGAAAGAGAGAGAGAGAGCGATAGCGATTAATAAAACTTGGAAATATATGATGGAAGAGGCTTTATAACCTGGTTTTATTCATCGCGTCAACAGATGGGGTTAAAGCAGGAAAGTAAATGTTAACCAGGGTCCTGTAACCATGGTACCCAAGTCAAGTAGCATTAGGCCAGATTGGCACTTGGATGGTAGATCGGTGGGGAGATCGAGGTCTGACCAAAATGCTCTATTTTGTTTTAAGACTGAGAATTCCTTTGGGGTGTAAACCGAAGTTCTATTCATTCATTCATAAACGTTTCACTAATATATGAGCTATATAGGCATGTAGGTCAAGCTGCATAGTGGATGAGAGAAGAACAAAAAAATAAAAACACAAAGTTTTTTAAAAGGAATGGAAAATACAAATAGGGGCCTTGATACTACGCAGAAAACAGAACAGAAATTATGTAAAATAATTGTTTGCTTTTTTAAAAGACTTCAGACACATTACCACATTAGCAAGGCAAGCTAAGAAGTTCCTCTCCCTTATATGATATAACAAGTTTCCTGCATGCCTATACACAGGCTTCCCCTGCATAACAACACTGACTTGGGGAAAGTGAAAAATGTTTATTCTATTCTGTTGTAAAAAAGTTAGCTCGTATAGCCATCTATTTCAATGGATATATTTGGGGGTGTGTGGGTGTGTGTGTGTGTGTGTGTGTGTAGGATTTGAGGGAAACGAGGCTTTCCTGACATGGCAACAATGGGTGCATATTTGAGATATTGAATCTATCTGCAAAGTAAGAGGCTCTTCATCCTTGTTTGTAAGGACACAGGCCTTCAAATAGCCTGCACAAGAAGGTATCACTGGGTCTCTACTGTCATGAGGAAGAGAAAAAGAAAGCAGGACATTTTAACAAATTATTCTTGAAACAGGAACTTTGAAAAATATCACAGAATAAAAACCCTGGGGAAAGGCTTGCTGGTAAAATAGGTAGTATTTCATGTTCCTTAATATAAGGACTCTTCATACTGCTATAAGAGACAACAATTAAAACAAACAAAATAAAAGACAGATCAGAAGTAAATGCCAAAGTATGATGCTTTTAATTAATTTCTTCATAGATATTCAATATATGTCTCTTTCAATGTGAGCAAAAGATTCACAAAATATCATAGTAGAATCACCAAAAAACTTAATCCAGTCATGAACGAGGTTTCATTCAAAGTACTCAACTTTCAGTAAATACAGTTGAACCTTGTTATAACAAACTCCTTGTGATCAAGGAAATTACCTCTTTATATCGAAACCTTGTTATATCAGGGCTAAAAAACAATAGAATACAAAGAAGTGGGACCGGCAAAATTGCCTTATTATAACAAGAGTTTGTTATACATGTAACAGTATACAAATAATGCATGTTTGCCAGTGCATTAGTGAATATGCACGAATGTTAAGTCACAATGGGATAATGAATGAGACTTGTTGAGTTCATTATCTGTCTCATTGAGACTTAATTGAGTGCAGTGCATATCACTAATGCTCAAGTCACAAATCATGAATTATTTGTTTTATAAAATGGGTCAACAATATTGAATATAAAGTCAAAAAAATGGTTACAAACCCCATCAAAATGCAAAGAATTGCAGTCAAAGAGGCCGCCATTTTCTTTCCTTTATGACATCACATTAAACGCAGTCAAAAAGTATAATGCGTGTGTCAGTGTGCGCATCTAAGTCCTTGCCATGGCCTTCCTATATGAAACTATGCGCATTTCATCGCGTCTTAAGTTTGTACGCCCTAGCAGTACGCATACGCGCATCTCAGCCGTGCATTATCACTTTTTGCTGCGCACTTTTTGCACTCCCGTGCATGTTAGCAAAAAAATAAAGAGCGCAAACGTGACACATTTCTGCGGATCTGATTGGCTACATTCTTGAACCCATTTTATAATGTTCTTTATAACGAAGTTCCACTGTAGTATTACCTCCTACATAAATTCATCAGATCACTGAAACAGCAATATAATCCAAGTGCAAAATTTTCTCATTCTAGATACATGGAACACCATCACGTTACTAGTATTCTTAAAGGGTACCAATCACCAAAAAATATTTTACTCTGTATGTTAGAGGTTCCATGTCATTCTACTATATTCCAAATATGGGCTTCGAATATAACTTCTATAAAGAGATATTACAAGTTTAATTATACTCTCTATAAGCATAAAAGTGACTTGTAAGTAGACTACTCAATGCACCCGTACGTGCTCGCCAAGATAAGGGCTCGGAGGTTCGGTTCGGCGCGAGCACCTTCATGTTATTCTTTATTTCCTTCATACTCCTAAACTGTTGACCTATAGAATTTCAGATAAAGTTCTTTGAGGTTAATTTTATACTTCCTAGCAGCATACAATTTTTTTTCTTAGGTGGTTGGTACACTTTAATGCTTCTGCAGAAAGAAGAAATAGATAATTCTGTATAGCTAAGATACTCTGAAATGTTTTTTCAATTTGATTTCATAGAAAGTTAATATATATCTCAATAATCTGTTATGGCAAGTCTCAAAGTTGCAGATAGATCTTTAGCTTTTGGTAATAAAAACTATATCATTATTTTCACAAATATACATGAGAAAAAAAACAGACAAATAACCATGTTGTTAATACACTCAAACTACCCAACTGATTAGCTGGTCAGAAATTGTTTGAGCTTCATACAAATGAATGTAATACACTGTATGCTATTTGAGCCCAGTTTCACTAAAGTTCTCTAATTACCTAATCGCGGTATAAAGGCGATTAGCAAAGCTGTGATATGTTTGTAGTTAAATCTCAAGTCTCATAGAAAATGAATTGAAAATATGCTCATACCAGCCAAGAGGATTGACAGTAAAGAATTTTACACCAAATGGCTATCCCTAGTGATCTTTTACTTGAGTATTTCAGTATGCAAACATGATGATCTATACATTAATTGATGAACATCAAGCTACATTCATTAGACATTTGAAAAACTGTTGCCAGATTATTATCTCCTGCCTATACATTCATACAGGGGGGATAGGGGGCAGACACATCCACCCCCCCCCCCCCCCAGTAATTTGAAGACTAACACAAATGTCAAATGTCACCCCTCCCCACCCCTGGTGACAGGAAATCACCTGCATAAGAAAGGTGAACACTGAATGAAAGACAGTGATGTAATAGAAAATGTGATTTAAAATCACAATATGCAACAATTGATAACACAGTACACCAATAGCGTCATGGACTGACCAATTCCATGTTTCAAATGACCACTATAAATGGGTGAAGTAGTCATATACATCAAAGCTTGAATTAGATGAAAACATTTGCTACAACTGCTCTTTATGAGAAAAAAGAGAGAGAAAAAAAAACACTAGTACATAGGGTTTTTTGTTGTTTCTTTTTGGGAGGGAGGGGTACTTATTCCCAGATAAATGAAACAAAGCCCATATCAAAGAGTGATAATTTTAGAAATTACATTAGTACTGCATCAGTCTTAAATGGCATGAGAAAATACAGAACAAAGTGATAATGATGAAAAGATGATTAGCAGTATGATTAATGTGTGATTTAAAGTGATATTTGGAATATTCATTAATAAATAAGAGCATAAGACAATGAACAGTGATTTCAAATAAATAAAGCATCAGCTTGATCCCTTAGGTACCACAAAGTTTATTTCCTTTAAATAGAATTAAAAGCTGAGCAATGATGCAAATAGGATAATGAGTGATATTTCAGGACAGATGTACAGTCATATACATTCACTTCTCATTTTGAAATAGACAATTCAAGTGGTACACCTCACATACAGTGTTAGTACATCTTCACTATTAAATACAAGCAAACATGTATAATGTGCACAATGAAGTTTTTGAAAATATGACACCTATGCCTAATTACATCAAAGAAAAGGTTGAGTTCTGGGAAAGGTGAAAAATATTTTTCAAGCTTTCTCAGTTTTTTAATGTTAGTTTGGAAAAATATCATATTAAAAATGTCCCCTGAAAAGGATTGCTCTTCACATGCACTCATATTGGAAATATGACATAACATATCTGAAGTGTTTCATGCTGAACATTCATGTGTGCAGTCCCATATACCCATTTCTGTGTGCAGTGCATGTGCTTTTCAGCAAGCTTGGGTTACTTTTGATGATTCCAAAACCTCACAGTATACACCAATTCTTATGTAGACATGATCAACCTTTGCCAATTGTTTTGAGAAAGTTTCTTTCACAACGTAATCTCATGACAACAACTCATCTTTAAAGTGATTACCAAAGTTTTTCTACATTATTACCATTTTCTTCCTTCATCTTTATAATGTGTATGATATTATGAAGTAATTGATATACATAATATAATTAGTTTTTGTTCACACACAAATTCTTTCATTGAATCATATTTATTTGTTTGTTTAAAAACTTGATACCAGTATGATATCCACCTTAACCTACATAATATCTCCTACTTTGCGAACAATAATACCGTAATTCTCTCAACAATATACATGTACCTTATCCAGGGCTCTGTCTTATAAAGAGCTGTGTTTGATTTGAATCGATTGCAACTTAAATTAATCACAACTGTGTACTTAGGAGATCGGAGTTGAGATCGATTTCAAGTTGCGATCAATTTGAATCAATCGCAACTCTTTGTAGGACGGGGCCCTGGTATCTTTATCACGTAAATAGTGTCACCCAAGATATTCATCACAAGGAAATACATAAGGGTCCTGTCTCCTTCTTAAGTTTGTAAACTTTCAGGTGACACAATAACATGAATGTAGCCACTGTACAGCAGGATATATAGCTCTGCTAACCCACTGACATTGCACAACATATCAAATATGCAAATGAAATGGAGCATAATTATAAATACCAGTCTTGACTGCACTGCCAGTAGTGCTTAGGGTATCAGAATGTGTTCCCCAAGTAGTCTGAAAAGAAAACCAGACATGGTGAAGCCCTGTATTTTAGGTACAACATGAAGGATCTGAATACCGGTCATGATGGCACTGCCAGTAATGCTATGGGATATCAGCTGGTTTTACCCCATGAGATGACCTATATGCTGTAGACAGTATGAAGCTTACAGAGCCTGAAGAAAGCCTGAAACTGAGAAATGACAGGTCCTGAATCAGACAACTTCTTAAAACCTGACTTCCCTGAATGTTCTTTTTTCCACACCATTTGACATTGCACCCCATACTATGCAGCACTGACGGACAGATAAACCTACTTTCAAACTACCACTCATGACAGTACTGCAAGTTATGCATCTCCTCCATGACACTTCAAATTGCTCGACCTAATAGAATCAGCTGGTATATGACATTGTCAGAAGGAATCAAATTCACCATAAAACACTGTCTATCAAATACGATGATGGGTTAACTGATACCGACTTGTTTCAGCACAGATTTGAATCCTATCAGGGTGTGACGTAAGCTAATGACAAAGCCTCTGGACAAGGGGAACAGGGAGTATGGAGGAGGGGAGATACTGCCATCATCCAGTGTGGAAGCTACTGCTTCTGAAGACGTCTGACTTTGGCTTGGCTCCAGAGAGGGTTTGGATCGGGATGTAGAGACTGTAGAAGTACATGATGGTGCTGTTTCTAGTGATGTGGATGTTGGGGTGATGATGGTGGTGGTAGAGGGTGGAGAAGTAGTCTTAGAGTCAGAGTTGGACAGTGACATGGTCTCAGTAGCAGAGTCTGGTGGGAGATGTGCTACGGAATCAGGTTTTGAAATGTTTGATGATGATGATGATGATGATGAAGATGAATATTGAGCTGGTGGAGTTGGTTGAACATCATCACCAGCAGATTCTTCGAGACTAATTGATGCTTTAACTTTTGTCGAGCTTGACTTTGCTCCCGTTGAAGCTTCTGCATCAGACTTCATCACCTGGTCTTCCTGATTTAGCAGTTCAGGACAAACCTCAGTTACAGGTTGGTTTACGGGTTTAGGGATATCCTCTGACCTTGATGCAAGATCTACCCAAGACTCAAGCCGTCTTATCAACCTGATCAAAAGGACAGAATGTTGAAGATGAAGTCTTGCCTCCACATTAAATAGTACCATAAAAAGAAATAAGTTACTATAAGACAGGTGAGCACCAAATGATTTTAAGGATATATAGGTAAGTATATCTTAGTGATTTTAAAAACATAGAGATCTGAATAACATGACCAGTTCGTAGAATTATGTAACTTCTTGACAGGGTTTTTTCATGGTATAATCACCAAACTATATAAGAATTAAGAAATCAAGAGAGAACAATGCAAAACTGAAAGCATTAAATGCAACACATATCAGAAACAAAATGAATGCTGCTGTTCGAGATAAAGTTGAGTTCTGGTCATTACATTGTGAAAGAAACTGTCTCAAAGCAATTGGGAAAGGTTGATCATGTCTATCATGTTGGTATATACTGTGAGGTTTTGGAATCATCAAAATGATAAGAAATTGACCGAATCTCGCTAAAAAGCACATGCACTGCACACAGAACCGGGTATATGGGACTGCGCACACGTGTGGCATGAATGTCCAGCCTGAACACTTCAGCTATTTATCGTCATATTTCTAATATGAGGGCATTTGAAAAGCAATCCTTTTCAGGGGAGATTTCTACTATGATGTTCTTCCGAACTGACATAAAAGGGATAAAAAAACTCACAAGTTATTTTTCACATTTCCCAGAACTCGACTTTCTCTTTAAGACTATAAAACTGTTGGAATATCTCATTACTACACTATCATTTACTCAGACATTTAATACAATATTGCGCATCCACAAAACAAGAATGTAATCTCTTTTCTTACCTGTTAGAATGTTTCTTGCAAAACATGAGAGTTTCTTCCTTGAACAAGAATGGAGGTGATGATACTATCTTGGTCATAGACTAAGCAGAAAACAAAAAACAAAGTTTCGTTATAACAAAGACAAGGCTATGATAAGGAAGAGATATGACTTGGACCCCTTCAATTCCACCATCTGGAAGTGGAATTCATTCATTTCCCACTCCTCCCCGTGTGATTGTATGCGTGACTTTATGTGAGGAAATGATGTGTTTGATTTGTAGCGTATGACTGCAGGGTGTTTGATCTATCTCTTTTGAACATTATGTCCGTACATACGTAAGTTAGGAAGCTGCACCAATTACAAGATCTGCTTTTAGTAAGCTTCCTTTTCTTTATCTTTATATTATTGTACATGAAAGATATATTTTATTTTGATTGTGATTTTTAATGATTGGGAAATATATCGAATTGCAGGAATGAATTTCATAGACTTGTGAAAAAATGTACATAGTATTGCTTCCAACTGGAAGTACAGTCACATCAATACCTATTTTCTGATGTCACTTAAAAGAAAGTCCCTTGACAGCAATCCATTTACCTCAGTGCACATTTCAATAAGGTACAAATGCTTTGAGTGATAACCAATATATAACATAGAGCCTTACAAGCTTGACTCACCTGTACAAGTTTAACCAGTGCCATCTCATTGTACATGCGACAGTTTTCAATGCTCTCCCTGGTTCCACGATGTTTGTCATATCCAGCCTCGTTGTAGTAAGGTTCATTGACAAGAATCAAGCCTTGAAGAGACACTAACAGCTGTAGAAGGTTTGATGATGATGTCCACATCTCGTTACCCTGCAGACAAGAGGGAAAAGAAGGAAAAAATACTCGGTACTCAGTAAATACTGACATCCTTTGGCAAGAAATCAATCTACATTTGCCATTCTCGACCTAGTTGAAGGAAGTACTCAGCTTTTTAAAGTGTACCAACCACCGGAAAAAATAATTTGTATACCGCTAGAAAGTATGAAATAAACCTCAAAGAACTTTATCTAGCATTCTAAAGGTCAAAAGTTAAGGAGTATGAAGGAAATAAAGGATAACATTAAGGTGCTCGCGCGGAACCACACTCGGAGTTTGGTTCCATGCAAGCCTTTATGTTGGCAAGCGCGTACGGGTGCATTGAGTAATCTAATCACGAGTCGCTTTTATGCTTATAGAGAGTGTAACTAACCTTGCAATATCTCTTTAAATAAGTATATGTAAATATTTGCAGCCCATGTTTTGAATATAGCATAATGGCATGGAACCTCTAACATACAGAGCAAAATATTTTTTGATGATTGGTACCCTTTAAAAGTTTTTCTCTATGTCCAAAAAGATCAAAAGTATCAAATTCTACACATATTTCCTATCACTTTTTCCATTACTCTACCTAGGCTTTAAACAAAGTACAGTCAGACCAGTCTACAAAGACCACTCTAGGAAGACAGAAAAAGTGGCCATTATAAACAAGTTCTACAACACCTATTTTTTTTCCAAGAAGAAGACACGAGTGATGACTGTAAACAGAAAGCCTTTCTATAAAGCTTTGTTCACATGTCATGCATTTAACCACCTCAAAAGAACTGCCACAGCAGAATTAAACATTTTATGTGTAAATGAGAGGCCAGTGGAGGTGAAAAAATGTAACTGTGCACAACACAAGAAGTTCATGTGTCTTATAAAATGAGGCAATGTGAGGCACACTACACTCACATTATTTCATTTTGCTGCTGAGCCTGCTTGGTTAAAGAGTAGGCATTTTGTCCGTCCCTGACATTGAATATTTTATGGATTATGATTTTAGTAGGCAACCATGGCGACCAAATTTTCACAAATTTCAACTCCTCCAGTGATGCCCTTCACAATGAAACATAACATAGCTCTCTTCAATTGAATACTCATTTTCTACTGGCCATTAAACTTTCAAAATTTGGCAAATGTCCGTCCGTGACTAACTGATCAGGCTCTGCTGGCTTTTTATCTGCACGAGGTCAAGCATGCTTGAAGAAATGTCTAAAGAAATTATCGAGGAAATTCTCCCGTGAACTCTGACCTTTCCTGTCCATGTTCCAAGCAGACTCAGGCACACTTTGCCATCACCGTAGAGATTGGGATTGAGACGGCCACTACAGAAGGCCAGGTAGTGAACCTTGGGAGGAGTCTTAGGGTAGTCACCTAGCAACCGAATGTCAAAGAAGAAGACTCCATCCTCGTAAGGGGTGTTGACTGGTCCCTCAATCATGACTGAGAACATGTCCTGTGAGGTGAAAAGGAAATGAAAATTCAGGTTTGGTGTTGAAGAAATAGCATCCCAGAGTATCAGGAAAAATCACTATCAGTTAATCAAATGTGTAGCAGTGTCAACACAAATTGTTTATACATATATTTTTCATATGATTGGTAATGATTTCTATACTTTTGTGATATATGTGTATGATATAGCCTATTATATGTTTATTAACAGAATACTGATGTATATCAATGATTTTTAATGTATAAAGTACAAAACACAAACAAACCATTACAGCATACAAGTAAATGTATTTTTCAAGAAAATAAAAGAATGGAATTAACCACTTCTGGTGTTGGGTAATGTTACATGTCAATGAAGAAGATGTAAAAAAGATGGGAATATACCATTCTGTCATCAAATGCCTTCACCAGGATCCCTTGCGGGAGAGCAGTCTGGAGTAGACGAACCTATAAAGAAAAGATAAGATGATCAGAAGCAGATCAGATATTAAAGACTTGTATTGATGTCATAGGTCATATGTCATAGGTCATCATGGGGAGATAATTCAAATTCAAATTCAAATTCATGTTTATTTCATTTCCAACAGAAACTTGGCTTTACAGATATTATAACAGAAAATATGAAAAACATATGTACAAATTCATTTTTTCTTAAATAAGTGTACAATACACTGAACATATAAATAAATTATTACAATGAATTATTAAAAGAAATTCATAATTTCTGAGGAAATGTGGGGGATCCACTAAAAAGCCATGCTTGTAATTTGTGGATCCCCCAGGGAAAATAGTATTGCACTTTGCTTGAGGAATACTAAAGGCTTCACCAATATTTTGTCACCTCTATGTGATATGAAGGAGTTGTATAGGTGATATGCATATATATATATGATCAACATCAAGAAGAGTAATACTTGCACCTTGTGCGATGTACTCTATCAAAGCTTCACCATGATTTTGCCATCTCCACTCTGAGAAATCATGTTGTGCTGAATGTGGTTCATGAATAGGCTTTTCAGGACATTTCACGACATTTCACGAAATTTCACGACATTCCAGGACATTTCAGGTCATTTCAGGACATTTCAGGAATTCAATGTTGAATCAAGTCATATTCTTACCTCTTTCCTCAAAGTCTGAAGGAACTGTCTTTGGTTGGTAGGTTCCTGGGCACTGCTGAAGTGGTGACAGCTTGGTAATGATGGAACCACTATAAATCCTACATGAAAACAGAAGGCATACTCACAGATTTACATACATGTACGCATTTTGAAAATTCTAAATAGATTCTCACACAAATGATGATAATGCTTTTATATAGCACGTTTCCACTGACAAGTTAACAGTTTGCAGTGCAAAAATCAGTTCAAGTTTATATTGGCCACTCCACTTTAATAACATTGGGGCACCAGGAGGGTTACTGCATGAACACAAGTGCTAAACAAGAAGCCCTTCATCAGAACAGCGATTGTTATCAATATCAAGTTCAGAGATTATTTCATATCTATTTAAAATGACACATTTCATAAGATACAAGTTATGAATAACAATCAATTACCAAAAATACAATCCCAAGCTTATTCCAAACACTTACTACAAGCAGCATTAGGACTCTGAAGAGCATCTTCATCCCAGCTCATTTCTTTTTCTTGGCTGACATTCATCTCTTTTTCCGTTGCCGGGGTGATTTTAAGCTTCATTTTCACCTCCTCTTTCTCATCTTTGGTTTTCTGCATCTCTTCTATCATCTGCTCTATCTCTTCTTTGGGAGCAGAATCATGTTCCTTGATCTCTGTGATGTCTGCGCTTGATTGCTACTTGAGCAATTACACAAGAACACAAGAGCATTCATTTAGTTGGGAGACTTGTACTGCTCAAGGCATTGTCATAAAAGAGCAAAATGTACTATTTTACAATTCACATCAGTCATTTTTTCACAAAATGTGATACATCTGTTCAACATTTTGCCAGTAAAACAACATTAACGTACAATTTATTCACTATGAAATATCAAGAAGGCAAAAAAAGGTGCTACATGACCAACGTAGAAGCATCACATGAAAAGGAAACTACAAGAAAAGAAAAATTGGTATTAAATTATTGCTTATACCAGAGATTTTCTCAAAGTAAAGATACTGTTAATAAATCTGTCAATCCACACTTCCAACCTGCAAAACTGTTTTGGACCTCCAAACCCCCGGATGCTGCAAGACCATATTTAACTCAATTTAGAACAACGGGTAACAAAGCCCAGAAACCCCGAGTCTCAATCTCCAATCATACCTGTAGTACTGAAGAGTCACTGTTTGTAGATAGTGGTTCCTCTGTTTTATCCGCTGTCTCCACCTCTCCTGTCCTCTGTGCCTCTGTGTCTGGGGGATCAGTACTACTGATGGTCACTGAGTCATCAGGAGCATGGGACATTTCATCCTCACACATATTCTCTTCGTCCCTTTTCAAACAATCGAAACAAATGTAAGATAGAATATAACTTTTCCTTTTCATTCAGTGAACATGAATGAAAGCACATGAGGTGTAGTATGTCTTCAGAAGTGCCGTTCCATAAACATAAATATGTAACTATCATAAACATTAATTATAAATAGCAATACTAAAGGGTAATCAAATGTACAGCTTCATAGAAATATACAATGTTGGTCAAAATCAATGATTCATTGAAAAATTAATATGTTATCTTGGTGCATAAGGCTAAAATTGATGAGATTTCTTCATATTAGGTTCACTGACTCTTCATGGCCTTCTGATTCACAGCTAGCCAATGTTGGTAAAAATCATGGATTAAGTGATTTTTTTTTTTCTTTTTTTTTTTTCTTTGTGCATTTAGTTGTTCTAAGACCACATCAATGATCAATGAGTTTTACTTACTCTTCATGGCCTTCTTCTCCCGACTCTCCACTAGCCGTCTCCCAGCTACTATCAGATGATGTGTTGTCATCACTACCATCTCCTTCATCTTCTTCATTCATCTCCTTTGCTGCTTCAAGATAGTCAGTAATAGACAACTCTGAGTCAAACTCCTACAACCAAATCACATTGGATAGAGATAGAGAAAAGGAATTGTGACAATAGGTCACACAAAATTGCATACTTAAAATTGATCAAACTGGAGGATGACATTTATCATACTGCAGTTCTAATAATGATGATGATTATAACTAAGATATATCGCTATAATGATAACTCCATGGTCTCTTCTATTTCTTATACATACATGCTTTTATATCATGAATGTGAGAATGCAAATGCTATTTCTAAACCATTGTGCACACAGATAATTCTGAAATCTGATTCGCTTTCTTCAGTTGTGACACTTGTTTCAACTACTCAAAGCCACCAGGATAGAACAATATGTTTAAGAACCAGAAGGGCATCATCCCTGTTGTTAAATGAGTTTAATGACCTTTAACCCTGAACAGACATATACCACTTACTTCTTCTATTCTGAAGAGCTGATGAGGAAAGACCTTTGACTTGGTGTCATCCACCCATCTGACCGTGATGGAGCCATCACCATTCACTTCATGTACCTTATCATCAATAAAGAATTAAAAGAATGGCAAGGTTAACATTTATCATCACAGATCATTACAGGCAGCATTCTCACAAACATGTAATGGAAAATGTTTAAATTGTTATAATAAATCAAAACCGCACTGAGAAAATATTCTCAAAAGCTCATACACTCACCTTGTGCAGATATCACAGTTCACCATCTCCCAGACAACCATTACCTATGCTCAACACCATGACCTTTCTCAAGAATTTACACCTTTGACTGATTGACAGATTTTATTGATCAAATTCCATTCTTGCAGCCCTAAGGCTGAATTGCAATGGTTACAATGTAATGTACAAGATAAAAACAATGATACAATCAGTTCACACAATACTTGTCAAAATACTGAAATCAATTAAAATTATAGTAATAATAGATGGCACTTCCTCAGATGGCAATTCCTTAAATTTGCCTAAATAAATGTACTCATTTTTTCTGTCCTTACCTGGCCTGCAGGTGGTAAGTCTTTTGCAGACTCTTCTTCTTCTTTAGAGTTGTGAGCGATCCTTACTACCACATCATCTGTACTGAACAGAAAGTCTGAATGCGGGGAGAGCTCATACACACTGTGCTCCTCACTACTTATGATGGGCCTATCAAAAGAAGGATGACAAAATGCTGTCAATTCATTATAATTTATTTCAAGCGGATTTGGCAACTTACAAATCTTAAACATAACTAAACTAGCATCTATGTTAACTGTTAACATTATCTACCCAACAGTTACCAATAGATGTTTCAATTTCTATTTCTATCAGTGATAATAGAACAATTACTGTCCTCTTGAACAGAACTTGTATCCACCAAGGTACTGAAGGCACTATAACAATACATGAGCTTCAGCAAGGCTTCTGATCTGGATGCTCAAAGCATTCTGGGAATCTCCTTGTATTAGGCACCTATTTCCTACACCTGGGTTTAGAGTGGTAAATGTATCTTACTGTCTTGCTAGAGGACATATTAACATGCAGGGGCTCAAATAAACAATATAATGCATAAAATGAACTCACTCAGAAGAGTTTTCAGGATTTTTTGTTATCCAACTGACACCACATGTCCTTTCCTTGTTGTCTGCCTGAGTAACAACACCATACCCATCTTCACTAGCTCCTGGGGAAAATAACTTTGTTAATAACTTAATGTCCCTCAACTCACTTCTGTCTCAATAACAGTGCCAGATGATCAGGTTTCAATCGTTTCACAAATAATTTTCTTTGTTTTCAAACAATGTTTTATTCATCAAGTCATTTCTTTGTTTAACCCTTTCGAGACAATTGACCACATTTTGTGGTTTCCTTCAATATCTTTTGATTCAGAGCTCTAAAAAAATAAACCAGATGCACGAGTAGAACGAGCAAAAATTTCTGCATACATTGTGTCCATTTTTGTTGCATGACCATATTGCGTCTAATGCCAGGAATTTTAAAAAGGAGAATAAGCTCCAAAATTCTTAAATTGGCAACATATTAAGAGGTTCAAAATCACTGTTTTTTTATCAAAATTGGCAATTTTTTCCAATGTCGACAAAGTTTGTAACCACGTATAGTTTTTTCGAAGACATTGCATTTTATTAGAACCATGTAGCACTAAAATGAAAATACTATTGTTGCCAATTTGAAGAACAAAATGTGATCAATTTAGCCCTTGAATAATTCTTGTCCTGAAAGGGTTAAGACAATCGCATAACCAACTGCAGTAGTTCTTGTTGTGATAAACGTGTGAAGAGTGTCCCTCGGTCTACCTTCTGTAGCATCAGTTCAAATATATTCAATATTATTTTTACCCACACCGATAAAATCGGCAGGGTTATGTAAAGGGTTCCATATGTTTGTTTGTTTTTTTGTTTGTTTGTTTGTTTGTGTACAAGATAACTAGAGAACGGGAGAACGGATTTGCACCAAATTTTCAGGGATTGTTTGGATAGTGACAGGAAAGAATCGATTAGATTTTGGTGATGATTGGTTGATCCCTGCAAATTCTGTGTGACCTTCTAGTTTTGACTCTATAGTATAGTATATGTAAAGATCACCGTTTCGCACATATAAGTACGAAGCGGTTTTAGCAGCCATTGTTCAATGCCTCAGTCGGACACAGGGGTCATGTTTTTTCGGTACATAAATTTCGAGTTAGGTAAAGCCATGTGTTAAGACAAAATCATCAGGGGTTAGTACACATAATGGGTGATTTCACGCTCGGTGTTGGTGTTTGGTGTTGGTGTTTAGAGCAAAGATTCTCCTAAAATCGAGCTCCAACACCGCTGTTCAGATTAAAGGAGCCGATACCGATATCCCAACAAAGCGCATCGATAGCTTAACACTGGTAACATTTGGCGTCAGCACCATTCTCAACGAAGAAGAAAAAAATGTTTTTAACTACTGAATTATTAGTCTAGAATATCGTAAAATTGCCCGAGTAGTCCGGTGATTCTAAAAGCAATCCTTATTTGATCTACAGACCGGTAAGAAACTTCACAGAAATGGATAGTATTGATAGGAACAGCAAGTTTAGATTTAATTTCTCTCGAGATTCTCACTTGCAGCAGAAAATGCTGCGGTAGCTAATGCAGCTAGACGCCGGATCGGACGGCCCAGCGCGTACATGGCAAACGGCCAAATTTCGGGCATCGGCTCAGATTAACCGTGAAGTTTCATTACTTTTGCATTGTGATTGTTGATTTAGAACTCATCCTAGTTAATAATGTGGATTCTCTGGGTCTTTTACTACGGAATATCGAACATCATATTTATCAAATCTATCTGGAAAAAAACTAGGTAGGATTTTTTATTCACTCATTCCGCCCCTTTAAAAAGCAAAGGTAGATCTAGTTCCTTTCCATGTGCTCTAGATCGAACGTTGGACTAAATGTTGGCCTAGATTTAATTTCAGACCTATATGAACATACTACTTCATAACACCTGTAAAATTACACATCGAATGATGCCTACTGACTTTATTTCTCACGGCTAATCCCCCAAATTTCCCGTATCTATCATACAAGTAGCAACACCAGCACCAACACCGAACGTGAAATGAAAATTTCTTAATCCCTAGGGTATAGTGTTAGTGAACGGAATTTTGTACATGAAATTAAACACCGGCTGCCGAGCTCGGTTCAGCAGACAACATCTGACAAAAATTAAACACCGGCAACCGGAACTACGTCAGAAAATCAGAGGTCAACACCTAACACCGACTGATTTTTTTCTCATTTCATAGTCGGTGTTAGATCATGATTTCGCGGCAAAATAAACACTAACCACAAACACCAACACCGAGCGTGAAATCACCCAATGTAGATTTCAGTTTTGACCCCATAGTATAGTATTGCAACTACTCTGTAGCACCGCCAAGGCGTGGGTCTGCCGCCTTTGACGGCCCCTCTAGTTTGTTAATGAAAAAGTTGGATGTCCATCATTTCAAAAGTTGGATGTCCATCAGAAATGAAAACAGTTCTTTTGTCTTCTACTACTACTACTACTAACTCCTCCTCCTCCTACTACTACTACTACTACTACTACTACCACTACTACCACTACCACTACCACCACCACCACCACCACTACCACTACCACTACCACCACCACCACCACCACCACCACCACCACCACTACACTACCACCACCACCACCACCATAACCACTACCACCACCACCACTACCACCACCACTACCACCACCACCACCACTACCACCACTACACCACTATCACCACCACCACCCACCACCACTACCACCACCACCACTACCACTACCACCACCACCACCACCATACCACTACCACCACCACCACTACCACACTACCACACCACTACCACCACTATCACCACCACCACTACACCACCACTACCACCACTACACCACCACCCACCCACCACCACTACCAACACCACTACCACCACCACACACCACCACACTACCACTACCACCACCACCACCACTACCAACAACACTACCACCACCACCACCAACACCACTACCACTACACTACCACTACCAACACCACTACTACTACCACTACGACTACCACTACTACTACTACTCAGTTCCTGCATAGTGCATATCACTGATTTATTACTCCTTCTTCTTCTTCTTGATTTTTTTTTGTTTGGCAATCAGTCATACTTGACTATTTTTGCCACACACTATACATAATTATGTAGACCTACTTAACATTTTTTTTTTTTTTTTTTTTTTTTAATATCGGTATTCTTTAAACAAGAGAAAGAAAGAAAGAAAAAAAAAAAAAAAAAAGACCACACACACACACACACACACACATACATGTGCGCGCATAAGAACCGATGACATCTTTTTCAACCTAGAATTTGACCGCATAACCGATGACCTGTGTGTGTAGAATTCAACCGCATAACCGATGACCCATCTGAAATGTTTCTATACAACCGACGACTTGTTCGCGTAATACTAACTGATGACCTACCCCTATATGCAAAAGCATGTAATTTGGGTCTCACTGCGCAGGTCTGCCAACCGATGACGTCATCGGTTCGCTGTGTGTCATCGGTCCGAATGTACAGTTCATGCCTATGTCATCGCTTTAAATGGGCGCACATACGCACAAAAATATAACCATATGCACACACCCACACAAACACATACAGTCAAAATGTATAACATTTCATCTTTAGACTAGTTTACATGACCTTTTTTTTTTTTGTTGTTGTTGTTTCAATGCAAGAGCTAGAGAGAGGGAAAATTATGAAAAAGAGAATGAAGCCAAACACTCCAAATGATACACAATTTAATTTTAAACAAAAAGTTAACTTGGACTGAAAAGAAACAGACAAAGCAAGAAGAGCTCCCTCCCGCACCTGTACCGCAGTGCGGGGGTACGGCTGTCCCGTTGATGGGACACATGGGGACACATGGACCCACCAACATCTCCGCCCAGCCCAGCTGCTAGATTCAATTCAAGGATTTGGAATATAGCTAAAGACAGAGCAAAGGCTTACCTTTGCCAAGATTGACAAAGTCTCCTGGAAAGAACTCTAGTTCATCTAGCTGTCGGCAAGGCACCACATCGGTAGAGACGACATCAGTCTCATAGGTACCGTCCTGTTTACAAACAAACAATGTAGAGACAAGATGAGCTTAGAATCATCTGTATTCAAGCTCATGGGCAGTCTTGGTAGCAAAAATTATACTGGCAAGAAACTTGTTTAGCATAGTCACATACTATTCCTCTTTTGTCATAAGACACATGTATGAGATTATTCAATATTCCACGCATGATTTCCAACAAACTTCAGTGTAAATATCTGTAAAAAACGCTTGGTAACGGGCTTTCACGGCCTCGCCCTAAGATATCCACTTGACGGATCCCCACACAATAGACGCAGAGCTTCGCACTGTGTGCAGCTTATTCTAACACACAACAATCCTCTACACGTGAGTAATGTGTGTGGCCGTTGTTTGAATTTACGTCCCTCTTTTTGGGGCCAGGGATTTTTGTCATTTTTCACCTCTCATTCGATAAATGTCTCACTTGAGGAGGAACAAACTTCACATCACCTTAGTCATGTTAGTATCCTGCAATTTATTAAATTAAATCAAAGAAATCTTCCGAAAAGTTTTTGAGGGCTTCCCAAAACTATACATCATCTTTAAGGATAATAACATTTACAAGTAATAGCCTTTTTTCTTTCTTATTGACAGTCCCATACAGCGTTTTTCTTGATATATCATCATGTCATCTGTCTAACTAATTCAAATAGAATATCTAAACCTGTATAATTCTTCCTATTTTTCACGAGATAAAAAACATTGGGTGATTTCAAGTTCGGTGTTGGTGTTGGTGTTGGTGTTGGTGTTGAGAGCGTGAATTGGGCTGCCAATTCTAGCCCTAACACCGAATTCGGGTTTATAAAAATAATACCATTCACATCATTGATAGCTCAACACCTAGTGAAGTCAATCCCAGCACCGGCTTCATTTCAGATTCGGTGTTGTGGCTGGTGCTAGTTTTGCCCCAACACCAACACCAGCTTTCAACACTGAACTTGAATTCACACATTGTATACAAAACCAGGAGCTCTGTAGGTCTCACCTGCCACAAGACATCTACCATGGTAGATGTATGAGTAACTTCCACACACACGCACTGCCCAGGCTGGATAGGATCACTTTTTATCGTTCTTTCTTTCCGCTTCTTTGGTTGTGCACTACTCTGCTTCTGTCGCTTGGCTTTCTTGGTTTTCTGGGAAGAAGTCTTGGACTTAGCTTTCACCGATTTATCCTCCTCCTCCTCTTCTTCTTCTTCTCCTTCTCCCTGATCTTCTGCATCATCAGAGTCCGACTGCTCTTCACCCTCAACCATCTCCTCCTCATCCTCCTCCTCCCATTCCATTTCTTCTCCAGAGGAAGCATCATCTACTACTCCTTCCACTTTCTTCTCCTTACTCTCCCCTTCTGGTTGACCACTGGGAGTCAATTCCGCATCTTCATGTACCTTATGTTCACTTGCAGTCTCACCAGAGGATAGTTTGCTCTGAATAATTTCCCTGAATAATTGGATCTGATCCTGCATGTCTTTCTGAGTGTCTGCAAACATCTTGTAATAAGATGATTTCTCCAAGCTTCCCAATGCCAGACCTGTTAAGGATTCTTGCAAAGTTTCTATTTCACTATGTAGCTTCTTAAAGTTACTGAACAGCGAGCAGAGTCGACTATCTTCGGTCTTGTTTGAGTGTTGTTGTCGAGATTCAGACAATTCTCTGCTCCCTGCATCACCATTCATAACAAGGAAGCCAGGTATCAGAGAAGCCCTTGCAATGTCTGAGGGACTTGGAAGATTGCGAAGATTTCTTTTAGCCTGTCTCACAGTTAATTTACTCTTAGATAGAGAGGACTCATCCTCAGTTTTCGCCTCTCCAACCATCAACACAATTTTTTCATATGAATCAAGAAGTTCTAAGACTGATTTCTGGTAGCCAGTTTCTTTTGATTTTCCCTGTTCAGTCAAACTGCTAGATTCACCCTGTTCATTCTCCTGACCAGAAAGTCTCTCCTCTGCTGCAGAGGTGGGGTTAGTGACTGTTGATTGTTCTGGTTTAGATTGCACTGACTGTCCACGACCTCCTTCCCTATCCTGCTTCTCTGACACTCCAAATCCCACTCCTGACATCTCTTGTGCCATCTTCTCTTCGATGGGTTCCTCTGGACCTGCACTTTCCACAGTAACATCTTTAACTGTCAAATCCTTGAACATGACGCCAAACACCTCCATAGCTTGAATAATGGCAGACTTCATTATATCTTTTTCTTCACATTCCATTTCCTCTGCAGCAGAGTTCGTGGCAACCTCTAAGTCAGCACCAAAACTTGTCTCATCAGGTTTCCTGAAGCACAGTATTGAGCCCTTGGTAACAGATTCTGGGTAACCAAGATCCTCTTCCTTGACTTTGTACATGCATTTGTCTCCTATCTGGATACTGGCATGGGCACTGAAGTTCAACAACTTTGTTCTGAGGACGTATCAAAAAAGAAGAAAATTAAGAAAGATTCATATGATTTAAAGTGATAGTAAATTGAAGCTCCTAATGGCGTCATCTTTCAACAGGATTTCATAAGTGTCTGTGCCTCTAATTTTCCCATCATGCCCCATTCTAGTTTGTAGAAGCTTAGAAGTATCTGTAGGCAATTTTCCACATGTACAACGTCAAAAATAATAGTTTAAAATATAAAATATGCCTATTTTCCAAACAGCTGTTCGTCGAAATTCAAAATAAAATGCAATTAATTTTCAAATTATAATCTCAATTTGGCAGTTACTGTAAGGTGGCGCTGTTCGAGTTTTGCCAGTTTAATGCCATTTTAAAATCTATGCAGAGAAGACTATATCCCATTTGTAATGACATTTCTGCTTTTAAAAGGGGAAAATCACAACAAATAGTTCAGTCTGTATGTCAGGAGTTCCATTTCCCTATCCTACATTCAAAATATGAGCTTGAAATGTTACTTAGGAAAAAAAGATATTTCAAATAAAATACATTTTAAATAAACATAAAAGAGACTTGTACATCGAGTAGTCAACATATATCGGTATACACATTAGCACAGAACCCAAGTCTGACATCAAACTCCTTAACTGTTAACCCATGGAATGTCAGGAATTTTTTTTGGGGGGGAGGGGGTTCATTTTATACATACTAGCTGTATAAAGACTATATATTTTTAGGTGATAGGTTACCTTTAATTCATCCCTAGGATCAAAAGCATTTTTAATGTGTACCTACCACCTGAAAAAAGAATTTTTTTACTGCTAGGAAGTATGAAATTAACCTCAAAGGACTTTATCTAAAATTCTATAGGTCAACAGTTTAGGAGATGAAGGAAATAAAGGATAACATGAAGGTGCTCGCGCGAAACCGAACCTCCGAGTTGGGATGCATTGAGTAGTCTACTCATGAGTCGCTTTTATGCCTATAGAGAATATAATTAAACTTGTAATATCTTTTTATAGAAGTGATATTCGAAGCCCTTAATTGGAATATAGCAGAATGACATGGAACCTCTAACATTCAGAGTAAAATATTTGTTGGTGATTGGTACCCTTTAATGCATTCTCACCTCTCCAAGTTCTTTCCCTTAATGCACATTGGCGGTGGCTTAAGGTCATCTGTGTTCTTCGTAACTGCTCGAGAGCACCACTGGACATCTAGACCAGTGTTCTTCACCTGTAACACAATGAGGTATTGGTAGCAATCATCTTGAACACAAAGTAGCAACGGATCACTTAAATACAGGATGGTCCAGTTTAAAGAACATGATGGTGGTGCCGTGCTATTAGTAAGGATCAATTCTCAATTTTCTAGTGCCTTAGATACATATTGAGACAAGATGAATGCCACTGCGTCTCCTATATGCCTCTGCCTAAATTCAGTTGATGGCTCAAACTGTTCTTGAAATCTTGGGATAACTAGAATAAAAAGCCTCTAATTACATGTTAATTGACCTCTTTGACATTTGACATTACACCTTAAAACCCGAAAGTCTCATCACTTGATCTCCTCCTGGTCATGAATACAAAATAGTTAAGATATGGTGATAACAAAAGTAAAAAGACATTTTCACATACACCTGTATAATGACCTCTATGACCTGTCACCTTTGACCTACATGAACAAAAATTTAATCAGTTCGTCTTATTATGGTGATGCATATTAGTTCCATGTTTAAGTTAATGGATCAAATGGTTCTTGAGATATCACGTTAAGGCTATAACCTGCAATTTCAGAATTGACCTTTATGACCCTTGATCTTTGACCTACATATCCCAAAATCTAACCAGATCGTCTTTCTGTGGTGATACATACTACTACCAAGTTTGAAGTTCATACCTCAAATGGTTCTTGAGATATCGCATTATTAAACAAGGCTAACACCTTAAATTTAAGAAATTGACCTGTGACCTTTGACCTACTACCCCAAAATCCAATCAGATCCTGTTCCTATGGTGATACATACTAGCACCAAGTTTGAAGTTCATACCTCAAATGGTTCTTGAATTATCGCTAGAACAAGGCTAACACCTGAAATTTCAGAAATTGGCCTCTGTGACCTTGACCTATGACCTACGTATCCCAAAATCTAAGCAGATCGTCTTCCTATGGTGATACATACTAGCACTAAGTTTGAAGTTCATACGTCAAATGGTTTCTTGAATTATCGCTAGAACAAGCCTAACACCTGAAATTTCAGAAAAAATTGGCCTCTGTCACCTTCACCTTTGAACTACATACCCCAACATCTACTCAGATCGTCTTGCTATGGTGATACATATTAGCACCAAGTTTGAAGTTCATACCTCATGTGGTTCTTGATTTATCGCTAGAGCGAAAAAGCGGGACGGATGGACGGACGGACAACCCGAAAACATAATGCCTCCGGCACCACCTTCAGTGGGCGGAGACATAAAAATGGAGGGAGGGGATCTATAAGACGATGTCCTTCTGATGCTAACTTGACCTGACTCGTCTTATTCCCCTAGGTACCTCTGATAGACGTACGCTGAAATGATCCACAGTATCTAACATATTAAACTGTAAATGATACAAACATCAAGCAAAACTGTACACTGCATAAATATTAAGCATACTAAATCAAATCAATCTACTAAATCATCAATCCACTAGACATTGCATGCACTGTAGTTTAAAAGTGACACTATAAAGGAAATAATTTTGCTCTAAGAATACATCAATTGACAGACTGACCTCTTCAACAGCGACCCTGAATCTAGTCTTGCTGCCTAGGATTGGGCGAGGTCCTCCCAGCCACTTGGCTCCTTTGAAGACCGCTGCAGGACCCTGGAGGATCTGGCCTGGAAAGAACCCAACCTCCTCCCCAAAGACAGAATTCTGATGGGAAGCAAAACCATTTTAATCAAATTTAAGGTTCATTAATTAATTCAGCAGGTTTCGGAAAATCAGATGCTATATCACCTCACAGTTAACATTTATATGTCCCTATGTCATCTGTAAACCCGTTAGATATTGTGTGATTGTGGTAGAATACACATTTTTCTGAGACTCTAGAACAAGTTTTCTTGGGGCTAGTGTTATAAGATTAATGAAAACGAGGAATGATAACAGTCTAATATCAAACAGCTGAGGAAGCCTACATCAATATCAAAATATGTCAGTTAATTATTGTTTTGATGAATAACTTTTTTTAGGGGGGAGGAGGGGATAGCTAGTATGGGGTAGTTGATGGAGGGTGGGGGGTGCATTCTATCAACATGACAGCAGTTCCTTCCATTCCTACCTCATCACTAATGTCATGTATATCCACCAGCCGACAAGCGTTATCCTCGCAAACAGAACATCTGGCATCACTCTTGAAACGCACCACCACATTATTGTAGCTCTCTCGAACGATTCCTACCCAATCATCCATTACGACATGGTCACCTGCTTGGAATGGCTAGCAAGAAAAAACATACAAAATTTTAACTTTTTTTACTATCATTTTTACTAAAATAGTATGTTTTTCAAAGAAAAATTCTCTTATTTTTCTATGGAAACAAACTCTTTATGTTGAACACTTTAACAGGACCCATTTTATTCTCAATGGGAGCTAATCTTGAAATTACATATAAGCCTAGACCCTTAAATTAAGCCAAAAGATTTGCAAATAGCAGGATTTTTTTTTTTTTTTTTTTTTTAGTTCTCCTTCAATATTTTCAAGTGCAAAGCTTTAAAAAGATAGGGATATTTTTGCAGGAAGAGATTTTGAAATTTTGAAATTTTGATATATTTTTTTCTCCTCAAAAACTGGTGATACATGGTGCAATACTTCACAAAAAACTTCAAAGGTGCAGAAATTTAAAGGGCAATCCAACCTTTGTAATAAGATGATTTGTGTGAAAGCAGAAAAATAAGAAAAACAGGATGGTGAAAATTTGAAAGAAATCGGACAAGGACTAAGAAACTTATGGATGTTTGAAAAATGAGATCACTACATCTATGTGAATCTCAAATTGGCAATTTGGTTAGTCAAATGTGACATTTTTGTGGACAACTCTCCCATTTGTCGTACACAAAAATATCA
Source organism: Heliocidaris tuberculata (assembly GCA_025618425.1). Classification (NCBI taxonomy): domain Eukaryota; kingdom Metazoa; phylum Echinodermata; class Echinoidea; order Camarodonta; family Echinometridae; genus Heliocidaris; species Heliocidaris tuberculata. The sequence continues at coordinate 7,659,118 of CM046836.1, read as the reverse complement.
TTAATTTGCGGTTTTCTTCAAGACGTTTTTACCCTCGGTGCAGTACTTAAAATATATTGGAGATGGCATATTGTTATAGGTCCTCATGAAAGAAAATATCCTACTGAGTAATGCATTTTGAAAAAAAGTGACATTTTAGTCATTTTGCGTGTTACAGCGAATGGGGGAGTTGTCCACAGCTACATCACAGTGACATTACCTATTCGGCCAATTTGAAATTCCCATATGCATAGTGATTACAACTTTCAAAAATTCATAATTTTCTTATTGCTTGTCCGATTTCGTTCAAACTTTCACCAGTCTGCTTCTCTGATTTTTCTTCTTTCTTTCAGAGCAACTTGCTATTAAGGTTGGATTTCCCTTTAATTTCTGTCACTACAATGCAATCACTGGTTATTTCTTAAAATCAGCAACTATGTTAATAACTGCCTTGAACAGATTCAAACTCAAAAGCTTCTACATAATCGATAATGAAAAAGCAACTCACCACAATTGGGTATAGCTCTTGACTGGGAATGTTATAGATCATTTGTTTGGTGCTGTGGACTTGAAGATGACACAGGACCTTGATGGACTTGATAAGTCCCTTCTGTGTCTGGGTTGGGACATTGTACTTCACTATGTCACCTGGTAACAGACATCTGTCATGGAGGGTTACCTGTATCAAGGGAAATAGGCAGTGGAGATCAGTTGATATAACTGAATTGATTTGATTGACTTAATTTATTTCATTGGTTTAATTTGTTTTGATTGAGTTGATTTGAATGATTTGATTGATTTGATAGATTTCAATGGTTTGATTTAGTTTGACTGATATGATATGACTGATTTTTATTTGATTTCATTCATCGCATCAGTTTAATTGATCTGATTAATTTGTTTCATTTTATTTGAATGATTTGGTTGAATTGACTGATTCTTGCACATTATAAAATGAGTTTTTATTGCACTTTTTTTTTTGGGGGGGGGGGGATAGAGCTCATGATTATGGACAATAATTATGGACAATAAAGAGTGAATTGAATTGAATTGAATTGAATTGAATGATAGGTTCGCACAAAAAATTGAGTGCTTGTGATAACCAAGAGCTGTACAGGTGAATACAAATCATCCATTTGCAAGGAATGACTTTAATTAATCATTTAATATTTCAAAGAATGTTTTCAAACGACAAGTTGAAACAATTGTATTTTCAAAATAAGGTGTCGGTATTTTTAATTCAAATATATTATAAAAAACTTTTTTTTTAAACATTTTTTAAATAAAAATATCAAATAATGAAAAAAAGGAGGCGGGCACAAAAAAGGAGGCGGGCACAAAAAAGGATACGGGCACAAAAAAGGATGCAGGCAGGAACAAGAAACTAGGAATGATTTTTATTTGCCTTTTCAAAATATTATGGGAGGAAAACTGAGGGTGATTTGGGGAACATTGAAAAGATAAGTCTTCAACTTTCAAGAAGACAAAAAAAAAAATCCTACAAATGACATGGGGTTGGTTCAAAGATGGTAGGCATTGAATCTAACCGTATGCGTATGGAGATAATGGAGTACAAGACTTAAGATAACCTCGTATTCGTATGACTATGAGTGCGTATGGGCCACTCAGAGCGACTTTACTATACTTCGTGAGTAGACTCTAGCAGTCATACACCTCAACACTTTCAAAACACCACTTCACAAAAGTCACCAACATTCACTCAAAATCGGCATTTAATTTACAAAAACCGACACCAACATATCCATGAAATACAATAAACTAAACTCACCGATGTTGGAAAAGATTCTTCCAAAAATGAAATCCGTAATTTACTGTCAGTTCTGGCGAAACGGGATATCGCAAGTCATTGTGTACATTTCCTGATCACTGCGAGCGCTGACAACTCCCCCCCAAAACTTTGGTTGTTGAAAATTCGGTTCCTATCGCGCACACGTAAAAGTCCTGATTTTCTGTATGGTGATCGTAGAGATCGATGAGCGCAAGCGATACCGAGTTTCTTTGTGGACAAAATGTTATTGGCCGAATTTAGTCTAAAACATCGGCGCAGTGACACAACATGCGATCGCAAAAAAAGCGGCGGGGATTTCTTAGGTTTTGGACATGATTTTGAATTTGGATTTTGCTGGAAATATCAGAAATTCTTCTTAATGGCCATTTTAAGGTAGGAGTGAGATTTTAAAGAGCTGAATTTGAAAGTAAGTATTTGAAATATTTATCTTACTTCCCCCACCCATACCTTAACTCAAACAACATGCGATAGAAAATGACTAGTATTTTTGCATTCGTCCCGCTTAGTGGTCAGTATGACCACTATTACTTGGTGTGGTATGGGCCACTCACGGGACCATCACTATATGGGGCTGTCAATTTTGGCCTGTTACGACCTCTAAGTTGAAGAGGAAAAAACACCAATATAATCGGCAAAATTTTGAGAAAATACTTCCTTCTACATTTAGAATGATAAAATATCTAATTTCATGCCAGATCCTTCAATAGGATCTTTATCATCTTGATCAAGTGAAATTTTCAGGCTGTTTTTGGTTGGTGATCTTGCTCCTCTCCTGCACACATATGGGCAAGATATCACACACTTGCCTATGGGAGGCAATTGCTCACAGTGAAGGTTCCGAGTGCGAGGTTATCTCCAATAACCTTGCATAAGTGTGAGTGGGTATGGGCCTATGTCTGAGTGGCAAAAAGTATAACAATTAACATTTCTTCTTCTTCCGTTGAGTACAGTCCTCTTTCTTTGCAGAGTAGTATAGACTATAGACTTAGGGTCTATAGTCGTACTTGTTATTTGTCCCTTACTTGTGCAAAATTTTATATAGGTTGACAAATGCATCCTTGAATCAAACTACTTACTTCAAATCCGGTGATTTCTGGCAGAGTTTACAATTTTTTTTTATAAATGAGCTCTATCAGTCATTTTGTTCAAACCATTTTTGTTACATATGGGACTACACAGTCCCCCTCCCATACAAACCTTGTCCTCAGTAATGACCTCTTCACGTCCTTTTGGGTACCATGCAATTCGAGCTTCGCCTTTCCGGACAATGTCTGAGGCGTCATCATCGTCGTCTTCGGAACTGCTGTCGCCCGTGTAACTGTACGTTACCAGACCAAGTTGTACCTGGCCTCGATGTTTTCTCCTTACAACATCTTCTTTAGATAGGGTCGTCGCCATTTTTGCTACTCTATTATAAATACGCGCGAGAGAGAGATGCAGTACATGATTACAAATAAATGCATGCAGCGCGCTAAGCAGGAGTCAAAACTTGTATTTTTAGGCCAGGGATTTCCCGATCATCATCATGAGGTACCAGGGACCACGCCCACTTACTGATACCCTTGTCTTGGGGGGGGGGGGGGGGGGGGGGGGGGGGGGAGAAGATGATATATAAGTAGATAAATAAATTAATCAATTAACTGACATGGGCGTCGCCAGGGGGGGTGCGGAGAGTGCGAACGCACCCCCTTCCAGACCAAAAAAAAAAAAAAAAAAAGGATTTTTTTTTTTTTTTTTTTGGAGGGGGGCGTCGCCGGGTGGGGGGGGGGTGTCTTTTGAAAAGGGCGACATGTTCTTATTGAGTAGTGTCGAACAGCTCATATCTGCGCCACCAGCACCACTGCCTGACAACGGAGTTGGTAAGTTTTGTCTTTTTTTTTCCAAAAGGCACCCCCCCCCCCCTTGAAAAAAGCTGGTGACGGCACTGACTGATTAGTTAAACGTAGTCATAAGTTACATTTTGAGGAATTATTGTGTTGATTCATGCATGGGTGCAAATCCAGGGGGGACAGGGGGACATGTCCCCCCCCCCACCTTTTTGACGATAGGCTAATGTCCCCCCCCCCCCACCTTTTTGAATAACCTTTTTTTTTTTTTTTTTTTTTGCTTGTCAGAGAATTTTGGAGGAAAACTCCAAAACAAAAATTTGATAACCTTTTTTTTTTTCTTTTTTTTTTTGTTTGTCAGAAAATTTTCATACATTTCGGACAGGGTACAAAAGTTAAATCATGTGGTGACCCCCCCCCCCCCCCCCGAATTTCAAAATGGATTTGCTCCACTGGATTCATGATGTCTTTGAATTTATGTCAATATTAGTAACTGAAAGTAAGTCCTGTAAATGACACATGCATTTACCTTCTTGCCAGACTTCAGTTTTTTATTTATGTATTTTTTTCTTAAAAGCCAGATGTCTTCTTGTCACGTTCTTATTGTCTTGTGAAGATGTTTGTCTTTTGTCGTCTTTATCTTTATCTTCCTCTTCTTCCATCTCTTTCTCCTTCTCTGTCAAATTCCTCCTCTATACATATTTTTCCTTCTCTGTTTTCCTCCTCATTTCACTCCTATCCTCGTCTTGTGATGTAAAAAATCTCCCTTGCACCCATTGTACATATTCGCCCTCGTTTGTCCTTTTTTCCATTTAATATTGTGTATTTCTTGCTAATTTTTTGTTTTGTTCAGTATAGTACATTTTTTTAATGAGGGACCTTATCTTAAGCTATGCTTCATTAAGGTCTCGATCTTCATTTGTCTTTCTCAAAATATTGTTGCCCTTTCTTATAATTACACATATACAAGTACTCATATATTAGTTTGTAGAGCTTGTAGAGCCTTAGTGTTGTTGTTACTGATACTATTGTTGAAAGAAAGTAATACTCCGGGAAGAAAGTTACTGTTGCTATTGATACGTTTTTTAAAAGAAAGCTTTACTGTTGTTGTTTTTGTTACTTATTGTTTGAAGAAAGACAAAATTAATGAATAAATAAACTTGAACTTGAACCTGAACTTGAACTAGATTAATAAACAAATAAATAAATTAATTTTTTTTAAATTAATACATAAGTGAGAGAGAGAAAAAAAGAAAGAAAGAGACAGATAGATAAATAAATGAATGAACAAATAAATGAATAAATAAATAACTTATAAAAGAACTGAGTGTTCAGCAATGCATGAATGACGTACCCAACTTTGGGCGGGGACGCGGCTCGACTTACAACAGGCGAAACATGTGCATTTAAACTTTATGTCAAACCTGACAAATCTCAAATTTACAACTGCAATCTTATCAACTTTTTGGCAAATCAAAGAAAAATTTATCGGGGTGACTTTTTTCCTTTTTTTTTTTTTTTTTAATTCATTATATAGTAATGTTGCACGGTCATCATTGCACGACTGGGCAGTTTCCAGTTTGGACAGTAGTCGTGAAAATCTGCAAATTCTCGAAGCTATACGAGTTCGTTTATATGTAAAGGCCTGTCAAAATTGATATTTTCTAGACTTGATCGACTTTCATACTAAATTAACCGTCAGAGTGTAGGAATTAGCAAAGAAGCATAGAGAGAAAAAGAAGCCTGACTGAGATAGAGAGGGGGGCTTGCAGAAGGAGAGTAAAAAAGATGAAAACTGGAAGAGAGAGAGAGAGAGAGAGAGAGAGAGAGATAGAGAACGGGGTAAGAAAGAAAAGGATTGGAGTCTTGGGTAGGCTGGTAGATAATTATATATGGCACACATGAGTAATTAATCCGATATCGCGATGCATTTTGGACCAGCAAGATGATGTATGGTGCCGATAACAAATATTCATATAAAATTGAATACTTGTCGGCTGTAAACCGTCTATTTAAGAGAAATGGTGTTTAGAAGTCACATTCTTTCATATTTCACCGTACATGTGGAAGCTTAGACGCCTTTAAGCTTGGTGTATTTTAGAAGAATTATTTGATCTGCTGTGCATTTCCACTGTTCACTGCAGTGAAAAGCAATGGGTAAATCCCGGAGGAATTAAGCACCTGGAATGAAACTCGTTTTCAACTTTTAACCAAAAATGATATTCTTCGAAACGGGCCGGGGCGGGCCAGAAAACTTGGAGAAGCCAAGGATCATAAAGAGCCTTAATCCTAACCACACCTTCCACGTAATCGGTCAGGTGTACCTGCGCCCATTCATGTATGGTGATATCATGTGATTTACACATATAGACCAGTGCCCCCCCCCCCCAACCAAAAAAAAAAAAAAAAAAAATTGTCAGAGCCCCCTCTGTGGCTGGGCCGACGCTACGCCTTTGTGTTGGAGAGGAAGACTATTTAGCATTTTGTTGGGGACATTCTTTTCTGTCTGGAGGACTGGATGAGCATTTTTAGGTAACGGTATAGTTTTAAGAAGTCCTGCTGGTGCAAATTCATGCTTGCCAACTTTCGTTGATCTTTTTCATCATGAGCCTATTTGTCAACATAGACCCAACAGCTTGTGAACATGTTAAATATTACTTTAACTTTAATATTGCCGTTACAGATGCAGCCCTACAAATTATTTTCCCTGTTTTGTGTTATCCATGTGCAATGCGCACTCCTATAAAGCGCATCATATTGTTGCGTCACCGTAATACCATAGAAACTGAGGTATGATTATTTTGTTGACTTACTTGCATTAACATGGATAATTGACTAATGGGACTGAAAACACTGGATCATGCATTTAAAATAAAATTGGAAATATAGGACAATAAGAGGTAAGTGGTAATCGCGGTATATTATAGTTTATATTTTGTCGATATTTTAATGTTTTCTATATTTGCTTCCTCCAGTTTAGTGATTTAAAAAGAGAAACGATATTCATCTTGTTTTGTCCTTTCTTACGCGGAATGTTAATTTCAAAAATGATATTATCAACGAACCGCTGTACGTATATCCTAATCATATCGTATGATAACTGGACCTACGTGCATCATGATGTTCCTATAGTCCCTTTGTTTGTTTTTTAACTAATGGTGGTATTTAAAAATCTATAGGGACGACAACACCCCGACCAGGCAGCTCTTACATTAAGACGACTTTTTTTTTGGTTTTTTTTTTGGTACTTTTAGGTATTCACTGTAATATGGTAGACTAGGCCTATATACCCACACGTAGTGTGTCCGGACAGGTTGGGAATCCGGCAGTTGATTTTAAACAGTAATTTGAACAAGTCTGCATGCAATATTTCAGGAATATTTTAACATAATATGTTGGACAATATTGTAAAAGACGGATATTTATGGTGGTGAGTGCTATTAATTCTGATGCATAATTAATTTTTCGTGAGATCCTAGTGCAAATGTGACTCTGTTAAGTGTCCGGACACAACCCTCCCCGCCCTAATTCCTATACAGGTTAATTGTAGAAATAATTTATCTGGAGGATTTTTTTTTTTTAATTATTGTTTCAGGAATATGTCTCCCCTGTCCAGTGCAATGTTCATGTTTCTTACATGTAAGCTATTGAGATGAAAGTTATCTCATTTCAGATTATCCATGATTGATTACCTATCATGTGAATGCTGTGGTTGAAAGCATCCTGTTTTAGTCCGGGGTTTTAGTCAGAAGAAAGTGACACCATCCCCTTACTGTTTATTTTCAAATAATGAGTTTACGCCCGTATTAGCCCACAAACACCATTTTCAGATTCTTCTCTTTCTTTCTTATGTATTGATTTTTTTTTTAAGGGCACTTATTTGCAACAGCACCACGTACTCTTACTTATTATATTCACTTAATTACAAGTTGTATAGGGAGCTAGTTTAGTTATTATGCACTATATAAGCATTTACTATTATTAATATATTATTATAATTACATGTATTTCTCTCTTTGTATCTCTCGCTCTCTAATTCTCCCCTCTATTTATTTCCCAATTCACAACTCTCAAAACTTTTTCTCTCTCAAATACCCCCTTTATCTTGATCCCCTATTCTCAGCTCATGAGATACAATGAAATAATAAAAAGTTAGTGAATCTTTTCATAGCTTGACATTTCATGTTTATTTCTAATCTAATGCTCCATTCAAAATGAATGCAATCTGGGTATAACTATATAATCAATTCTGAAGAACATAACATTGGATCATAATTCAGATTTGAGAATTTCATAACGTTGATTTAACAATCAATTCTAAATCATCATGACTGATTCCTTCATAAGCTAATACAACTAAACTGTCACATAGTTGCACAATGCTATCCATTAACAATGGAAGGAATGGCTCCTCTTTGAACATGATACTAGAGAAAATAATATTGCAAATGCATAGGAATGAATCAAAGGTCAATAATTACACATTGATTTGCTTTATAAGCAAGTTTACAGTAAATATGTACATGTAATCATATCATCCCATGTGGGGGTAATATGAACATTATTGTTCTTATGAAAACTAAGTACATGTATAATCAATGGACTGCCGTCTCAACTTGAATAAGAATACATAATACTGATACGAAGATAGATATGCATGATGAAAAGCTTGGTATTTCATATTACTTGAAATTTAACATGTGGAATGGATGTCAACTTTTCCATATCAGGCTTTACTGCACGCACACAAATTTTACAAACAATATGATTTAGTTTGTTCCCAAGTACATCTAGGGCGAAAGCCGCAAAACATGATACATTCTTCAGAAACGTAAGTATCAATACTTCATTACACTCCACAAAGTTTTACTTACACTATTATTGAAATTTTAACAATTCTCATTGACCCAATACTGAAAACACAATTTCAAATGTAACAAATATACTATTCAACTATTTCTAATTTTTAATACTTCTATACCATAAAATATGGATGCAGCCTTTTTCCAAACAATGTAAATCAACAAATCTAAAATCTTATACTTCAACAATTATATTTTAAAAATTACAAAACTTTTTCCTTAAGAATATAGGTAAACCTACCTTTTATACCGATAAACATTGCTAAGCCTTGTCCAAACCGAGTTAGCAACATTAATTAAAGTTGATGGACGATTTTTAATAAATGCCTTATAAATAAACAAAAAGGTTCATTTACAAGAATTTGTTATCAAAACACCATCCTCAGTTACTCTAAAAAGTCCAGTATTATTATACTTCATTGTGACCTCCCACATGGTAAAATATATATCCAGTATTATACTTTATTATCACCTTACACATTGTAGAATATATATTATGTATTATAATTTATTGGGACCTCCCACACAGTAAAATAAATATTTACTGCTTTCTCTTGCTCTGCAAGTACTTGATCCTTGAGCAAATCTTATAACATTCATAAATATACAAGCAAATCTAAACAATGAATTGACATTGAAGTAAGATCATTTAAATCTGGTGTCAAAATAATGATCTCCACTTCAGGTCTTATCAACAACAACACAAATGGAATTCTACCATGATCCGGGCCTTTATTACACAACTTCCATCATATCACAACCATTCTTTTAACATTCATAAATGTATTTTAAAGAACACTGATCTGCAAACAATGGACTTTGTTCCAGACAAATAGTTCATATATTCACATTGTTTTAAATGTCCAGTCAGAAGTATACATATATGCTTCCCTGTTCAAATATTTCATTTTTGTTTTAGCCTACATCATGAGCGAATTGACATTCAATTTTTTTTTTTTCATTCTCTTTTTAACAAAGGTGTAAATAAACAATGAAAAAACAAAACTGAAAAACTTTGCAGCAATGTATGATTAGTTCTTGCGGTTATCAAACATATACATCATCCAATGAAAATCTATAAATATCAATATAAAGAACCAACATAGAAGCCACAACTAACAAGAATATTCTTTCTTAACAACAACAGTATAAAAGAGGCATCTCAATTTTCACAGTATATCAAGAGATAATATCAGTGAATAGTTAAAATCAATAACTACTTCTTTTCTCTAGAGAAACTGATGGAATTAAATTCACCAAAATCAGCAACAGTTATTAACTTTCTTCATCGAATCATCACATGTACAGATACGTTTTGAAATGAATCACTTCCTTACAGTAATAATTTAAATATTTCCCAAATGAATTTGAATGTACATGTATTGTAGAGCTCTAAAGAAAAGGATATTTCTACATAAACATATCTACTAACCATATTAATTATAATTTTTTTTTTCTTAATAGTTCTCTTTATTTGTACTTACATAATGGTAATGCTACTCCTATGATACTGTTTTCTTTGTTTATCTGTTACATGCGCTTTGTATCTGATGAAAAGGCACTTTCTAAATAAAATTTATTATTTATTATTATTACTATTAACATGTGACATACATGTACATGGGCATATAAAAAAATATCAAAAATGCACTCACATTTACAAGTTACTAAAGCAATGCATATTAACATAATGTTCACTTTTTGTCATAGCAACATAAATGAAAATATTCATTCCATATATTAACTGTTGCATATCAAAAAAATCTACCTGTTGAAAGAAATATGTAAGACAAATATTTTTCAATTTCAATATACTAATCACAGTATTAAACAATCCTTACTAATACCTTCAATATTTTGTTTTTTGGAGGAAAATATGTCACTTAAAGTATATTCATTTTCTTCAACAGTATAACAGTCGGGTACACATTGTGTCCACAATATAAAAACAGGACAGAACATGAATACCTGAAAAGTTTTTTATTTTACTAAGTTTTATTTTCCTTGGATATTTAATCATTCAATATCTGCTCGTACAATTAGCAATACAGGTTTCTATATTCTGACATAAATGCAAACAGAATGATACTATTCTTTTAAAAATTTATCTACTCTGAAAAAGTATTATGGGATATACAATGTAATGAAAACTATAAAGTGTTTACTGTTTAACGGTTCAACCTATCATTTCATCAAAACAGCATAATGCTATACAAGAAAAATTATCTTTGAACCATTTGCATAATTATACAACTTGACACTTCACTTACATAAATACTTGTCCATTCAATTAAAACCATGAATTGTTTATATTAATATCTTTGTACTTCTATCAAAATAAAGCCCAAACTGTCATCCCCAATATCAATGAAACTTGCGGTTTAAACAAGTTACTACATGTACAAGTAACATTTCTTCACAACAATGAATGAAAGAAAATTCAGAGAATTGCAGTAATTGTGCTTTATTGTGTTGAAAATTTTGAGTTACACAATTACCATGTCTGTCAAACTCTGAACATAGAATGAACTGTTCTAATTAGAGGTAAGCATTTCAGAATTCTGTATGAAACATCAGTAGTTGGAATGAGATTACTTTTGGAAGTATGAAGAGCACTGTAAAGAGCATCGTACCTATTTTGGTCAAACTGCATGGGAACATCTTCCATTTCTACAGAAGGAAAAGTCTTCTGAAATATCTTCGTTGAATGGAATGAGATAGTTTCTCTATAATGAAATGCCAAGAGCTTGCTTCACTGTAGTTACAATAGTGGCAAGCCCAGGTCCCTGAAGAATGGTGCCATGTTCTCCTTCTGCAACAATGATGTGAAGTTTACCTGTGCAGTACTGCAGAGATAAAGACAAGAGATGGGATAACATTCTGGTTAAACTTGTATGATGATCTATGTGTAGGTCACTGAATTTGGCAAATTAAACTAAAACACACTGTCCATAATACTAAAATTAATTTAAATTCATAATTAGGCAAATCACTTTTTCCTTACTTTAAATATAATTACGGTTGAGAGTATAAGTTCACAACTATTAAAACTGCATATTAAAAGTGGAAGGGGTAATTTTCAACTGTTCAGTAATTGCACTATAGAGATAATTATCTAGGGGTATGATATACATGTAGGTAATAAGGGAAGGGGATAGTAGTTGCACTAATATGAGGCAGACATTCTCACCTTGCCAAGCTCATAATCCTCACTCAGTCCATATACAGACATGATCTCTGAGCCATGAGATGCCTTTACAAAGACAATGTCTCCCCTGTGTTTCCCCTCCACGTTGTAACCTAGGCAGGTCTTGATTCGCTGTACAAATCCCTCCATGGAAAACGCAATGTCCTCACGGCTTAGATCAGGTTGGGCTTCGATTATCTTAGATGTGACAAACTCAAACTGGGTGTCGTAACTCTTCAGGTCCATGAGCTCTGCTTTCAGCTGGTGAATATAGAAGTAAGAAAACATGGAAGGAAATTACATAAAATATAAAGAGCACATTCTCTCCTGAATCATTTCAATTATGTCATTAGAGGAAATTATATCCTCTATACAAATGAAAGTACAAAACTTGATGATCGAAAACACTAATTTCAGAGAACCCTATTTCTTACACACTACAAAAAGCTGCTCGTAACACAGCCTTGTTGGAATTCTTGTGGTGCACAGTCAGCACTGTAAAAAAGTACATAGTGAAAAAATTTTCCAATCTAAATCTCCATTTAACTATTTCTCCACACAAAATAATGCTCTAAACTCTTCACTTATATGAAAGATTTTGTTATATTTTATGGCACACTATACAATTTACATGTTTCCTTTTTCTATCATGCAGCTAAAGCACATTCTAAATGGCATTTTACACCATGTCTTTGTACAGAGTATATTTTGGAATGTGATGTGAGCATACCTCTTTCCATTTGGCTTGTGTGTGCTGCATGGCAAAAGTCAGAAGGCTGCCCACGTCTTTACCAGCATCTTTTCCAAGTTCCTTTCCCTCTTTAGTCTTCTCTCCTGCAAACTTCTTGTGGAAGAACTCAGTGTGGCATGAGAGGAAAGCTGGTGCCCCATCAAGTGAGATGAGAGGACTGACCTCTTCTCCTGCAGCTTCAAGCAGGAAGGCCATCTCTAGAGCTAGGCAGGCACCATAGGACATACCAACAAAGCGATATGGACCATGGCTCTGGACTTCCTTGATCCTCTCCACATAGTATGCTGCCATCTCTGGAATCGATTTGTTGAGGACAGAAGGTGTGTATTGTACCCCATAGCAGGGCAGTGGTATCTGCTGGGCAAACTCGTCATAAACAGAGATTGAGCCCTCAATGGGGTGAAGGAGAAAGACTGGGGAGAGCTTCTCACGGGAGATGTTGTTCATCTTGATCACTGTGTCCTTGGTGGCAGCAGACAGCATGGACGGTGAGTTGCTGAAGACTTTGGCAAACTGCTTCCCTTCATCTCCATCTGTCACAGCTGCATCATTCTTGGCGTCTGTTTGAGTGGTCGAGGCCTCACTACCAGAGTCAAGATCATCAAGCTTGCACATGGTGAGCTGTCGAAGCTCCTTCATACTCATCTGGATGCTGTAATCCCTCTCCAGTGTCTGTTTGACTTCAACACCCATCAGGGAATCAAGACCAAGATCAGACAGCATGGCATCCTGGCTGACACTACCTGGGTCACTCAATCCCAGGATGTGTGCTATAGAGTCTACCAGCCTGACCTTTGAGCCTTGGTTGCTTGTAGCATCCACGCGCTCTGCAAGCACAGCAGTAGAGACAACGGGACTAGATTGGGACAAGAAGCAGTCCAGAGTAGCAAGGCAGGATGGCATTCTTTGAGCGACGCATCCACTGATGACAGTATCGCTGAAGTCCATGGTATCGACAACAACACCAACGTCACCAATTACTCCCCACTGAATGGCTAATCCTATCAAAATATAACAAACATTCAAGAACACATTGGTAACGACCACAGGCAAAGGTCAATATAATGATTAGCATAACACACAACACTTGCTTGAAAGGAAATAGATTTACAACAATGTACTAATATTAGATTTATGGCAATTTGCAACTAGATGATTAGACATGTACTTTCATAAACTTGCAGAATACTACGTTACATTACTTAACATTAGAAAACAATAGCTGAATAACAGCTCTGTCAGGTTTCTTGTCCACAATGGGCATTGCCATCTTTTTCTCATTCATCTTTTAAAATTTGATAGACCTCTTCTAAAATGAATTATACTATCCTGGTCAAAGGACATAAAGCATAATCCATTTAGGAATTAAAATTATTGAAATGATAACAAAAGATAAAAAGAACAATTATTCATACCAGGTAGTCCATCCTCTCTTCTCTTTTCACACACCCTCTCCATGGATGAGTTAGCAAAACCATAGTTGGTCTGTCCAGTATTACCACGGCCACAGCTGACCGATGAAAACATCACAAACCATTCCAGCTCCTGACCACACTGTTGTCGGGTCACAAGGTCAAGGTTCAGGGCACCTTTGACCTTCGGGCTGCAGCATTGCTGGAAGGTCTCAGAAGTTTGGTTCTCGAAGAGGCCATCTCGCAAAACCTTTAAAAGGGGTATCCAATGCTGAAACAATGTAAGTTCATTTAAAAGATCATGATTTTATTAGCAGAAAATCATCTGCCTTAAGTTTTTTAAAAATTCGTGTTGCCAGAAAAATCCCCGAAATATGGTAAGATTTCAGGATATTTTGGCCCCTCAGCTGTGTCCCAATTTCAACTTGGTAACCACAATGACGTCAAAGTGGTTACCAAGGTTCGCGTATTGCAGATGTGTTGCGCGCTAGACTGTACAAAATGCATTATACCTTGCGCGCATTTTGCTATAATTGCGCGACAAGGTAACCACTTTGACGTCATTGTGGTTACCTAGCTGAAATTGGGACACAGCTGAGGGGCCAAAATGTCCTGAAATCTTACCATATTTCGGGGATTTTCTGGCAACACGAATTTAAAAAAAAATAAGGCAGATGATTTTCTTCTAATAAAATCATGATCTTTTAAATGAACTAACATTGTTTCAGCATTGGGTACCCCCTTTAATACAAAACAACATTTAACAGAATTATATAATATTACAACTTTTTACTTACACTAGAATGACAAACACAAAAGTCCACCTGATTTGGCATCAGGCAATGAATTGCTTGGGTATCATTGTAGAATGGTATCCATGGTATTACTATGGTAATACTAAATTCACAACATGTCTACAAGTATGGTGCTTTAACTTTACAATCTCAAAAGTTAATAACTCTGCAAAGGAATGACTGTATGATTCACTGTCATTACACAGAATGATGAAACTTTTTCGTATGCCCAGAGCCATGCGGATGTTAACTCATATACTTTAACACAGAGTTAATGCCCTTCCAGCTCCAACCTGACGATTTATCTCACCATTGCCAAGTTGAAAATGCCACCGATAGCTCCCATCTGTCGGCTTTCCTGGATGAGAAGCTCTGCATCCTCTTGTCTGCCTAAATCTCTCTTGGAAACAATAACCTTGATGCCTTGTTCCTGCCAGCAGCTGATGCGGTGTGCTTGGTAACCTGTCCTTACTCCAGATCGGGAAGTCAAGACAAGATTCCTTGCTCCTGTGAAGAAAAAACAGAAGTTACATCACAATCCAATCATTCCTTCTATTTCCTTGGTGACATGTATTTCAATTGTAGTTTTGGTTTTATTACAAAAGAGACATGAGGGTTGAAATACGCAAAAGTTGTTAAAAATTCTCCAAACAACATCTAGGGAAACTTCTATTTCAAAGTGTTATGCATCGCACATGTTGAGTTATAGTTATGGTATAAATCGTGAAAAAACACTCCAGTCTGTCATAGAGATGACAGATGTTCAACACATTAGGAAACCAAAAAACAACAACAAATGTCTCTTGCTTTTATCTGTCTTTACTACATCAAATTTAGTGCAGCAAAAAAAAAGAAAACACAAGAAATCTAATCTGAGTGGGAAACATATAATGTAAGATGTACTCAAGGAGAGATCAGATATTACTATTTCATTCTAGTACGCAACTCAGACTCTAAGCCATCAACTCCACAAATCCTTGTCTTGGACTAGCAGTCACACAATTCAGCTACATCTGGGATATTATCTCACCTCTATCAATGAGCCATTGCACAAGCTCTAAACCAAAGCCTCCAAGGCCACCTGTGATGATGTACACTTTGTGAGGATGACAGTTATTCTTGGCCACAGCAGAGAACTTCTGAGGGGCGGGAGCAACTGTCTTTTCCTGCTCTTCAGTTCTCACCTGCACAAAGAAATAATTGGAAACCAAAAATTAGTCAGAAATGTACAGATTGTCCCCTGATTTAATTTTTTCTCTTTATTTCAACAAAAACTGTGGTAATAACTGGCAAATATTAAAATAGTTCAGATTATCAAGTTATCATCAAGAACAAAGTCTGTTATCATTTCACTACCAGTAATTGTCATAAAATTCTTCATACATTCTCAAATGATAATTAGGCACACAGGTTGTTTTTTGTAAAGTAAAGAACTGTTGTACAGAACAAATATGAATAAAACATTTAAGAAAGTAATGACAATTCCCTCTTTCTTCCCCCCACCCAAAAAAAATCACATTGACTTGATTGCCAGTTTCTTGAAACAAAGTTGATAAAGGAGGAGCACTTTGCTCTTACCTGTATGAGGACCTTCCCAATATGCTTTCCTTGGGCCATGAACCTGAACGCAGTCTCCACATCATCTCGCTTGAATGAGGTGGCCTTGAGAGGGCACACTACTCCTGAAGCAATCCCATCTTTCATGAGCTGAGCCACAGTTGGCCAGTCTGGATTGCCTGCATCCATCAGTCGGTCAAGGTGGACACCGTGGAAGGAGGTGTTCTTCAAGAACAGAGCCATGCCTGTCAAAGGAATTAATATATGAGGAATCACAGAATATAACTTGTCATTGTATTTTACATTTTATTTAGTGATAGGTCTATCGACCATGCTCATTTGTATTGGACAATGTACATAATGCTGAAAATGGAACTTTCGAATACATTCTTTTCAATGTACATGTACCTACCCTTTCCCCATGATATTCTACAAATTCTATGTAACACTAAGTTCAAACTGAATGAATGAAGTTTTCTATCTGCTCATTGAAAATCAGAAAACTTTAAACAAAAAAACGAAAGTGCTGGGAATATTTCTTACCTAATCCAGTATTCTGTGAGAGATCATACTTTCCAATCTCTAAGAATCTTCCATGCATGGCAAGCAGCCTCAGACTAGCTTCCAACTTCTCAGCAGCTAGTGAATTCAGCACTACATCAACACCTGTGATAATGAAAGGCACATCAGACATGATATTCTGCCTCCAATCTGTACCATGTGCTTTTAAGCAGACAAAGCATATATTGTCTACCAAGTACCTTTTACTTCATCTCCTTTAACACGATGTTAATGCCCTTCTGGCTCTGTACAGACGATATCATAAAATGGCTAACTTATTTATAGTATGTCAAATTGATATTCATTTTCAGTATACAATGGCCATATCAATAGATCTAGTTTAATTAAATTAATTTTTAATGGCAGCCTTAAATGAACATGAACAGGTTTGCCTTGCCACATTACCGTGGAGAAGAAATGAAGAGCTTTTTGATCTTACCTCTGCCATTGGTTGCTTTCATAATGTGCGGTTCAAAGGTAAGGTCACGAGAGTTGGCGAAGCTGTCATCAGTCAGTTGAGGGAACCGCTGCTTCAAGAATTCTCTCTTCTCCTTTGTACCTGAAGAAGAGGTAGAAAGTGGTATTCAGTGGTATTCAGTAAATGAGTGCAAGTCAATAATAACAAGGGTGCTGTCATTCTGACATGATCTAAACTCTTTCAAAAGAGGAACTATATTTCAT
Source organism: Heliocidaris tuberculata (assembly GCA_025618425.1). NCBI lineage: Eukaryota > Metazoa > Echinodermata > Echinoidea > Camarodonta > Echinometridae > Heliocidaris > Heliocidaris tuberculata. The sequence goes on along the minus strand of CM046836.1, from coordinate 7,641,698 downwards.
CAAGAAAATCTGCTGAAATCAATATGATATATATAAGCACTATCATGTGTTACCATTGTGCAGATATCATACAATCACATCAAGGTACATGTACAACTCTATGACAACTGCAGATTGCATTTTTAGTCAAACAAGCTAAATAGAACATACCACATGTAGTGAAGACTCTGCATCCATAGCTAAGAGCAATACCAATGGCTGCTTGCCCCACCCCACCAGATCCAGAATGAATTAGAACGATCTCTCCTTTCCTCAGCTGTCCACGTACAACCAGAGCATAGTAGGCTGTGCAGTAGACCACTGGGACAGTAGCTGCTTCTTCAAGAGACCATGCACTAGGGATGTCAAAGAGAAGATGGTTTTCGGCAGCTACTGAGGTAGCTAGACCATCACTCTGTACCAGTCCCATCACTCGTCTCCCGTTGCTAAGGCGACCAGAGAACTCCAGGCCTAAGATGCACTCCTTCTGTGCAAGTTCAACTGTTTGTAAAAATCAATTGCAGTTAAAAAAAAATATTTAAAGGTATCAATATTTTCAAAAATTCAAATTCTTGAGAACTAGCACATATAGCAAAAGCAGTGCAGCAAAAGCCATGGAATACAGTTACGATATACATACATACATATTTACATATTGGTATTTATATAGTGCCTTTCCATAAAATCATGCTCAAGGCACTTTACAATAGGAAAAAACGAAACAAAGTAATTATTTTGCTCTCCAAGTGCACACAACCAAATCCAATCATAGAGAAAACAAATAAGTCTTAAGATTTCTTTTAAAAGATTCAACTGAAGGGCAGGAACGAATGTTTAAGGGTAGACTATTGCAAATAGTAGGACCAGAAAAAATTATATTTTGTTGACTTTTCTTCGAATTAATGTGGGGGATTTGAAAAAGAAGAGGTTCTGACCTTGAGCGTAATGGATAACGTGATTGCTGGATAGGGTAAAACAAACTCAAAATGTAGTGTGGGGCTAAATTATGAATGGACTGATAACTGATATATTTTGGACTTAAGATTTTGAGAGTTCAAAAGTACCATAAAGGGCTTTTCTCTAGTGCAGTGCATGTAGATATCTTATCCTTTCTCCAACAAAAGACAAAAGATCAGGCAACAGGAATGTAAATCTCTAATCAGAACTTTCCAAGGAGTCTATGAACTATTCTGTACTCACCAGGCAGAGCATCTGGTGGAAGTTTCCCAGTGGCTAGCATGATGTCTCTGAAGTTCAGGGACGCATAGTACACACTGCACATGGACACATCATTGCCAAGCTGCTCAGGGGTCATGTAGGTCATAGGTGAGGCTACCCATCTCAGACTTGAAAGGTCACCACGGATCAGCGTGTTGACATAGGCATGGCTGGTTTCTACCCTTGAATCATCAGGAGCTGTATGAAAAGATTTGGTAGACGTTAATGTCAAGGATGTGAAAAATGAACAAGGGGAAAGAATAAGAGAAGTATGAGATGACTAGAGAGGACCACCTTAAAAACTGAAAAGCAAAAGCTTGATATGATCATATACATATTTTCTGCTAATGGCTCATATTTCAATAAAACTAATCCGATTTTGTATGAATAATGTAAACTGATGCAGCTTGACTTGTCTCAGTCTTACCTGTTTGATGTCTCTATCTTGATCTCGACCCTGACATCTAATGCTACATGAATTAGATGTCATTAAAACTTTCCTTCTGGTTTTTGTCTCCGGAACCTAGGTGTCAACTTCAAGACTGAATCTTAATACGCTAGTATAGCCATAACAAGCACAACATATGCTGAGGAAGACTTACATGTACCTATGCCGTGCTAGTAATTTGTTCTATGAAAGCAGGTTTATAAACTTACATGTCTCCAAGAAGTAGTGTCTGTATGATCCCCACTCTCCATTCTTGTATACATTCATGATGAGATCATTACTGAGGATCCGTCCCATGTGTTCATTCAATTGGCTGAAGTCAAGGGTTGAAGTCTCAGGGTTTGCATTGAAGATGCATCTGTACATGAAACAAGGAGATAAAAGAAAAGAGAAATAGCTATTTGATGTAGGTTTGAAATCGATATCTTGATGCTTTAAAGATATGTGAGTATTATCAATTGAAAATAAAAAATGGAATTTACTAAAATAAAGCTTGATAATTTTGTTCGAGAGCAACTTCAAACAATTAAAATCCAGATGCATCTAATTAAAAGTTTTAAAGAACAACTTGAATTGTAGAAATGGAAAAGGCTCTGATTTTTTACATTTATTTTGGGGGAGAATAAAAAGTCTATACAAGATTGAGGATGAAACAAAAGAATTTTTTTTTAACCTTTCTTTTTGTATCTAAGTGTATCATTATTACAAATTAGAAACTACAACACTTCCCATCCAAATGATAATTCTTTAGGAATACCACAAAAGAAATTTAATGTGTCTATGCCTTCTCATAAATAGAATAAAAATATTGTATTCACTGTGTAAACAATTATTTACCTTATTCTGTCTCCTCCTTCTTCAAGCTTCAGGCAGTTAGTCAATCCCACAATACCACTGTGAGAGGCTCTGTCTGAGAGCAACCAGATGTTCTCTCCTGAAGGCTTGTCCTCGTACTCCACCATCTTCTCCTGTAACCCAGTCACCCAGGAGTAGTTCTCATCATCAATGTTCACTATAAATGGTGATGTCTCTCTAGGGGTGCTCATCTTGCGACACAAGAACAGGGTGGTTAAGAGTCCACTGCTCTTAACCGAGATGATCTCAAAGCCATAAGCCTTGAAGGTGTTCATGTAGTCCTGCTCAGAGGTGACAATTCGAGTGTCAAAGGGTAAGATGTTGATACCAGCAGGTGATTGGTTGCTGGTGATGTCATGAAGTAGAACAAAGCCTCCTTCCTTGAGTGCTGTGTTGATGTTGGTCAAAGCCTCGTTCAGGTCAGAGGTCATTCTGCTCAGTCCATCTACAAGGATGAAATCAGCTCCAATCAGTCTATTTGTGGGGGTGGTTGCAATATCCCAGATGTGGGTATTGATGTGCAATGCCTCAAGCTCATCTGAGGCTTCATCAAGCTTCTCTTTGTCAATTTCAGCAATGGAATAGTCAAGCTCAGTTGTGGGCTGCGAATGCAGGCAAGAGATAGCACTGGAGTAGAGCTTGCCTGATAAGGCACCAATCTCAAGCAGCTTCATTTTCAGTGCTCTTGTGTTCTCCCAAACAACGTCCAAAGCATTTTTGAAGTGCCTACCCTGAAGAAGCCCTCGCATCAGGACATCATCCTTGCAACCTTCTACAAGAATCTCCTGGATGTCCCTAGCAATACCTTCATTTGGCTCAAGCTCACATATCTTCTGCAATGCCTGCAGGTAACCGTACTCAGGCTTCTCAAGGAATAGCTTCAGCTCATTCTCATTTATGATGCAACTGACCTCCTGTTTGACATCTTTGAATGGGAATTCAATCCCTGCATCAAGGAACTTGTTTCTACACACTTCCAGGACTCTCTGAGCATACTTTGCACAGACAATACTGTAATCTCTGAGGATGCTGTCTTTAGACTGCAGGTTGCTTTCATTGTAGGGCACAAAGCTGAAGTCCTCTACAGTTGGTGGTGAATGCTGAACCTGTCTCTTTGGAGCCACCGTTGCATGAAGACCAGAGATCTCCACACCACCAGCTCTGCAGGTGTCTGTGAATTGGTCCACTGTGACTTGGATCTCTGTTTGAAAAATCAGATGGATATACTAAGACTACATGTAGGTCAGTTTTATTAACAACTGCCAAAAGATATCACTTCAACTTGCATCTCTCTTTGTCTCATTCATTTTCTGTTTATGATGACAGCAAAATTTTTAAAAAGGAAACCTTAACATGAATAGCAAATAGCAAATCTGTCATCTCTTATCTTTTCTATTTTTGGTGTATGATATAAATGCTTTTCCATTAGAATGCAATTCTTCAATAACCTACAACACAAACAAAATGGGAGACCAAGAATTATAAAGGAAGACAAAAATCTACACGCAACAGATTTATTTCCCTTAAAGGGAAAGTCAACACTACCATTAAGTTGGTTTTAAAAGAAGCAGAAAAGTTAAAGAAACAGATCAATGAAAGTTTGAGCAAAATAAAGAAATAAGAAAGATGCATTTGTGATGTTGTAATCAATCAAACACAAACTGGCAACTCTGTGATGTATCTTGAAAGCTCCTCTCCCATTTGCTCTGTACACAAAATTTCATAAATTTTCATTTTCATTTTCATTTGTATCATATAGGTTTTGTGTAAAAGCAGAAGTGAAATTATGATATCCAGGGTGTATGTATGATAAACTATTTTCTTTAGAGAAAATGGTCATTTATGATTTTTTTCAGTACAGGGCAAATGGGAGAGGAGCTCGCAAGATACATCAAGGAATTGCAAATTTGTGTTTGATTGATTACAACTTCAAAAAATCATAACTTTCTTATTTCTTATCCCATTTTGCTCAAACTTTCATTGATCTGTTTCTTTAATTTTTCTGCTTTTTTAAAACCAAGTTGATGTCAGGGTGGACTTCCCCTATACGCAAAATTAAAATGACTTTAATCAATCGGAAGCCTACCTTGTGTCTCATCCACTTCTACATCAACGAGGGCAGGATTGATGGCAATGCGTCTGATGCGTGTTGGCAGACGGAGGCAGCGGATACCTCTCTGTCTGTTGAGGATGGTGACTTGCAGCATGGTGTCTATGAAACTCACCCAGTTACCAGACCAAGCCAATGTTCCTTCACTTCCTACAAACCAACAGGAAGGAGTACTTAAGTTAAATTGACATAACACTATGGAGAAGCTTGTCAAAAGATTTTTAATCTTTTAATTTCAATTATGGTATGTATATTTTATGTCTATACAAATATGCCTCTTTTAAACAGTGGAAATATATTGCATATTGACATCTTTTGAAATGGAGCACATCATTCAATAAAAGATTCAAATTTGTTTAAAAAATGCTGGGGAATTATGAAAAAGATAAAAAGCTCTGAAGTCAAAGTCTCAATCAGCAAGCATACTCCTTGTAACTCCACACTCACCATCATCCTTGACCTTGATAATCCCCCGGAAGTTTGGTCCATAATCATACCCTCTCAGTCTCAGCTCCTTGTAAACATCACTTTCCTCCAGGATAATGGCTCCTCCTGTCACAGAATCTCCTGCAGGATCTCTCTTCGCAAGGGGAGTGTCTGGGACAATGATCTTGCCCGATACAGCAAGTTGGTCTCCATCACCAACCTCAAAGGAGTTGGAGCCAGGGGCGATACGTACCTCCAGGTTGATGGTACCTGCACAGCCAAAGAGTAATAACCAAATATCATACTAAATGTCCCACATTGGAAACTCCTGTAAATTGGTGTAATACTAATACAAGTATACATTATACATATTGTTACGCTCTAACTCATAGAGTTAGGCATTTCTCCCCTCCTAGCCCTACTTGGGCATACCAGTGTCCATTTCATGAAATATTCACAGCTCTAGCTTTATATACACATCCTGACAAGCAGCTGGTCAGCCTTAGTACAGAGTGGGTGATTATAGTGACATATGAACTTGGGTATGAACTATGGGTCAAGCCTAATGGGTTATCATAATGGAGTGTCATATACAGAGACCAGAATAAGCTGTCATTGTAAATACAAACAATATACATCATTCAGGAGCAGTGATTCTATATATAAGCACCTCTGGTTAGGAGGAGAGTCACTTAGTGATATGAGTTAGCTTGAAGTAGTAAGCAGCAGCATAATGGTTTTCAATGAAGTCTTGACTAAGAAATATATGACATGACCTCAAAGTCTTCATTCCCTTAGTCTTAAACTGGCTATATACAAAGCCGTGACAATGCTTCTCCCGAATGTACAGTGATAAACTTTTGTGAGTGGAGTGAGTGAATACTGTGGTATATTGGTGAAGGCTCTTGACTCTCATTCAAGAGGTCATGGGTTTGATCTATGCTTGGTGCTCACATCCTTAAACAAGGTGTTTTACCCACATTTATCCCTCTATACCCAGCTGTGTACCTGGCAATGCTAGGTAATAATATTAGCAAGGCCCTCAGGGAAAGCAGTATTAATACTGATGAAGCTACCCTGGGTAAAGAAGACCACACAATTTATCACAACTATTACTTTTGCAAGATGATAGAATAAGAGGAAGCAAAAAGTGCATGAGTCTGTTGAAGCAACATACCTGTCTTGGGTACAATAGTTGCTTGGTGTATTGTGACGTCTTTGAATTCAACTGGCATCTGATTGGGCATGGTGTTCTTCATCCTGGCTAAGGCACGCCAAGCAAGGCACAAATAGCCAGTAGCAGGGTACAGAACACGACCATCGATGCAGTGATCCTTGATGTAGCTGTCTTCTGACTCTGGAGACACATCTTTTTAGAAGAATGAAAATTAAATAATTCTTACCCCTCTTGATAAGATTGCTTTTTATTCCACTATATTACAATAAAGAACATGCTTACAGTACAGGTAAGTATCAGACCTTGAATACCTCAGAGCAAGACAAAATTTTGCTGAGAAAACCTACTTAATGGCATCAATGCTTTGCTGTTATATAATTTGATTGGTTTCATGCCCATCTGATTGGCCAAAGGGACCTTCCCCTAAAATTGAAAACATGTGAGGTCTGCAGTGTTCTGTGCTTCTTGTAAGAGCAGAGCAATAATATGATCGTAAAACATTAGAAAACAATTAATTTTTCTATTTTCCCCTATATAATTAATCACATTCTTAGCACTTCAAATATAAGTAGCTAATAAAATTCAACACAGTGATCAAGAAAGGATTAAAGCTTTTCAGAAGATTAAGTAGATAACTCTCCACATAGAGATGTATATGAAATTAGAAAAGAAAATTCTGGAAAGAAATGCTCACCAATGGTAAACTTTGTGACTGTTGGGCTGCTACCACCTTGCTTCAAGAAATCCTCTACTCTAGGAATATCCCATTCTTGTGAGTGGTCCCATTTAATGGCTGGAGCAATAGAGGGCGTGCTCACAGAAACAGGAAAGCTAACAGCTGGGTAGATGCCCTCAAGGTCGACATCAATACCACTGGTGTAGAGCTTTCCAAGGTTGGCAAGAAAAAACCCAAGGTTGTCTGGTTTCTTGCGGTTCATGAGACTGACGAACTCAACTTTCAATGGCAAAGTTCTCTTCAAGATTGCCTTTGGATGGAAATGGATTAAGCATTATCAAATGTGATGTCGGGCATATATACACAAAGTACATAAACTACATGACAAAGGAATTTTTCTTGATGCTTAAAGACAAGAATGTATGATATATATATGTTCCTGCAACAATTGTTCCACAATCAATTTACACTGTTCAAATTCTTCGTTTCGACCACGATCCTGATCCAAACACTATACCCAACCTGAACCCTAACACTAAACCTTAACCCTAACTCTAAACCTTATCAGGCCCTAATACTATATGGTGACAGATAATAGAAATGAGAAAACAAAGCATTATTCAGACCATAAGTTGCTTTGACATGCTACTAGCTCCATAAGCAACAATACAGACATGGGACTGTCAGAGGGTCAAAGGTGAAAGGTCATTCTCACCTGCAGCAGGCAATGAGGGGCAATCTCTATGGTCACAGCATTGTCTGGGATCTTAGCAAGGCCCTCCCTGAAGAGAACAGGACTGACAAGGTTGTTGACCTGGTAGGCCGCAAGTGACATGTCAGAGGGTGGAGGGCAAAGGTCGTCTGATGGAGAGGTCATGGATGTGCTGATCCAGCGCTCGGATGGAATCCGTTTGTTGGTGATCACCTGTTATGATATTGCCCATCAAAAAAATATGTTATTCTCCATTCGGGAATTTTAGAAAAAATGTATTGCAATATGTCTTTACTCATGTAATTTAACATATCATTGACATATTAGTGACATAATATTATTGATATATTATTGAGATATTATCTGTGATATAATATACAAAAAAAGCTCAAATTGTTTGAGAGGTAGGATTTATTGGTATACGAGGAAAGCAAAAAAGAGGTCACTTTGTGAAGTGTCTGTGGAATACATGATCATGCATGCTATCTTCAGTATTGTAATGGTTCCAGGGGATTATTTTCTTTGTAAATATCTAGTGTTCTTACATGTTTAGAAAAATCTTTGACTCTGCTAATAGCCTCATAAAGTCATAAACTTCAATTCTTTTTTAAAGATTGAAAATCGTCCACTAATGAAGGTAAGAAGTGCATCTTGGGTGATTCTCAATGTAACTTACCCTCTCCAGAGCTTCAAGTAGCATAGGTGCTATCTGTGCCATGTGAGGTGAGTGAAAGGCTACATTGGCACTATTGACAGATCGGGCAAAGACACCCTCATCCTGCAACTCTGCAACAAACTTTTCTACCGACTCGCGGTCGCCTGATATGGTGACGGTGTCTTCTGCATTGTGACAAGCTGGGACCACCCCTGGTGGGACCCTCTGCTTTGTCTCTTCCCACGTCAGACCTGTTGAACAGATACATTGTCTGCAATCTTTAGAAAGTACTTTGAATTTCTTAATTTTATGAACTTGTTTCTCAATAATCAGTTTGTCTATATGACTCATTTTTTTAGTCAATGTTCTACTCATTTCTCACTCTATGTAAACAAAAACGTGTAAAAGAGCATTTTCAAAAAGCAGCACAAGCAAACCTTTCATAAGCATCACACTTCCAGCTATACGTTACTTATTGGTTCACTAAGATGTAAATGTACAAGTTGCACTTTTACAGCAGCTGCTTTCAACCTTGCACTAAATAGTCTTGCATCATCCATTTAAATTTGATTCTGTACAGCCCATAATGATGAATGATCAAAATCTTACCAACAGCTGCCATAGCTCCAGGAGGAAGCTGAGCCTCCATTACACAGCGCCCTCTCCAGTACGCAGCCAGAACAGTCTCCTCAGCCGTCAGACTCTCGTCTGCATAGCCACACCCAAGCTCACCAACAGAATGACCTATCATGCCATCAGGTTCAATTCCAACTGCCTTCAGGCAATTGACTAAAGCAACCTGAAATAATCCAAAATAGTTGGTGATCAAAGGACCTTACTAAACTGAAATAAAAGCCAAAAATTCCAATATATTTTATTTCAAAATTTGTATAAGAATTACTCAAAAACCAAGGAGATATGAAGAAACTAAGACTATACTCCATAACCCTAACAGTTTAATTCAAGGATTTCATGATCCGAAGTAAAGGATAGGTCATTTTATCCATTTACAAGCAAATAATTAGCAGACAACCAAAAAACTATGAGAATGCAAACCTTTGTCAGAGGAACACAACCTGTGGTAAATGTTGAATATGTGCACTGTGAAAAAAATTATGCTTTCACAGAAAGACAACTTTGTGAAAATAGCTTTTTTATCAAATCTTACATGGATGCTAGCAATGGCTGAGAAGGAGTTGATGGTAGACTGCAGGAGTTCTTCATTCCCTTCAAAGATGATACCTTTGAGGTCCATGGAGTCATCCTCATTCTTGAGGACATCGTGAAGGTGGTCAATGGTGTCTCTGAAAGGCTTGAGGACCATTAGATCTTTGCCCATACCAGCCCACTGTGAACCCATGCCTGAAAACACATACCTTTAAATTGAAAGGAAGACATAACCACACATGACTGTAACAAATGGTTGCATACAATGTCTATTTCATAATACATGAACAATTTTTCTGGTACAGGGATCAAAAATGGCACAAACCTTGTTAACCTTACACATACTTCCCCTACAATTACAAAATAAAGTAAGATATACCAGTATTATGAGAGAGATAGTAAGTGAAATCATCCTTACCAAATTGGTCTTCTTTCTGGTGGTGACATCTGCTTGATTTCCGAACTTTGTTGCTCTGACCCAACCAGCGTGTAACCTCTGTACGGCATACCATTGAGGGGTGCATTGGCAATCTGGTCATACAGACCCTGCAGCTCCACACTCTCCTTGTTCTTCTCAAGATGGTTGATCTGTTCTTGGACACCTTCTTCAGTACGCGAAGCACAGAGAACCAGGCGTGGGGATGACACAGCAGCTTCCACTTTGGTTGACTTCTCAAAGGGTTTCACAATGACGTGGACATTGGATCCGCCAAACCCGAAGGAGCTGACACCTACATAGCCTCCGTTGTAGGGTGTGGGTTCAGTGATGACCCTCATCCGTCCATCCTGCAGGGCAGTGATGTCCGGGTTGGGTTCATTGAAGTGGATGTTAGGCGGGATGATTCCTTTGTTGAACGCCCACAAGACCTTGGCAAGTGCTGCTAGACCAGAAGTTGGTTCGCTGTGACCCATGTTGGATTTGACGGAGCCGATCAGAAGTGGATTCTCTGGAGTACGATTCTGGCAGAAGACAGCAGCAATGCCATTGGTCTCCTCAGGATCACCAACCTTGGTTCCTGTACCATGAGCCTCAAAGTACTCCACATCATCAATGTTGATCTGTGCCTCACTGTACAACTGTCGTAGGAGACTCTGTTGGATATCTCCTGAAGGATAAGTCACTCCTGTAATATCAATCAAGAGAGTTTATAAGTTGTCAAGTAGTCTCATAAATCTTTGTCAATGTGAGTCATATATACACATCATACTACTGGTAAGCTTCAATAGATCGCTGACATTACATCAAAGTATAGTAACGATGCCCTGAACGGATGTGATTGGATCTCAGTTCATTGTAATTTAACCAAAAATGCAATTCATGATTGATAACAAAGTAGAGGACAATTCTTGCACATGGTGGTTTAAACTTTGTACAACATACCTTGCTCTTTGTAACCATCTGTATTGGTACCGGAGTGAACCAGAGTTCCATATGCTCTCTTACATACTGACTTCCTGGTGATGTACAGTGCTACTATGCCTTCTGATCGACAGTAGCCATTGCCTGTAATGAAAACGAGGTATTGGCACTACTAAGTTTAAACTATAAAAACTTTTGTTTCTAATATGCAATGGTAGGCTAAAAAGCAACCATATGAGCGGTTGAAAATGCTTTGTCCTTTCACCATTAAAGGCCATTTGAATGATTTTTTTTTTAGGTAAGTAAAATCTGTCACAGAATAGAAATATTGAATGGATACTTAGCATTTTATCAATGACTGCAAATACTGTAGGCCTACTAAGCATATAATCTACATCATAGGCTTTTCATAGGAGAAGTATTCTAAATCTTCTCACCTGAACTGTCAAAAGATTTTGATTGTCCATCTGGAGAGAGAACACCAAGTCTGAGAAACTGTAGACAGCTATGAGGTTTCATGAGAAGATTGCTAGCTCCTACGATGGCTGCATCACAGTCACCTCTTCGCATGTCCTGGATGGCGTTGTGTAAGGCCATGAAGCCTGATGAACAGGCAGTATCTACGGAGTAGCTGGGACCTGACAATGTAATGCAGTGTTTTAAAGAGATTATTAGTCTTTCTAGATGAGATATGCTTACAATGTAACATTTCAAAATTTGTGGTTAACTTGTGCAAATTCCTTTTTTATAAAAGCTGTAACAAACAAATCATTTGAAAATAGATGCCAGAGAGAATGAGTGTATTGATTTCTCAATTTCCAACTCCTTAGGTTCAATATTCGTGATCATGCTATGGAGTTACTGGATGGAGCTCTTGTGTAGCTCTTTGGAGATAAAAAACAATGTTCACAGCGCAACAAGAATATTTTCTACCTGAAATCCTTTCACCTAATAAATGCAGTATTATAATCAATATCTTAACACAGAATTTTTAGAAACATGATCATGATATGATGAAAGGACTACAAGTACTTTGTTATTGGAAAAGGGAATTAGCCCAAATAAAAATTCTGTTCCAAAACCATGAAAGCCATCTACAATTTGGGTACCTCTAAAATCGAATGAGTATGACATCCTGTTTGCAAGCATGGCTCTGTTAGTTCCAGTCACACTGTAGCCTATCAGGGTTTCAGCATCACTACCAAAAGCCTCAGCTGCATCTGCCACACTGCAGCCAATGTAGACACCCGTCTTGGTCCCACGTATTGACTGTGGGTCAATACCTACATGAACAAGATTTAAATTTCACCAATTAATGCTTTAACATTACACTTTTTTAGTTACTCATCTCATTAAAAGAAAATAACTTTTTGAAAAATCAACTGTCTTTCAGTCTTATATTTTTGAAATCTGACTCTTCATGTAAGTAACTGTAGAAAAATTATAGGAGAATTCAACCACTATTGACAAATAGCAGCATATTTTCATGCTTACTCAGTTGACTCCCTTGCCTTAGCTCAGGTGTTAAGTGCCAAGGAATATGAACTTATTTCTGGGTTAACCATTTTTGCGCCATTTGCGGCATATTGCACTGATGATTGGAAGTTGATGTACAATATATTTGGAAAACAAAATAACCAGCATTTCACAATAGGGATACATTTACACATGGAGAGTGATAGCTCAGTGGTAGAGCAGTGGTCTCGTAACTGAGGATCCGGATTCGAAACCAAGTGAATGCGCTAGTGCCCTTTGGTAAGGCATTAATCCTCATTTCCAAGTCCCTCAGGGAGGACTTAAAGCCGTCGGTCCTCTTGTTTCTTACTTACAAGCATACACATGCTTTCTTATGGGATATATATTGCACCCAGTGTTACAGAATTAACCTCAAAGTTTGACATGAGAAAGTTTTTTCATCACAACCATTTTCACTGAGCAGCACAGATGAGATACAACACATGCTCCAGAAACAATAGCTCCACAATCAATTTCTTACACTAAACAAATTCCTAGCTTTGACCCTGGACCAAACACTTCTGTAAACGCAGAATATTTTGCAGTGTGGAAATATTCACGCAAATTCGTGCAGCATGAAATTTGCGCGAAAATAAAAACATGCAAATATTTTTGTTTACCAGTGTGTATTCTCTTGCCCATGAGTCTAGCGCATTGGCGAAATTAAAAACATGTGAAATTCACCTTACTTGGCCGAGTGTGAAAAATTAATTGCATGAAAATTTCCACTTTTACAATATTCCTATGCCTACCCCTACCCCTAAACCTAACCTAAAACCCAATTGCAACTATGTCTTCAATGAAATAAAGCCTGGAGCATTTGTTGGTTGAGCAATTGTCGGAGGAGCAAATGTCACCCATCTAGCTTGGAGTGGTTACCTACCTCCATCTACAATAGCCTCATGGGCTACCTCTAGGAGAATCCTCAGCTGGGGATCCATGGTGTTGGCCTGTTTAGCATGGACTCCAAAGAACGTTGCATCAAAGCGGCTTAGATCCTTCAGCTTGCCATTGCGAGGTGGCAACCCAAATAGACCTATATCAGTGTATCACATGATGTTCTTATAAATGGATATCTCAGATACTTGACATGGGAAAGATAATTCTATTCGAGTATCATAAATATTCATAATAACAGTCATAATATAAGGATCTTAGGGGACAAATAAAAGCTGAAAGACAATGGTCTTAAAGTTGTAATCAAAAGTTTCAATCAAAATCAGTGACTTCGGATAAGACAATTATCCCATATCTCTAACTAGGAGATATGCTGGTTGCCAATCTTAAAGGGTACCAATCACCAAAATCAATTTTGCTCTGTTGTTAGTGGTTTCATGTAGTTATACTATATTCAAAATATGGGCTTCAAATATTAATTCTATAAAGAGATAGTGCAATTTCCATTACACTCTCTATAAGCATAAAAGCGACTCGTGAGTAGACTACTCAACGCACCCGTACACGCTCGCCAAGTTAAAGGCTTGCGTGGAACCAAACTCGGAGTTCAGATCCACACGAGCATTTTCATGTTATCCTTTATTTCCTTCATACTCATCAACTGGTGACCTATAGAATACCAGAAAAAGTTCTTTGAGGTTGATCTTTACTTTCTAGCTGTACACAAATTATTTTTTCAGATGATTGGTACACTTTAAAACAGACCTTATCCACATGTAACCCCAAAAATCAAATGTCAACTATATTTGTCCCCTTATAACCTGCATTCGAACATATATTTTCTTCAGAAGGTATACAAATCAAGCATGTTTTCTAGTAATACTTGAGCTTTTCTTCACTAAATTGGAGCTACAGATGCTAGTATTAGAAACTTAGAAATTTTCTGTTGAGTAGTTTTTAATTTATTTGACAGAAAGGGGCTTTAAAAAATACAAAGGAAAGCAGTTCCCCACGGGTGGTTGCGACAGAGATGTAAAAAAAATCTGTGTAATTACCTGGTTCCCATCTTCTGTCATCTATAGTAACCAGGTTATCCTTGTTCATGAGATGTTCCCAGAACTCTTCCAGGTTGTCAGACTCTGGAAGACGTCCTGAGATACCGCTGACGACAATCTCATCCTCATCAAGAACTCCCATTGTGCTGAGAACTGCTTCTTCTGAAGTCTGAAAGGTAATGGTTACAGAAATAAGACAATAGTGGGTTTAATCATATTTTTTTTTAACCCAGGGGTAGCCACATCAGTTTTAATATTGCTCTTCCTGCAGGCCCTGCAATTATTACCTCAGGGGGGTGTTTCACAAAGAATTAAGTTTGACTTAAAGTCGTACTTAAATTCCTAGTTGTGTGCAGTATATGACACATCACCGCATTGGTCAGATCATGCTCAGGGGATGCACGCTATCAGGTAATCTACCAATGAGATTGCGAGTTTGATATCGTATGCGCATTGGCACTTACACATGACTTTAAGTCAAACTTACCTCTTTGTGAAACACCCCCCCCCCCCCCCCCCAGTATTGCCAGGTACCAATATACACTGGGGACAAGAAGGACAAATGTGGGCATAACACCTTGTCCAAGGATGTAAGCACCTGGTGAGGATCATATCCGAGACGGTTTGTACGAAAGTCAAGAGCTTTCACCAGAATGACCTAGTTTAGCAAACTGATAGCAATGTACTTTGATTTAATACGCTTCTTATTTTATACCTACATCATAAAATTCTCATGCAAGGAATTGCCAGGAATGTCTCAATTGACATAAAAATATTTTCACCATAAAGAAAAAATGGATATCGTGTGACGTCAGACCTCCGTACATTTTCACGTCACTTTTTTGCTATTCTGGATATTTCAAAGGTATCAATATCTTGACAATGTATCGCAATAATGTTTGCGCGTGACGAGCCTCTCACTTTCTCAGTGTATGTAGGTCTACTCTGATTCTACATTTTAGTTTTTATTTTGTATCTGTGTCTAGGCTTACTCTTATAGGAAATAAATCAAATATACCATACACTCTTTTTGAGGCACCAGGTGAAATTATGTATTCTTTGATGACTGGCATAGTGCTATGTCACCTCAGAGAATCCATAATTTCAACTGGAGCCACTCAGTGCAAGGTATATTTGATTACTATCCTTTTACCACTCAATTTTGATGTCATACATAAGCATATATGCACATTTCTTTATCAATTTCATGTTATTTCATTCAGATTGATTCAGTTAATATCTTGCCCTCAAGTACTTCTGATAACTGCAGAAGATGATAAGTTATTTGCTACAGCTCTGTGAGCATTTATGTTTTAAACTAGGGCAACAGAACTGAACCAGGTAATGAACATTAAAACAATGTTAATATTTACACATTATTTTTTGTGAAAAGTTCAATGTCTGCAAGGTATCTCTGTTATGATCAAGATAAAGATTATCATCCATAAGTCAATGTAAACAGCTTCCTACAAAGTCAAATACTCCAGGTGACTCAAACTGTGTCAAGAAGTGTTTGCACAAGTCATAGGTCTGTCATTTAAATAAGCCACTATCTCTGCAGTAAAGTTCCTCTTCAAATAGATGAAACATAGTATGCAAGGTACATGCTGGCAATCGTACGTGGTTATTTCCTACTGATTAACAATTTTGTGTAAACATTACGCACCAGATACTTGGATTTTTAATGTACGGATTTGAAAAAATAATATCTTGCAAGACATTAGTAATTTATCCAGATAGTAGTTCCACCATTGCTGTGGGACTGGAAGTTTGAAACATACATTTTCATTTAAAATTGACCTTTGACCCCATGTGAGGCTATACAGAATTAGTTAATTTTTAAAATATTTTCTTCAGCCTTCCAAATGACAAGTGTTTTCCAAACCAATGTCCCTTACCAGGGGTGGATCCAGGATTTTGTAAAAGGGAGGCATACAATTCTCCGAAATTTTTCTGAGAAGCAAAAAAAAAAGAAAAAATGGTTATCATATCAATTCAAAAAGGGGGGGCACAATGTACACTTTTCTTTCAAATGGGGAGGCATGCCACTGTCCCTTACAACAAAACTTATACATCAAATTTTCCAAAATCCATTCATTCATGTTGTTTTTACCCTGAATATGGCTTCTTTGTCAGGTCTCTTAATTTACAATAGGAGCCATGGATCTGGGTCTGCCTATAGGACATTTAATTTTAATGATTTGACAACAGACGTGATAAATTTTAGGGTTTTTCTATGCTGTTTTGCTGACATCTTTTGATAATTTAGAAACCTGGGGCCAGTTTCTCGAGACCGTCATAAGTCTAAGTTCATGGACATCCCATAGGAACGCGTGTTGAAGAATTAACACACGTTTCAATGGGATGTTCACGAACTTAGACTTATGACGGTTGCAAGAAACTGGCCCTTGTTCTCTAAATGAGACTATGAGAAATGCAAATTATTCTTTAAAAGAGCTAAAATAATTTCAAACAACTGTAGATTTATCAGAAAATATCAAGTCAAGATGATAATAATATCTATGTTATCAAACAGGGCCTCATGGAAGACCACCACGCACTATGGTGAAAATGCGCTACCCTGTAATATGTATAAACATCAGAAATAAATAAATAAATATGTATTAATAATTGAATCAAGCACTCTTTAGTTTTATGAAAGAGGCCCCATGGAAGTTTTATACTCATAACCTCTCATCTTCTCACCCTTACACACATGACAAAACATTCAAATGTATTGTTTTCCTTTGGCCAAATGGAACTGCCTTCATGCATGCATGTATTATAGTAGAGAGATTTAGAATAAGTTGACTACAGACTGGGAGCGCCAGCCAAGCGAAGCACGACCAGCCACCAGCCTGTCCGTCCGTCCAGGCCATGGTCCACACGAGAGGCCGATGGTGCGATGACCGCCCAAATGCAATTCATCTGCCGAAAATCCAGTTGAATTTCAGTCTAAGCTCACCTGTAATGATTCCCATCACATTTCTCTCTTCTCTCAGTAGAAAGTGAAAACGCGGCTTATTGACACAAATCTTGAGAATCTTGAAAAATACCATCGTGATAGTATAGATGATAAGCGGGTTGTATCTAATTGTCGCAGCATAGCTAGTAGTCTCCGGATCGGATACATACATGGCATGCAGAGTGTGATGCGATGGCATCGACCGGGCGGGGGTTGTACCATGCAGTGCCAGAAATTAAATTATGCTAAAAAGCATCGAAAAAATATGCTAAATTATGCTTACGGATATCGCCGTTTTGGGGTGTCTTTCTACTGCAATATTCTCTGACAAGCAAAACAAAAACAAAAACAGAACAAAACAAAACAAAAACAAAAACGTCATCAGCGTTTTCTGGTGTCTTTTTTTACTCCCAAATACTCTGAAAAGCAAAATAAAAAATAATAATAGGCCGAATCTTCCTTTTCGGCTCTCTTTTTACTTTACTCCCAAAATCGCCAAAATTATCTTAAAAGTAAGTTCTCTAAAATTATGCTAAAATTATGTCAGAATTTGTGTAGAATAATGCTAGATGCTAAAATGGTCAAAATTATGCCAAAAGCATAATTATACCAGAGTTGGCAAATATGGGGGTAGTGAGAGGAGGGAGGCGAGAGGAGGCGAGGGCGGTTGTCGACTTCTTCTTCTTCTTCTTGGATTAGGTTTAATGGCGCTTGTCATTCAGTTTTGAATATTTACGACGGACCGTCGAACTATATACTCCAACAAGCAAAGAAATAAGTTTAATTTGTTTAGGAAAGTTAAACTATACCCCCAACCCCCACGGATATACTCCAAGGCATTTATTCCATTGTAGAGAAATTTGAGAAGTTTATTATTATTTTAGTTATCTCGTATCTAGGTTGATCTCTGAAAAGTGATAATCACTATACAGCTAGCCTACATCAGCAACTGACCTCTTATAAGCAGTTAGAATTACTGTCTAGACTAGTACCCGGGGGGTAATGATTTAATCTTTCAAGATTTCCACTTGAAAACGAACCTCTGCTAAATGTGATACAAGGGCATAGGGCAAGAATTATCTTTTATACAATAGACCTAAGCAAACTTGCATCAGACAGGTCGTAAAAACAGAAAAAACAGGTCTTCACAGGTAAAGGATTGTGGCCTTCTGGTAAAAGTCTTGAATTCGAAGGGAAGAAATTCCTGCTGTGTACACTGAAATAACTGAAATCTACAAAAAGTGGTAATATGATAAGAACCTAACAAAGAAACAAATGACGACCTTTGAAAGATTCCAAATTTCCCTCTCGCATGGCCTTCCCCTCTCCCACTCTCATCCTAGTCTCCCCTCTCAAAACCAGAAGTCAAAGTTTAAGCCACCATCGATATCAAGCAACTCGCTCATGATGACAGTCTCCTGTGTTCACAAATTCTGTTAATTGTAAAATGCTAATTTTTTCAGCATATTTTCTTTTTCTTTAGAAGTAAATTGTTAATGACTAATAATGTATTTTTCTGTAATTTTAAGATTATTTTGTATCACGGTTAATGATCTCAAAAATTAAATTAAATCAAACAAAAGTTTTACGTAGACGGAGTAATCATTTTACATTGGTCTACTAAAAAGTGCATTGTTTTCATTGATGGCATATTACTGAAAAGGCGCTTTATAAGTGAAATGTATTATCCCCTTACTTATTAGGTGCAAAACTTTGGCAAAATTGTTCTTTTGGTGATAAGAGACATACGGCATGGCAGAATAACAATTTGTAATCATAGAAAAATGGTCGATTCGTGTGAATGTCTAACGATAATAACAGGTTTCCTTCCCTCCTATCCCCCCCCCCCCCAAAAAAAAAAAGAGAGGAAAATACATGTATGATCCTTGTTCGAAGCAATACTATTTTTAAAGATATAATAATGGGTTTACTTTTTTTTTTTAACATTCAAGTTGCAAAGTAGTGTGAGTGGGAGGCATGTTTGATATCCTGGGCTATGCCGTTTGCTCCTATAACAATAGAACTAATAAATACAATAGCAAATTGCCATCTCTGCGCAGCTCAGACGTTGGATGGAAATTTTAAAAAAAATGCCTGGAAATGCAGATTTACCGGCTTATCAGCTGTTCATCAGGGCACGCAGTGGAGGTGTGTCAGCTAGGAACGATTTCATTGGTTGATTTCTCACCAGCCGGCTGAAGATTAGGAGGTGTGTTACAATGGCGTGCTGTGATTGGTCTGTTGCTGTCGCATTGTAAACAGCAGTTTGTCGCGCGATAACGCGGTGATCATGCATAATCAGATGAGTAATTTCTTTCACAAAGAACCCTGATACCGTCGGTATTTTAGTACTTAAATGAGCCTATATATACAATAGTTTTACATCTACAGCATTTGCAAGATCTATTCAAGTCATAGCATTGTACATTACGAAGTCAGAATGATTTAAAGGTAAAATCTTATGTCTGAACCATGGTCTGAACCATGGTCTGAACTCAATATTCTTATACAATGAACGCTAGCCTTGGAAACACAGTAATCAGTAGTAGGAGTGCAATGAGCTGTGATAGAGCACTGAAATCGTTAGTAAGATAATATTTTTAAGTGTATATAAAAAATAAATATTTTTTAATGCATAAACATCTACAAGTATAAAACAAAGAGAAAAAAGACAAAATTGTTAGTACATGTATATAATAAAACATCTTTTCTCTCCTACATGCATTATTACGAAATTTGTTGAAAAAAATCAAGATGAATTCGTTACAGGGGTCTACATCAGGTCTACATGAATATCTGCCTATGATTTCAAAAATCTTGTGAAAAGGCCTTATAAGCATACACCATTGTTGGATATTTATTTTTAAAAAGATCCTTATAGGTATAATGAATTCTTTTGGGGTTTTTTTTATTACCCTCTACCTTAGACCGAAAATTCTGGGGTCGGCTCTAAGTGAAGAGCCGACCCTACCAAAATAAGAGACTAACGAACGAGAGACAGAATTTTCGGTCTACCTCTTCCTTGGCTCTGCTTCCTCCCCACCCCCCCCCCCCCTCTCTCTCTCTCTCTCTCTCTCTCTCTCTCTTTCTCTCTCTCTTTCTCTCTCCCTCCCTGCCTCCCTGCCCCCTCACTCTCTCTCTCACTCTCCCTCCCTGCCTCCCCTCCCCCCTCTCTCTCTCCCTCCCTCCCCCTCACACACACACTCTTTCTCTCCCTCTCTCCCTCCCTGCCCCCTGTCTATCTATCTATTAACCTCTCTTTGTCCATTTGCATATTCTCAAATACGAGAAGACCTCTGTATATATTAACCTCCCTTTGTCCATTTGCACATTCTCAAATACGAGATCCTCTAGGGTCTAGTTTTTTGTTTTTGTTTTTTTTCTAATGACAAATATAAAATTGTAATATTCATCCAGTGATACTCTGATGCAATAGCGTAGCTGAGGGGGGCAGGGGGCAGAGTGCCCGACTGACAACTTTTTCCACAAAAATTGCGCCCCTCTCCTTGTCTACCTGATGTTTTTTTTTTTTTTTTTTTTTTTTTTTTTTGCTTGCTTGTCAGAGAATTATGGAGGAAACTGGGGCCAGTTTCTCGAAACCGTCATAAGTCTAAGTTCGTGGACATCCCATTGAAATGCGTGTTAATTCTTCAACACGCGTTTCCATGGGATGTCCATGAAATGACGGTTTCGAGAAACTGGCCCCTGAACTCCTTAAAATCTGAGCAGCTTCCTCCTCCCCCCCCCCCCCCCCCTTCCCACTGAGTGATTTTTGGATGGTTGGCAAAAAAAATTGCCTTCTGTTCACAGTCCACTGAAAACAGAGAAAATCCCTTAGATCTATAGGCTATATAAGACTGGGGGGAAAAAAGAGAACAGAAAAACTTACCGTTCTGTCAAGGTCAAATTACTCTCTCCAGCTCTTAGCGTTGAAAATTAAATGAATACAGGTTTTTCTTTAAATCACAATTTATAGCTTAGCCGAGTAAATCACAGAACCTGAAACATGACTTCAGGTTTTTGCAACATCGATCTATGATGATTCTTGTGTATGCACCTCTCAGCTCAGCGTTCGGAGATGCTCAAGAGATTGAGATGCAAGTACTTCTGATGCCAACACCTATCAACATTTATACTATAGCCCTTTTCTCTACAAGAAGTATAACAAGTGTTCTTTTCTTCTCTTTCCCTGTCTCTCCTTCTTATTCTCTCACTCTCCTGATTGTGCAGTCGAACGGCTTGATCCACATCCAGACTCCATCGCACGATGAAATTACCAGTCGGTGTGACCCGCTTTGACCTCAAGAATGAACCACATTGCTCACACGTGCGAGTGGCCTCGCCATGCTTATTAGCCAATCAGCGCATAGTATATCGACGGCGCCCATCTACTTTGCATATGTAAACTGGAAAGTTTGTTGACATCACATGAGGGAGAGAGTCAGGATCGGAAGGAAGGAAATATCATGTTGAGAAACAATGGAAGGGGCGAGGCATTAGGCGAATCACGATCTTGCATGTCGGCATTAGACCTGCATGGTGCGTGTACTTTTTTCTTCTTCTTGTCTACCCCATCCAAAAAGAAAGAGGCTACAAATTCGAGTAGGGATTTTTTTTCTTTTCCAACTCGTTGAGCATGATATAAAAGCGTGATCGATTAACGGAATGACCTGGGAATGGGATGCAGGTTCAAATACAAGTTCATAATGGCTTAATTACCTTGCATGGGCGTCGCTACATCTTGAAATGAGGAGGTTGTCCTACCAAATATGTAAAAAATTCGCTGACAGAAATGCAAAATTTGCAAACCAGTAAAATCGGAGAAGGTCCTCAGATTTATTATCTCATTCGGAGTTGAAATGCATATATAATATGATTTTATTGCCTCCCGTCAGCTCATGTACGTAATTATGTAAGCTGAGGTTTACTTTTTCACTACTCCCTCTCCAACTTTTAATATCCGGATTATGTGTGACTATTGTGGTATGTCAGTAAAGGCTCTTAAATCTCATACGAGAGGTCCTGGGTTCAATCCTTATTCGGGGCTTATGCTAGCTTGGAGAAGGTGTTTGACCCACATCTCTCGACCAGGGTAAAATATGATCATATAACTATCATTTATGTTATAATTAATGTTATCATTACACATTATTATTATATAACAGATCACGCCTTTGCCCAACTACCATCCAGGGTAATTTTGCTCACTTTTATTAATTTCTAGATACACTCATTGTTTGTAATTAACTTCTCTCGCATCCCCTATACAAAAACATTTGAGTGGATGCCTCTCAATTCACGAATGCTTATGAGCTATAGGTAATTCAAATCAACACTCCGTTTCCATAAGTGGGTTCAGTCATCGAGGGCATAGGTGTAAAAGGCGATGGGGCTGGGGACTGCAACTCCCCCAACCGGATTTTTTTTTACTAACCATAACCTCATAATTATTCGGGCAGCGAGCTGGTCTTTTCAGGGGCGGATCCAGGGCCCCTCTCTTGCATGCTGAGGGGACCCTCTTTTTTTTCGGGGTTTTTTTCTGCTTATCAGAGATTTTTGTAGTAAAAACACACCCCAAAACACTGATGACCTTTTTTTGGAGGGGGAGCTTGTCAGAAAATGTTTAAAATATTGTGCCCCTTCCTTCACAAATCCTGGATCCGCCCCTGGGTCTTTAGTCTTGTCAAGTATATTTCAAAGAAAAACTACATTTTAATCATAATGAATTGTCAAAATTTTGCTCGCTGGAAAGTTTAATATTATACAGCCCCTTGGCGAAATTGCGCCCGTACGCCTCTGATCAAGGGGGTACTATAATGTTAGGTCTATTAGGTGAATGAGAGAGAGCAAAACGATCGAGTGTATGAGCCGGGTCTGACCTGAGAACGGGATCAGTGTGTCATCCTTTTCTCACGTTCACTTTCTCTCTTTTTTCTTTCTGTGTTAATTTCATCTCATGTCACCTTATTATCTTATCTCATCTTCAATTGTGTGCCCCCCCCCCTCTCTCTCTCTCTTTCCCTAACCTTCTCTCTTCCTCTCTGCACTTTCTTTCTCTATCCCTTTTCTCTCTACGTCTCCCCCCCCCCCCCCCCCTCTCTCTCTCTCTCTCTCATTCGCTGTCTCTGTCTCTCTATCACCTATGCCCCTCTCTGTCTCTGTTTCCTTAGCAATCCAATGCCGGGGAGTGGCCCCTTCCTCCCTCCCCCCAACACTACCGGGGTCCACTCGCTATTCATAAGGACCGCTATACATAGAAAACCGCTATTCATTTAACACGAGTAGCGGTCCTTATGAATAGTTATGAATAGTGGTCCTTATGAACGGAAGTCCTTATGAATAGCGCGGTAATTTGTCTATGGTTTGCTCGCTAGAAGGACCGCTATTCATATATACAAAACCGCTATTCATTTAGTCACGCGTTATGGATAGCAGTCCTTATGAGTAAGTGGTCCTTATGAATAGCGGTCCTTATGACTAGCGAGGTTACCCACCCCCCCCCCCCCCTATATACGGACGCTACGTAACCGCGAGAATTATTCTTTTTAGTAGCACATTTCTGCTAGAATTCCCTTCAGTTATTTATACAGAATGATGTTGAATAAGCAAGGAGAATCATTCTATTTTGAAGGCCATCTTTTATACATTAGCCGGTCTATATTGCTATAGGCAAGTAACCCTCTGACAAGCTTCTGGCTCATAAATAATGTTTTGTTGAAAGTATGCATAGTTAAAATGGTAATACATTAGTACACTGGCTTTGATCATCTATCATAGTGATCCTTCGCCATGAATTTATATTATAACGTCAGCATCCGGAAATAGATTATTATATTCCCAGATAATTATATGCCCATCCTCCAGCTTTGTTCAATTTTTATGCGATATACCACTGACTGACTTGAACCATGCACACGAATCGTGCCGTGTTAGACATTGACATCAAATCTAACCAATCAGCACATTCAATGAATGTGTAATCAAAATAAGACGATCTCGAAGGTTGAAAAACGTCTTTACAAATGTTCCGCATTGTGCCAATATTGGGATATAAGGTAAACCCCCTGTTCTCATGCATGATAGGTTCGCCCACTGTGCGTGCATAATTATATAGTGACGAAATTTTTGAAGAAAATGGACTTCAACTCCTTGTGGGAAAGTTCCCTAGAATCGAATGAGATGAATCCAGAAATGTTTCGTCATATAGAAATCGGCAAAAAGTTTTGTTTGTTTGTTTGTTTGTTTGTTTGTTTTGGGGTTGTTTTTTTTTCATATATAATGCTGATGTGAGGTGGATTAATTTAAAAAGGTGAGCCCTGCCTTCGAACATACATGGACAGCCGTTTTCTTTACTTCTTTCATCGTGCTTTAAAATGTAAATGAATATCGGTTGATTGGATTATTGCCATGCATTGGTCTTTAATTTTGTTCAACGTATTGTTTTTAATATGAACACATATGTACGTAGTTTGTTTTGAGGAAGAACAAATGGAAAAAAGGAAACAAAGGAAGAAAATGATAGTCTAATGTGAAAACAGACCTCACCACTAGTCTTGTAATTTTGGTGGCATAAATGAGAAGTTGGGATGACTGTCGAAAATTCAATTCAATTCAATTCATTTCATTTCATTGGTCCATGATATATAAAAATACATAGAAAATTAAATTAGCCTCCACTGGCTGATAATAAATTAATTTCGATAAATAACATACATGAACATGTGAAATAATGAGACATATATAAGAAAAACTGTGCATGAGCTACACGAATACATTAAAAATCTAAAAATTTAAAAGACAAAAGACCAACTCCTAGGACACTTACTTGACAATCTAAATCGGATCAAGTGGGAAATAAGAATCAAGAATAGGAAGTAAGAAAAGAGAAAAGACTGACAGGGCAAGTAATACAGGAGAATCAGGAGAGGGGACCTTAGAAACCTTACAGAAATGTTGGGGTAACGATGGTTGCCGTGATTCTGTAGAATCTGTTACCGCTGTTACCGGCATCATTTTTTATTTCTTCACCTTTTGAGTAAAATAATAATTGTGCTTGATGTGGTTCTTAATAAAAATCGAATTCACTCCTACATTCACCCTTTTCCTGTCATCAGCTGATCAGCGTAATTAAGTTTATGTTGAGTTTTTGAGTATTTCTTCCTATTACGTTCCTAATGATTTCAGTTTGCTCAGCTGCCTATATATGGAAAGACTGTGATAAGTTTGATGACATGGGATCATGGATCATGATCCCGATTTCTCCCAATGAAATGCTGAAAACTTTCTTAATAAATATATACCGAGTGTCCCCCAAAAAGTGATACACTTTTAAAACGGCCCCCAAATTTAAAAAAAAATAGAAAATTTGGGGGAAATTTGTATATATATGGATAGCTGAAGATCTCTTCTATCATATGACACGAAAAAAGTCAAAAAATATTTCTTTCTTGGATGAGCGCTACCCACTTTTGTAAAGGGCGTGAAAATTATAGGTTGCGCAAGAATTCACTATCCAGTTTGGCCGAGATGAGAAGTTCTCCAGCTTAGAAATTGCGTATGGTATGATGAGTTTATGGTAGATTATGATGGATATGGGTCTGTGTGGTGTACGACATGGTGTTATGTAATAAAAAGTTTATGCATCAGTGATCATAATTTGACTGTGGACGTTTTAAAAGCACCAACCGCTTTTGATCTGATGTGGTAATTGATAATGAAATATTAGGGTTGGGATTTGTGCTCGATATGGCATGGTTTATGTCACCATTATTCAGGAACAGAAATTTGATAATTCAGAATCAAACACTGATCCAATCAATCAATCAATCAAACACTGATTCACTCAATCAATCAATCAAACAATGATTCATTCAATCAATCAATCGAACCCTGATTCAATCATTCAATCAATCAATCAATCAAACACTGGTTCAATCAATCAATCGATCAACCAAACACAGATTCAGTCAATCATTCAATCAGTCAATCGATCAATCAATTATGAATCAATCAATCAACAACAAAAAAACAACAATAAACAATCAAACAATCAATCAATCAACCAAATGGGTATTAATTAGCAAACTTTCTTTATCAGTTTATGGCAAATTAGTTTTGGAAATGGTAGAATTTTGGGCAAGGAAGATGGAATGGTTTGGAATGGAGCAAAATGCCTACGGATGGAAATGTGACAATGAAAAACACCCCCGGAATTGTGACACGTCACACACACACACACACACACACACACACACACACGCGCGCACACACACGCACACACACGCAAGCACACGCAACACACAACCACAAACACAACCACCACCCCCCCCCCCCCTCAATACGAACTACCAGGAGCACCGCTACAATTACCATATAGACATCAATAACACCAGATAATAAGGTACTGTCAAAACAACTTCCATAATCAAATTGTGATTAAAAAGACAATACATGATCACTCATGCATAAACTTTTGAACTCATAAGCCATGCCATTCACTGCACAAACCCATGCATATCCATCATGATTTATCATAAACTCATCAGACAATCAGCAATTTCTAAACTAGATAACTTTTCACTTCACCCATAGTGGATAGCCAATTCCTGCACAACCTAATTTTCATGTAATTTACAAACCTGGGCAGTGCTCACCGGTGCTCATTCAAGCATAAAACATTTTCGGACTTTTTGGTGTCATATGATAGGAAAGACTTTCAGCTATCCATATATATATATATATATATATATATATATATATATATATATATATATATATATATATATATAAATTTTCCCAAAATTCGATACAAAAATTTATATGAGGGTCATTTTAAAAGTGTATCACTTTTTGGGGACACTCGGTATAGGTAAAAATAACTTTGTGCCATATACATGTCATGTATAACAGAACCCTGCATGCCTTCGTACAGGCCTACTACAATCCTTACCCACGCTCTCTCACACAACCAGTGACGTATGTCTGGACCTTCGCGTCAAGAGGGGCGGTAAATATTCTAGCGAATGGTGACTAATTCAGCAAGAAATTCACATAGGGCCCTAATGGACGGTTGGGGGGGGGGGCGGTAGACGTTCCTTTTCCTACCTCTTCTTAATTTGTAAATTTTATGATTGTTACCTCGTTTATATGATAATAATGTTAAGTTCATTACTGCAGTGTCATTATCCATCTCATCGATAGTAGTTAATTAATGGTTATTATTTTGCGGGAAAGCAAAGCGAGTGAGCAAAACTTTGTGCCACGTTTTATTAAGTATGAATGATACTTTTGGGACAGGTTCATTATTCATAGTTCATGCATTATTTATTGATTTGTATGTTTAAGCATATTTTTAGATTGAACAGTGTAAAAAGAACTGGGTTCAGATTTTTCTGAACGCCCCTCCCCCTTCCAAATTCGCTATATAGCACACACAACCACCTCTACCCACACACTCGTCAGCTGGTCTTGACAAGAAAATCGCCATCTTCGAATGGCTAGATTGTAATGGCGGAGAAAACTCCAAACCAGACAGTGTGCAAATACAACCCTCCTAAAACTGAAAACGGCTTTGATCATCAAAAAAAAAAAAAAAGAAAGAAAAAAAAAATCATGTTACTCATTACAACAGGCAGATTGAGATCGTTATTATCTCATTAAAAACAAACAAACATCACATGTTTCACGCACATTAAAAACGAAACAATACACAATAGATTTTTTTTTTTTTTTTTTTGAAGCACGTTCAATGTCTTCGTGACATAATAATATTGATGATTTCCGTGATATGCATGCCTTCAATTTGTGATCGCAATGTCACGCATTAAATGAATCGGATCGATTGGTGGTAGGGACAGTGATTCGGGGAGTCACCTCCCTGGAAATTTTTCGGGGAATCTTCCCCCCTCCCTCTAGAATTTTTTTTGGGGAAATTAAACAAAAGAATGTTTAGCAAACAATAGAATAAAGTCTACAACCCACTGTTTGTCATAGAATGCCAAGATTCACTCAGAACAGGAGCCTGGTAAAAAGTATTAATTATCCAGTTGCAAATTCCAATTCATGTCTCTCCCCGGAAACTTAGAATTAAAGGGAGTTATCCCCCCCCCCCCCCCCAAAAAAAAAAAAAAAAAAAAAAAATGTCTAAGTGATTATAACGCGCCCGGCTAACCCCATGAGAGAAGAATTGAGAAAAGTTGTAAATACTAAGATCCGACTTTTATTTGCCTGTGTGATCAAAAGTGCTCTCAAATGTAAAATTTTAAAACTAGCAATTTTCTCACTTGGTCGCTATACTCGCAAAGTAATATGATGTCCTGAGGGCGTCGCTAATTCAAGTTTTTTATACTGCAACATAAAAAAAAAATTTATGCTGGGGGGAATAGCCCAACAGACCGTTCCCCCCACTCGCTCCTCGAATGTCGCCCCCCCCCCCCTCTCCCCCGGTCATAACAAGAAATCGCCGTCCCTGATAGTGAGCTTAGAAGTGAGGTCTTAATCCAAGTTTTTTATACTAATATGGTTATTGTATGTTTCATATATGTATACATAGATTGAAGACAGGTAATATTATACGTATTCAAGCAAAATGTTTAGCAAATTTCATCCATTATGTCCATTCTGAACAGTGTCTTCTCGTATTCTTCCTTTCATTTTTTATTAATGTTAATTCTTACCTAATAATTATATGAATATACAGTCAGTTTCTCGTCAAAACAATCCATTTTATACATGTAGTTAGCAACAAAAAAGGCCTTTGTTCAATAAGTGATAATGCAGCGATCTATATATATCTATTGTCAGATTCGCCTGATCAGCGATTTAAAAATAGCAGTCTATTTTTGTCTAAGTGTATTTGAATAACAATCTCACATTAGCTATACGTTTGTTTGTCCTCACTGTATGAGTTATCGGTAAAAACCGATTTAGATGCGGTGAGTTTATTAACACAATTTAAAGAGAAAGGCTCAACGTTGCTGATTGTGCCACGAAAAAAAAAAACTTGCCCTTTTTTGGAACATATATCTATTTTCGTATAACAAATAGACAACTTACACACTCTTTAAAGGGGAAATCCATCCTGATATTAAGTTGGTTTTAAAATAAGCAGAAAAATTGAAGAAACGTGTCGATGGAAGTTTTAACAAAATCCGGTTAGATATAAGAAAGTTATGAATTTTTAAATTTTTAATGAATAAAACACAAATTGGCAGCTCCATCGGAAGTATCTTGCCAGCCGTTCGCCCTGTACTAAAAAATCATGAATTTCCATTTTCTCGAATGGAAATATTTGATTCACATACATGCAACCTCCGAAATCATGGCAAATGTGTTTTTATACAAAACCTACTACGGTATATCTATTTTTTCATCAAAAACTAAGAAAATGAAACTTAATCAAATTTTCTGTACTGGCTGGGCAAATGGGAGAGGAGCTCGCAACATGGAGTTGTCAACTTCGTGTTTGATTGATTTCAACTTTTAAAATTCATAACTTTCTTATTTCTTTATCGGATTTTGCTCAAACTTTCACCGAGCTGTTCCTGTCATTTTTCTGCTTTTATCAAAATCAACAAAATACAACGGTAGACTTTCCCTTTAATTGAAATATGAATGAAAAAAAATTGTCAGTAAAAATCACTGACAAAACGCTTGATGAAACGCTCCCCAGAACTCCTAAATTGACGTCTTCTGCACACTGGCGTAGACAGGGGGCACAAGGGAGCCATGCCGCCCCCCCCCCCCCTCTATTCAGTCCTATTTTTATTTTATTTTATTTTTTTTTTTTTAGAGAGAGAGAGAGAGGGAAAAAGCGGGGGAAGTGAGAGAAAAAAGGCCTAAAAAGGTGCTACGTGCCGTAATCTTTCTCTCAAAATTTGCTAAAAAGTCAAAGTTTTCGCGTTTTGCACGGGAAGGGGGAAATAATCCCCCCCCCCCCCGCCCTCCCTGCACCTATCCTTATACAGTGCAATATTGCCTCCAAATAATTGAAAAGTAGTCAGCGGGCTTCGAACTATAACTTTCCGCCTAAAAAATTGTTTGCTACGAGCACGGTTATCTTTCTCTCAAATTTGCTAAAACGTCAGAGCTTTCGCGCTTCGCGCGGGAATTGGGAAACTCTCCCTCCCTGCACCCACTCCTGGTACCGTACATACAGTGCAGCATCCAAATAATTGAAAAGCAATGCGGGCGTCGAGCTAACTTTCCGCCTAAAAGAAAGGTGTTGCGAGCCGTTATCTTTCTCTTTAAAAAAAATAATGAAATCCTGGTTACGCGGTTGGATCCTTCAGGTATGCCCTCCCCCCCCCCCCCCCCCCCCCCCCCCCCCATTGAAAAATCCTGGCTACGCCACTGCTTCTGCGCATGGCCCAGTGATGAGAGTTCCCAATATAATTCACGCCAAGCACGATATCGCGTGCACGAGATTCGTCTGGCGAGATAATAGGGACTGTTTCCATGGCGATTCCCATAGTAACACGACAATACAGCTGACTCGCTGGCGATGTATGTAAACAATGGTTGGCACACATGTGATCTCAATACACAGTACAGGACTAGACTAGTACTGCATTGCGGTTAGTGATCCCGCGGACTATCATTCGTTTTCCAAGGCAGCAACTGTTTAGATTTGAGATTTGATAAACTACTCGGGTCCATATTTTAACACAGTCACAGAGTAAGTAACTATATTATGTATTTTTAGTGTAGATAAACCCTAACAAAACAGTTTTGGTGAATTCCAACATTATTATTTACCATTTCCTCTCATCATCAAACTCAACCACCTACAATACATGCATCTCCAACTCACCGCCAACAGACTGGCGGAAGAAAAGGTGTTGTTGGCTTCGATGTAAATTACCTATGTATAATGTAGATCTAGACTATCACTAGTGATTTTTCTCATCCCGAATGAGCTGCTACTGAATTATCAGCAGCATAGCTAGGCCTAGGGTCTAGATCTAGAGAGAGATCTACAATTCAAAAAAAATTGCTGGGTGTTTTTGTTGTGCTTTTTTGTTAGTTTTTTTTCTTCTTCTCAAGCAATCCTTGGGCTTGGCTTTGTTCACTTCTTAACGTTGGGTAATGTTTCAGTTATGGTAGACTATTCCATTTCTTCTAAATCTAGGAAAGTTAAGCACATTATAATACTTTATACTTATAGACATCTACATGATCTAGACTAGGCCTACATCTTCTTGATTCATTGTTGGTGTGTAGTGTAGCTTATTATATTATTGGTGAACTGTGTAGCTTAATGATCAGCCACTGCTATTTAGATCCAGTTTGAACTTAGATCTACTTGTTACAGATTCATGCCAACATGATTTATGTCTGTTTTTTTTTCCAAACAGCAAACAATTCCATCATGGATGCTGGTGCAACTCTGCTTTCCAAGGCCTATTCCCCAACGGTCCCTGTCTACCCAACACAGACCACGGTAGGAACCAAGACAGATCAGGCCCTCTCACAAGAACTTGCCAAGATGAGTGGCCTCGGTGAAACAGGAGTCTACGGCGTTCCCACTGGGGCTCCAGCCGCACAGGGTTTCCGTTCCGGCAAGCACACTACTCAAGAATGGCATGAATCTAACTACAACAAATATTTTCAGAGCTTTACAGACCGTGACAATGCAGAGAGGCTATGCCACGAGTCAAAACAGCTTGAAAACGAGACCCATGCTCTAACCATGCGCACACAGGCTGATGTCACCAAGAAGCTTGGGGATAGGATGAACGACATCAACTTCTGGAAGATTGAGCTCAACCGTGAGATCGAGGAGATGATTGAGGAGACGGACCTTATGTGTGCTCAGAAGAAGCGTTTAGAGAATGCCCTAGATGCAACAGAAGTGCCATTGAAGATTGCCAGGGACAACCTGACCTGCAGAGCTAGGAGGCAAGACATTGATCTTGTAGGAGACAGGGTAGAGATGGCTCTGAACAAGGTGAGCAAAACTACAAACATACATTGTGAAACAATGTTCAAAGGAAGCAAAGAAAATTCAGCATGTCTTCACAATTAAGCTTCAGAAGCAATATCTTTACATAGCCTAGGCTATATTTTGTATTACCTCTTACTCTAAGGTGATTATATGATTATTTTATTTACAGAATGATGCCTCTATACTTGCATGCAGGATTTATTATAACTCCATTATAATAAATTATGAGAATAGTTATTTGTACATTTGTCAAAAGAAAGATAATACATATATTTTTATGACTAACTAATGTATTCATCTTTTTTGTTTTCCCCATCACAGGAAGTAGACATCATCACAAAAGTTCAAGATCTACTCAAGAGAACAATAGAACAATCTGATAGACAAATCAAGTAAGTATGACAATTCATTCCTTTTAACCCTTTGCCTACGAGTATGGGGTGGTCCCTGTATATACACCTATGGGAATGATAAAATTTTGTAGTTATCGGGTTAGCTGTACCTCGAAAGAGATGTGATGGTAGACATATGCTTTTAAGTGAAGAATATATGCAACTGACGATCTATTTATATGTTTGTTCATTTCTTAATATAATCCTTGTTTTCCAGTTGCTAGACAGATTTTGCAATCAGGATAAGCAAACTAATACAACTGCAGGGTCTTATTTTAAATGATAGACTTAATTTTTATACATGTAGATATTAATATTAATTTGTTAATTTATGAACTTATTTGTAGTATTTTACCTGATATGTCAAATCTTGAACATGCGTTCGAGAATTTAAAAAAATCAATTGAATGATATTTATGTTTACTAAAATATATTAAACTATAATTATTTTTTTTTCCTCCCCAGGATGAACCGCGGTTCAAAGCACAAACTGACGATGGACTGGTCAGATAAAGTCTCTGCTTTTAAGATTGATGAGAAGTGTGCTGGACTCAATAACAATTCAACAGAGATTCAGTACAAGGAAGGATCGGCTAAATTTGAAGCAGTGTAAGTATTTACATTTAACCATGCCTTCTTTTACTAAGCTTGAAAGGATGTTTTCATTACACTTTGAAGTGTAATCTGTGCTAAAATTTTAATTAAAATTGTAGTGACAATACTTATTATTGTCTGATTGCTTAAAAAGTATTCTAAATGTTGATGGCGAGAATGTGTATTCTGAAAGGAAATATGAATGACCATTCCAAAATTAAAAAGTTGACTTTATCTTAACTTTTACTAATCATGCACATTCAAATCATGAAGAAACATGCATATTACAATCAAAAGATGAATGATGTGAAAGCAGTCCATTCAAATCAGCTAGAACGTAGCGTAAAGTACTATGTTGAATAGGATACATGTGTTAACAACTTTTCCTTTTTTTTTATTCCAACAGTCAAACCAACCCCCAATCCTGGGCAGAGTTTTCACATGACAACATTGTCCGTGCCGAGCATGAGCGTCTTGCCTCCCAGCAACTCCGCAACCTAATTGACCAGATCCTCACTGATACCTCCAATGACATGAGGGAACAATGCAACACTGTCAACACAGAGTTTGCTCGTCGCATCGAAGAGATGAATGATGCCAAGACAAAGATGGAAAACCACCTGCTCAAGGTGAATATCACTTTTTAACTTTTTTTTTAAACTTTTTTTTTAAAAGAAAAAGTACAGATGCAGTTCTTTATTTTGTTCATTTGTCACCTTATCGTGTCATCTGCGGACACACATGCAGAAAATTGATTATCTCTCTCTCTCTTTGGCCATCTAATGGTTATTTAATTCCCATTAAACAAAACAAAATAAAATTTTTTCACCCATAGTGAACTATTTCAAAGGAAATCCCAGATAATGAATGTAAATGTATGAGTTCGTTTTTCTACTGCCAGTCATTTTATATGATACGAATATACACATTACTCATGCATTAAATATGTACATGTATTTGTATTTTTTCTTGTCAACAGACCGTTGAAGACATTGCTGGCATGGAGAAGAACATCAAGGATCTGACACAGTCTATCAAAGACAAGGAGGCCCCAATGAAGGTAGCCCAGACCAGATTGGACCACAGGACACACAGGCCTAATGTGGAACTCTGCAGGGATCCAGCTCAGTACAGGTATGCATGCATGCTGCCATTCACAAGATTATTTCAAAATCATGATTTGTTAAGTTTTTGCCTCTGATCACATTAATTTTATATACAAACCTGACAATAAGATAAAAACAGGAAGTTTGGTGATATCATTCTTGTAACTGCAACTGTTAGAATAACAACATGTGGAGCGGTCACTTTCTTCAGATAAACATACATGTATGTGAAAAGAATAATTTGGGAAGTCATCATAAATCCATGTACTGAAACATCTTGTACTGTCTAATTCACTTCTGAGTTATACATCATCACCTTCGATGGAAAAGAATTTTGTAATGACAAAACAAAGAATTTGAACCTTTAACTAATTTGAATCTTTGACTCTGGATAAACTTGTAATATACACAAAATTTTAAAATAGCATAGAAATGAAACCTTGTTTGTCTTTGCTCTCGCTCCATTCCAGGATGGTCCAAGAAGTTGGTGAGATCCAGAACTCCATCGACAAGCTCCAGCAGAAGCTGGCTGAATCCAAAGCTTCTCTCAAGGACCTGATGGACACCCGCATGGCCCTGGAGAAAGAGATCGCCCTCAAAAAGAACAGCATCTTTGTTGACCGTGACAAGTGCCTCAAGTTCCGCACTCGCTACCCATCCACCTCTAAGCTTGTTGGCTACCAGTAAAATACTTATGTGCTCAGTTTGCACCATAGATCTTATCACAATGACCACAAAAGTGAGCATGTTCCATCCAGCTTCATTAGAGAATTTAATGAATTGAAAGAATATTGGAAATTTAAATGTATTTCTTACACTTCAGATGACAAATTCCTTCAGACAACGACAAAATCAAGATCTTTTCAATATCTGGTGTTCATTGGAATGTTATATTTGAAAATTCAACATAAAATGATTACCCGATTTAAAACAAATGGTTGGAAAGAGATACAAAGATTTCTGCTCACTTTTGTAGTTGTTGACAAACAGCAAGCCCCTAGTTTTATTTATTTTCAAAATATTTGAAACAGTATTGGCCATGCAAGCATGAACTATACTGAAGAATCCATCATAAATATGGATCTGCATGAATATGCAAGTGAGTTGACCATTCAGAGAAGAGGACTGATTTGGACTTGCTTATAATGTAATAATATACATGGAATGGACATAATGGAATGTGCGCTAACTTTCAAATTGAGCTGCATTTTCATTTGTTAGAAATATGCATTCAGGTGAAGAACTCTTTAGGATTCCAAGTACTGAGAGAAATTCTTCATACTTGAATTAGATATGTCATGTCATAAGGCAAGTCAGAGGTTTGCATGGTTTATTATGTAATGATGGATTATACTGGATGTTTGTGTCAGTAAATATACTTAGTTGATTCTTTATCAGTCCTAAATTTCCTTTATCGGGAAATAAATACATCCGTCCTTTGATGCACATAAGTTTCTATCTCATCTTTTCTTCATGAACATCATATATTATTTAGTTTCATAATAAAAGCACATTCTAGTGAATTTAGCTGCAATTTCTTACTTGCAATATCATCTGTAGGTCTATTCATAAGGTATAATGTTCCCTTGTCTATTCATTTTCGAGATGTTTTCTATATATTTGTGCCATGTATTATAGTGTGTATATATTTTGAGAAGATTCCATCAATTATGACGATTAATTTGTATCTGCATGAACTTGGAAATATGAATCATGTCTTGATTTGAGTGATCAGAAAATATTAAAAGTAAAGTTGAATATGATAGTCATATGACTGTTGTAAACTTTTATTTATTCAAATATTAGAAGTATATGTATTGTGAATATTCTATACTATGCAGGAGAGATAGAGGATGACAAGAAATATAGAACAACTAGTTTTAAGAAATAAGGACAATGTAGAAAGTGGGTGTGGAAAATATTGAAATGGTAGAGAAAGAGAGAGAAGGGACAGAGACGGGAGGATAATACATGTATCAGGTAGAAAGAGAAAGAAGCACATACCACAAAAAGACTCGCAGAAAATATCATCCTATGCCATTTAGCAGCCTTGTGGCACACCGGTACATTACATTTTAAAAGGTTACAATGGAGCATAATGAGTAGTTGGCTGTCTTTGAACACAAGTGTCAAGCATGACTGAAGCCCTCCTCTTTTTGACCTTTTCTTTATCCACTATCCTAGCCTCTTTTACATTCATCTTTATCCTGTTTCTATCTTTCTCAGTTCTTTGTTCACTATCAATTTCTGTTTCATTTTTTTTCTCTTACCGTACATCCATTATACTCTCCCTTTCTTGCACTCTCTCTCTCTTTCTCTTCATTTGTTACAAGTGCCCACCAACATTTCAGTTAACAACGAATAATGTAGTAGTACAAATCAAAATCCAGTGAATTGTATGTTAATTAAATAGAGCTTGCTTACGTTAAATGTGATATTGGACTTGTCACCAAGGAATCCAGTCAAATTCGCTATTACTCGATCTGTAAAAATGGTAGTTACAGAAATATGGAGACACACATTTCTTTCTTCTTTCCTCATATATTACAGGTTATAGATATAAGATACAGGTTGAGACACAGATTATGAAGAACCTATGTCTCAAGATCCATCACATTATCAGCTCCAAGCTATAGGACATAGATGGAAATAAAAATCTAAGGTTTGGTGACTGATCCTTAACCAGGTGGACTAAAATTGTAACTGTTTCTCTTTCTTTCTTACTCTCTCTCTCTCTCTCTCTCTCTCTCCTCTCTCTCTCTCTCTCCTCTCTCTTTCTATCTATATCTCACATAAGCCAGTTTATATTCCAGTTTCTTTATAAAACAAATAGCAAATATGCATTATTACTGGTGATTTGGAACAAGATTACACTTTTGAACCACTGCACTCGTGTCCATTCACTATTTGTAAACACCATTACAAATACCTTTAAAAATTACTTATAAAATGCATGTAATTACTCATTTTTAGCATGTGACAATCTAAAATGTAGTCAACAGAAAGAAGATATCATACATACTTGGTTTAAAACATTTTAATAAATTCAACAAACCTCCATAGGTTTGTTTCATATAATACAGAATCTCAAACCCTTACACATAAGGGTGAGGGATAAACCATACGTCCTATGCTCACTCAACTGCAATCCTCAATCCTGGCAAATAGTACATTCCTTTACAATATATTCGTTTCAATTCGTAATGAATTCATTATCACACAGAATAGATATCCAATGTTGCTTGACATTTCTCATTCCCATGTAATACAGTCCAAAAATAAAGAGAAATCTTGTTCCTGTGAGGGAGTAAGGATGTTGGTTAATGTTCTTGATGATAAAGTTCTCTACATACAAATAACATAAGAAGTATTGTGAGTGGTAAAAACATTCTAGTAATCATGGCTTGCAGGAGCCTTTGAGTGTACTTCATCAAACCTTTAGCTTCAATGTCAAAACTTGAAATTTCTCTCTGTGTCTTGACTGATTTCTCTAATGATTCTGGCAACATACATTAAATGTCTGATGCTACATCATCCATGTTCATGTCACTCAAATCAACCATACATTAGTTTGTAGGCAACAGATTTCAGTTTCTTAGAGCATTGGTCACATGATGTTCCTTGAAACAAATCATCATTAATCCAAATAATGACAAACAATTTGAATTTTGAGTTTTCCGTGTTGCCCCTTGCTTTGAACATGCAAGACATGTAGGGAACATGTGTGAACAAGATATTTTACAACCGAAAACTTCATCTTCTGACCTGCTACATCTTTTTTTTTCTGAAAAAGGAAAAGAAAAAAGAAATTCAAAAATTTCGATCTGGGTCCTCACTATAGAATCTCATCGCTCTCAACAGAGAATTTACCAAGAATTAGAAATATACAGAAATACAAAAATGCATTCATGCTTCACTGCATGTTGCACAATGCAGGAAACACCATAATCTCGTAAAAGAAAATGACAATATCATGAAACAGTAATAGTGAATA
Source organism: Heliocidaris tuberculata (assembly GCA_025618425.1). NCBI lineage: Eukaryota > Metazoa > Echinodermata > Echinoidea > Camarodonta > Echinometridae > Heliocidaris > Heliocidaris tuberculata. The sequence goes on along the minus strand of CM046836.1, from coordinate 7,603,453 downwards.
TGATTGTTCAGTTTATATGCTGGTACTGTACACTCAATGCAAACAGCAATTGTAAGCGAAACTGTGCCATGTTGCAATTTATATTTCCTGAAATTTTAACCATCAATCAATCTTCAAGCACTGTCCATATGGCCACTACTAAAAGTGCTATGCATAGTATCATATCAGAATCTTGGACCTTTCGAGGTATTTCTGGAGCTTTACCCTATGCTCATCACCATATCATCCATCAAATTCACTGAAACAAGTATTTTTTATACAGCTTATAGTGTAATACAAAGGGTTTAAATGTCCTAAATTATCCCCTTGTGGTATAATATCTTAACACAGCTGATATCACAGGCAGCAAAACCATGCTTTAAGTTAATGGCAGTTTGTTCTCCTGGTAAATGACTACTGTTACAGTTCCAACACCAAATTTTGAATCACTGACTGATACGTGTATTGCAGAACTCTGTTTCTACCACTCATAATACTTCAACATTTAAAACATGACTAAATCTATGCCTTTCCCTGTTGTCTGGCTTTTCTCCTATCTTCCATTAGTTTGGCCTTCTGCTTCATCATGCACTTCACTGCATTTCCTGTGCCACCCAACTCACCATCTGTAATGTGGAAAGATTAGGGGATAGAGAGAGAGAAAGGGGGGGGGGGATATTAAAAAGTGTAATCTTTGTTAAAACTTATATACATCTAATTGATGTAAATGCATATTTGCCAAAACCAAAAAGACTCTTAATTGCAAAACAAGTCCAAGCTATTTTGTCACATACGTGCACAACAAAGCCTTTAGTAGATCTGATGGTTGTAGAAAGTTGACAGCTCTGTTATACCTTGGATCAGATGGATGATCAAGAACAGTAATACTCATGATGTCATATTCCAAGTTACTTGGTAATGTATGCGGCACTTACCATATGACTTAATACCTTGGACTCACCCTACAACACTGTACAATACGATTTACTCATCTTGCAGTATGATCATCATAAATGTACAAAAATGAGCAACAAATTTACACATAGCACCTAAAATTCTTTCATAAATGCATGTACATGTACTGTAAAATAAAGCTAAAACACTAAGTTGATTAACAAAAGATATGTCTTTGCTGGTGTATCTACATATTTAGAACTACAAGATACATATTCAGTTGAAAACTAATAATAAAATACTCAAGAGAAATAAGTTTCAAACTAAGGGCTGGGCTGTAACAGATAAATACATTGGTTTTGCATTGAGAGGGAAGACACACAGCACCTCTGAAGCCTGGCTGTGAATATAGAGATACAGTTAATTTTGAATAAGTGGAATCTGTTGGGACCACAAAAAATAGTTCGACTTATGCAATATTCGAGTAATGAAATATAAATAACACATGTTTTGCATAGTTTGGTCAAAAACATTGATATGACTTAGTTTGACCTAGTGACTTCTAGTTATGCAAGGTTAACTGTACTTACATTTTGCTTCATAGCCATCAGCAGCCTGCTCATACTCAGCTAGCTGTGCCTTGCATGCTTGCTTAGCATTGGGGCCTTCCATGAGATTGCAGTCAGCTAAGGTCTTCTGGAGATACTTCAAAATCTCCATATCGACCAACCTAAGAATGAAGAGAATTGAAGAGAAAGGGAGTGATAGTGCTAGTTTCATATCAATATTAACTAATCTATAAAATGGAGGACATTTATTTAACATAAAGGGAGTTGAAATATCAGTACATGTACCAGTGTTGGGTCCAAGACCAGAGGGTCCGAGATCAAGATCAAGATCAAGATCAGACAGTCAGAGATCCAGATCAAGATCAAGATCCGCAGCTCAAGATCGAGATTAGAACATCTGAGATCAAGATCAGATATGTCCGAGATCAAGATCAAGATCGAGGTTACTGATGCCGATCTCGAGACTGGTCTCGAGATCAAGATCGATCTCGAGGTACCCAACACTGAGTCGTGTTTTCGCCGATTGGTGAACGATTTTAAAAGCTTTTTCGTTTGATAATTTACGTAATAACAATGTTGATCTTGAACGATCTCGAGCGAAAAATTCCGAGAACAGAAGCTCCGAGATCAAGATCAAGATCAAGACCAACACCTTCAAGATCAAGAACAAGATCGAGGTTACTGATGCCGATCTCAAGACTGGTCTCGAGGTACCCAACACTGACATGTACCTCAATCAATGAAATGAAATGGTGAGCATTATAAATACATTGTAAAAGGAGTAACAACATTAGCTATATCTCTATATCAACCATCCTATAAAATGGAGAGAACTGAAGAGAAAACATCTTCAAATACAAGTCTTGTGTCTTTAAAATAATAACTATGGAATGGATAATTGTGATATTTTTCAATCTCTGAATATACAAGATTATGATTTAAGGGCTCACAAGGCGTCAAGCTTCTGCTTATCTTGGAGCTCTTAGTTCTGTTGGAAATAAGTTTCTGTGATCATATTATGTACACTGTATACTATGTACTTGTATTTCTATGCAGAACTGAATAAATGAAATGAAATGAAAAAAATGAAATAATTCTTTTTCTCTTGGTATCAGATGAAGGATCATATGACCTTATGGATAAAAAAACACACCATTCTTGTATTAGAGTACTATATGAATAAGAAAAACTCTTATATTATGTTGATTTCATTTGCACATATTTTAAAATGAAAATTACATACAACCTATTAAGAGACAAAATTTTTTAATCTGTTGCTACCATATCATGCAATCATAATTTTGTTTTCAACTGACCTGTCCCGTTTGTACTGCATGTTAGCCTCATACATGCATACATAGTCATCTACGGCACAGTCTTCAATGGAAGTCACACGAGAGAATCTCTGATGGTAATAATAGTATGGACTCCTCTTACGCTGACCTTCCACAAAGTCTGTGTACAAATAATACAAGAAAACATTGTGTCAACAACAACTATAAAAAAGAATGTTTTGCAAAAAAAAAATTCCTAAAATATCATTAAAAATGTTGCAGTTTCTGCTAAACATAAATATCATGTTTTGAGCTGTCGTGTTAACATGGATATTCACAGAAAAAATAAACATTATTTTTCTGTGAATATCCATGTTAAAATCCATGACAACTCGAAACATGTATTTGGGTATGATTCCACTCACACATATGTAGTCTGTACCTCTGTGATAGCAAGTGTGTTCTCAGTTTCATGTGAGAGTTTCAAAGGAGCAAGATCGTTAGCCAAAAACAGCCTGAAAATTTCACTTGATCAAGGTGATAGAGATCCAGTTAAAGGAATTGTCTGGAAATAAGATATTTTATCATCCTAAACTGTCGTAAGTATTTTCCCAGACTTTTGCTGATAATTATTCTTGTGTTCTTAACTCTTCAACTTAGAGGTCGACAGCTCCACATAGTGATGGATCCATTAGTGCATGCATGAACTATATATTCATAGACCACCACATACGTAAAGCATTGAGGCAAAGGCAATACGACATGCTGAGCTGTTCGATTACATGAATTACATGGTTTAAAAAGCTACATTTAACTCAAACTGCAATATTTGAATGAATTAGGAAATACAAAAATTGAAAATGGAAGAAACTGACACAGCCAGACATACATGTAGTGACGGTTCCATGAGTGCATGTACGGCCAACTGTCATGACTGTAGTGTTAAGGCTGTTATTGTTAGCATATATTCTAGATTAGGGTGCCTGGAGGATTTTTTTTCTATCTCAGAAGCTACTGCTGAAAATACTGTAAACAAGATGAATGCGACTGCGTCTCCTATATGCCTCTGCCTAAATTCAGTTAATGGCTCAAACTGTTCTTGAAATATTGTGATAACCACAATAAAAAGCCTCCAATTACATGTTGATTGACCTCTTTGACATTTGACCTTACACCTTATAACCCCAAAGTCTGATCAGTTTATCTCCTCCTAGTCATGAATACAAAATAGTTGAGATATGGTGATAACAAAGGTAAAAAAACATTTATTTCACATACACCTGTATGACTTCTATGACCTGTCACCTTTGACCTACGTGAACAAAAATCTAATCAGTTCTTCTCATTATGGTGATGCATACTACCAAATTTGAAGTTCATACCTCAAATGGTTCTTGAGATATCGCATTAACAAGGCACCTGCAATTTCAGAAATTGACCTGTAACCTTTGACCTTTGACCTACCTACCCAAAAATCTAATCAGATCGTCTTCCTGTTGTGATACATACTAGCACCAAGTTTATAGTTCATACCTCAAATGGTTCTTGAGTTATTGCGAGAATGAGGCTAACACCAGAAATTTCAGAAATTGGCCTGTGACCTTGACCTTTCACCTACATACCCCAAAATCTAATCAGATCGTCTTCCTATGGTGATACATACTAGTACTAAGTTTGAAGTTCATACCTCAAATGGTTTGCTAGAACAAGGCTAACAACTGAAATTTCAGAAATTGGCCTCTGTGACCTTGACCTTTGACCTACGTACCCCAAAATCTAATCAGATCGTCTTCCTATGGTGATACATACTAGCACCAAGTTTGAAGTTCATACCTCATGTGGTTCTTGAGTTATCGCTAGAACAAGAAAGCGGGAGGGACGGACATACAGACAACCCGAAAACATAATGCCTCTGGCACCACCTTCGGTGGGCGGAGGCATAAAAATACATACACCAAATTCCATGTACAGTGTATGTAAATTCATGCATTTATTAATGCTCAAGTGAATGCTTGAAAATTTTCAGCTAAAAGACTCCCCCAGACATGTACAAGTGGTAAAATTAAAGGCAGTGTACAGCCCCCCGCGTGTGGCTGTATCCACCGCCCAGCCTGAGGATACAGCCACAAACAACCACGTGTCTAAAATTCTCTGCGACTCTTAGACTCTGCGCAGTGGCGCGGCACATAGCAAGTGCATAGCATGAGTGATGTGTATATTTATGAAACAGTACATGTTGCAAAACTTCATTATGAAAGTTTTATCTCTTGAAATTCACCGACATAGAAAAATATACAAACAATATTTTTACTTCATTTTCTTCTGATGACAATGAAGTAAAGATATTGTTTGCAGATCTATGTCAGTGAATTTCAAGAGATAAAACCTGATTGAAGTTTTGCAACATGTACCGTTGCATATTAAATAGTCTATAGACATGATAGACACATCGCTCGTGCTATGCACTTGCTATGTGCCGATATGCTACGCAGAGAATTTTAGACGCGTGTGGCTGTATCCTCCGGCCAGGCAGTGGATACAGCCACATGCGTGTGGCCGTATGGTAGAGACACACGCGTGTGGCTAGGCTGCATTATATTTATAATGTTTCTCCAATATCTCCAATAACCTCGCATAAGTGTGTGTGATGTATACACTGCCTTTAATTTTACCAAATAGATCTAGGATCTAAATTATAATTAATACGACCAGATGGTAGAGGCAGCGGAATGTCAGACTCAGAGTCAGATAATCACAAATGTCTGCCAAACAAATGAAAAGGTTCCCCCCCCCCCCACTCACACTTATGCGAGGTTAATGTTACTGGAGATCAGTAGAGGTGCACGGCCGATTTGGGAGACAGTCTCTGATATTGGAGACTTTGCTAACAAGAGGACAATAGAAACAACACCAACAACAAGGCACTTTTTCGCGGCCAAATTTCCCCCCCCAACAGAAATCAGAAGCCCATTTGTTTTGTGTGTGGATCATAACGAATAACCTCACATAAGTGTGAGTGGATCATAATAAAAAATGTTATGAAAACAAAAGTACACGGAGGATTTTTAAAGTAGACGGTCAAAAGGGGTACTTTTTCATGAGGAATCTGCTTATCACATTTTCATTTTGAGCCAAGGTAATCCCTTTGCCACAAATGTAAACAAAGAAAATTGGTCTCCTAAATGGGAGACTGGCTCCCAAATAGGCCATCAAAAATGTTGACATAGTGTTATGTGATAATAAGACCAATTTTACATTAATCAATAATTTATCAATACCTAGACAGAAAGTGAACAGGAAGTTTAACTGTTTACAAACTTCACACTTTCTTCAGAAAGTATTACTCATACAACTTCCAACTAAAGCTATGACGCAATGGTCACTTTGTGGTCTTCTTATTCTCAACATCACTCCTTCCAGATAACAGCCCCACTCTCCAATACTGAGTAAAAGTTATGACTTACTTATGGTCATTTGGTCAAGGACTCAAGGTTGACCAACTCCCAATAGGGGGTTTACCCATTATAAAAGGGGTTCACTTCCAGACTCCAGGCAGAATAGAAGAGAAATCAGAATAGAATTCAGATTTACTTCAGAATAGATTCCAGACATCATGAGAGTATAGTCACCATCAGACTTGCTCTAGACTTCATCGTTCATCTGTATCTTCATGTACTTCATCTGAATAAATACTATACTCTATAGCTTCTAACTTCAACTGATTTGTGTCACCAGTTCATCACATTATGTACTCTCTCTGTACTCAAGAAAGTAAACTGTCATTCAACCGATCCCTACACAACATGGTGGAGAACCCGCTTTTCTACGAGGTATAGAGAGAAAACAACTTAACCTTAACCATGGGGAAGCAATCATTCGAGAAAAGATGGCAGATTGCTCTTGGCATACTTTAAAGACACGTACTGGCATTCCTCTGCTGCACCAATATGCCAACTTCTGACTAATTTCTTTTGCTGATCCATGCACCAATCTATCCGGTTTGAACCTAGCCGACATGCCCCTGCCTGACGGAAACTCTTCGGATGATGACTGCATTGATGACTACCCTGATGACAATACCAATAGCTACATGTACAAGGATGATGACCATGAGATCGACGACAATGACAGCGAGTAAAGTATGCAGAGATCCACGACCAACTTTTAATGTGAAGAGGGCTCTACAAGGACCAACCCATAAAATCACATCCAAATCCATCCCAAGACTGAACAGAGGGACAATCATGACAGACTGTTTGAGCTGAAAAACTGACACTTAACCTGATGAAAGACTGTACGGCAAGGACACCTTTCAGATTGTAAATAAATTTCTTTGATTTTTCTTTGCCTTTGATATATCTTTGAATACATTTTTTTCTGTGACACAGATTTTGATGGCTGTGGTAAGTCAAACAAATTTCATATTTTGAGAGATGTGCATATTTGACAAATCTCGTTTTGGATTGTAATCAATTTGTAATAGAGATGGTCTCCCAAATAGGAGACAGTCTCCAATATCGGCTGTGCGCCTCTACTGGAGATAACCTCACACTCTGTACCTTAAGTTCATGCCGTGAGCAATTGCCTCCCACACTATAGCAAGTGGGTGATCTACGCATGGATAAATGAACAGTGTGCGCGCGGGTTGTTCATCTATCCATTGCGTAGACGTGATTCACATGCCATGCGTGGACTTCGCAATCGCACCATCTTGCTCGCACTCGCACGGGATATAGACACACTCAACTCTACGTAGAGTTCAGTGGAGAAGCATGCAGTGATGCACAACGCGTAGTTGTATGAATGAAATAACTAAATACGTCCACATCACAGACTCTAAGCTAGACTAGTGCCGACTCGGGGCAGTTGCATCATCGTTTCTCATGCAAATAACAATTGACTGACTACATGTGCAAGGTAAGAAAATTCTCATCCGTCCTGCCGAAACTGTGTAGATATAATCTTTTTTGGTATTGCGATTGCTAATTTTTCTGGTCGAATATGACCACAACCACCTTAGCAAACACCGAGGGTGGTTTGCAAGGTTCACCGTGCGTGGGAATGGGTGATTATGAGGCATAGTATTTCTGTGTTTACACCTGCCTCCAAGCGCCATAATGGCATGGGCTCTACAGCTCTGTGGCCAGTACCAGATTGATAAGCCACAGAGCTCGTACAGCTAGGTTGTGACAGGCCAAAATTGACACAGCTCCATTCTAAAATGTAGAAGGAAGTATTTTCTCAAAATTTTGCCGACTATAAAGTCTATATTTGGTGTTTTTACCTCTTCAACGTTGAGGTTGTGACAGGCCAAAATTGACACAGCTCCATATAGTGATGGTCCCGTGAGTGCCCCCCCCCTCGCCCCTCCCATTGTCCGGGACCGACGTTCTCCCGCCCTGGCCGCGAATTTTTTTTTTCCAAATAGGTTTACCTATTACAGTAAAATCCTGCCTCCTGATTGGTTCAAACGTATATGCATCATGAATATTCATGAGCTGAGCTACAAAGGCCTCTACATTGACAAATGTATATACGTACAGAGCTCGATCGAGTGAGCACGTTGTGCATGCATGTGAAGTGCATATGTGGTTCAAAGTAGTTTGTTTATGTAATAAGCAAAGGCGGCAACTACAACTCTGTGCAATCTTGATCTCTCTAAAGAAGAGATTACCGATTTCTTCTTCAAGAATCATCAAAACCTTTATGTAAGTACATTATATTGTGAAATTATAAATCGGCCCATCCCATAGCGAATTTTCTCAATACTATAGCTTGTAAATGATGCAGCAGTTTGGACTTGGTTAGAAAGTGTTTATACATACATGTACATATATTATAATCTCATCGACATCGGGCTGAACATGCACAACGCATACATTCATTTTGTCATCTTCTCGTTGGGCTTCTCATCTAACGTCACATTCTATTAACATGGTCAGGGCTGACCATGTTAGATGAGAAGCCCACCGAGAAGAGGCAGATGATATTGGTCTAGTCTATTACTACTACTAATAGTACTAGTCTAGTGACAAAATGTACGCGTTGTGCATGTGCAGCCACAGAATCAATACTATCATAAGATGTCGATGAGATTATAATATAAACACTTTCAAACCAAACTACTGCATCATTTACAAGCTATAGTATTGAGAAATTCGCCTATGGGATGGTTCGATTTATAATTTCACAATATAATGTACTTACATAAAGGCAGTGGCGCAAAGCCATTTTGAAATTCTAGTTTTACTCTCAAATTCTTTGACAAGCAAAAAAAAAAAAGACCCCCCCAAAAAGACCAAAAAAAAGTTATTCAAAAAAGGGTGTGGGGGGGGGGGGGCAGTGGCGTACCCAGGATTTTTTACAGGGGGAGCAAATTTTGACAACTGTCAAATTCTGCTTGGAGGGAGACCCATGTTTTTTTTCTTCTCGCCAGCCCTCCAAAACTCGCTCGGGGGGGGGAGGAGATGTTTTGCTCCATAATTCTGTGACAAGAAAAAAAAAAAAAAGGCATAAGTTCGACAAGGTAGGGGGGGGGGGGTGGCAAAATAAAAAAAAAAAAAAAAAAAAAAAAACAGAGCTCCAAAAGTCAATCCTTCCTTGGTGGGGGGGGGGGGGGGTATCAGATTTCATGGGGTGCATAATTCTCTGACAAGCAAAACACAAAAAAAACAAAAAAAGTTTTCCAGGGGGGGGGGGAATTCTTTTTTTTCTGGCAAAAGTTGCCTGGGGGCACTCTGCCCCCCCCCCTTGGGTACGCTAGTGGGGGGGCATTCGCCTATCTTCAAAAAGGTGGGGGGACATGTCCCCGTTTGATGATTCTTGAAGAAGAAATCGGTATTCTCTTCTTTAGAGCGATCAAGATTGCAGAGTTGTAGTCGCCGCCATTGCATGCTCATAACATAACGTAAACAACTTTGAACCACACATCACATGCACAGCTCCTAGGCCTATTGCAGCTTCGCGTACGTTCATATCATGCTTGCTTGATCGAGCTCTGTACATTTGTTAAGTCCACGCGCATGCGTAATAGTATGGTGGTTGAACCAGTGTCCGAACACTTTTCAGAAAATCAACGATAGAAAATTAAATATCAAACGAATATCTGTCAAACTAACATAATGAATGCTCAAAGTCCTACAGAAAAAGAAGTTGATGGAATTTTAAAAAGAAAACCTAGATTTAATACGATATTCCCTTCCGAGTGAACCCCTTCCCAACGACGCGGCGTTTTGGTCCCTTGAAAAAGGTACTGTATTTCCGAACGTGTGAAACCTATGGGAAAAAGACACAACCTTTGTTTCAATAGTGTGGTTTTCATACGCGTAATCCCACGCGTATGAAAACCCATTTTAGGCGCTTAACTGTACACGTTCGGTAATACAATCTGTTCGGAATTACAATCCTTGACCTTGACTATATACATGCACTATGCCTTTGTAGCTCAGCTCTTGAATATTCATCATGATGATGCGTATATTTGAACCAATCAGGAGGCAGGATTTTACTGTCATAATAGGTAAACCTGTTTGGGAAAAAAAATTTCGCGCCCCGGCCCGCCTCTGAATACGACCAAACTGAAGGTGAAATTGAACTATCCGCCGCTACGCCTAACTTACGCCTACGGGCCGGCAGGGGCAGAGCTCCTTGGCCTGGCTGGAGTTAGATCTACACTTATCTGTTGTCCCACACGTCCAAAATTACGTTAGCGCACACATCGTTTAGCAGTAATTGTTAACTTAATCTGAATTAATCATCCAAATTACATACCTCTTACAAACGTCACAGGGGCATCAACCGTATAATAAAAAGCCTTTCCTATGAAATCCTCTAATACACCCATTTTGCTCCTTAAAAGGTGTAAAAATAGGGAAGGGGAAAGATGGGTATTGCTATTGCTCCACTGGTCCCACTAACAAATTCAGGATGAGTCAAAATTATGGTGTTCTTTTGATCATTGTTATTTATTTATTTGAAATACAAATACGTTATTTTATTCCATATAAACAAAATAATTTTTATTATAATTTTTAATACTAATTAATTTGTTTTATCAGAATAATTAAGCAATTTTATCACCTCTAATCCTTCAATAATATCAAATATCTGGATCGAGCCCTTCTCATCCTCTTTACACACGTCCACAGTCAGGATGGTAATGACTTGTGCATTTCAGGCCAAATCTTCTTAAATCTGTCCTTATTCTTGAACATCTAAACAATTAGCAGTCTTTAAGTTTAACTTTAATAAACCCCCTTCCATGTGAATTTAGTTTAATAATGATATTAGTATCATATTTGGTGTAATCTGGTTAGAGTTTGGGAGGATGTCTAAAGGAATGTCTGATATGTACATGTGTAGATAGTAGATGTAGTGAGATGTTGGTGTCTGCTATTAAAGGAAACCAAAACCCAAGGAGAGAATCAATGTTATTGGAAAGTGAAAATTCAGAGAAGCACTTTACAAAAAGTTTCATTAAAATTGGTTAAAAAATGAGAGAGTTATGGAAGTTTGAAAAGTCTCGTTTTACTTTCTATGGGGATCCTCAAATTGGCAAAATTGCTTCAAAATGGCTGATTTTGTGAACAACTCTCCATTTGTTTTGTAGTTTATTGTACACAGATTTTCAGATTTTCCGCATTATCTTTCAAGATGCAGTTAATCTCCTTCTGAGCTCAACATATATAATGGGAAAATGTATTTTACACCACATATGTTGAGTTCAGGAGGACATAAGGAGCACCCTGAGAGATAATGAGGAAAATCTGAAAATCTGTGTACAAAACAAATGGAGAGTTGTTTACAAAATCAGCCATTTTGAAGCAATTTTGCCAATTTGAGGATCCACATAGAAAGTAAAACGAGACTTTTCAAACTTCCATAACTCTCTCATTTTTTAACCAATTTTAATGAAACTTTTTGTAAAGTGCTTCTCTGAATTCTCACTTTCCAATAACATTGATTCTCTCCTTGGGTTTTGGTTTCCTTTAAAGGTAGAAGATAGTTTTGGGAAGCTCTCAAAAACTTTTCGTGAGATTTCTTTGATTTTACTTAATAAACAGCACGGTACTAACATAACTAAGATGCTGTGAAGTTTTTTCCTCAAGTGAAATATTTATCGAATGAGAGGTGAAAAGTAATAAAAATCCCTGGCCCAAAAAAGAGGGGATGTAAATTCAAACAACGGCCACACACATTACGCACATAGGGATTGCTGTGTGTTATAGAATACGCTGCACACAGTGCGAAGCGCTGGGTTTATTGTGCGGGGAACCTTCGGGTGGATATGGTCTTAGCGTGAGGCAGTGAAAAGCCGTTACCAAGCGTTTCTTACAGATATTTACACTAAAATTTGTTCGAAATCGTGAATGGAATGTTAAATAATCTCGTACATGTGTCTTATGATAAAAGGAGAATAGTATGTGACTATGTTAGATAAGTTTCTTGCCAGCCTTGTTTTTGCTACCGAGACTGTCTGTGAGCTTTAACTTCCGAGTCTGAACTAGTTTGTGAAATGTTTGGCGTGTAATGAACGTGGTGAATGATGAATGAATTGGTGATTGATGCTGTGTTTTATAATTCCTAACTTTGTATGCCCTAACTTTTGAATATATTTTCCTTCATATCTTTATAAGAAGATTGGATGCCTAAAAAGGCAGCACACGCATGTATCTCTGCCATACGGCCACACGGATCCGGGCGAACTCGGCCTTGGCGGAAAATCTCGGCTGAGTGAGCCCAGAGAGTTAAATTGATCGCAAATACTTGTGTTGCATTTTTGCAATAATTACACATTTCAAAACATTTAAATTCAAATTTATTGATAGCAATTTGTAAAAATGATTAGAAAAGTAATGTTGAACATTTCAAGAAGTAAAATTATACAAAACGTGAAATTTAAGGCTAAAAATCGGAACGTGTGTAGTGGGGACTTCAACTCTTGAAACATAGTCACCACTCAGTGCCGAGTTCGCCCGACCCCGGCCACACGTACATGTATGCATGTGGCTGTATCCACAGCACAGCCTGAGGATACAGCCACATGCGTCTAAAATTCTCTGTGGCACTTCACTAGATTCTGCGCAGCGGTATATATATATATATATATAGCAAGTGCATAGCACGAGTGGTAGAGGCGCACGGCCAATATCGGAGACTGTTTCCTATTTGGGAGACTGTCCCTATTGTTGGAGACTTTTGTCAACATTTTGGGTAGCCTATTTGGGCGATAGTCTCCCATTTAGAAGACCAATTTTCTTTGTTTACATTTGCGGCAAAGGGATTACCTCGGCTCGAAATGAAAATGTGATAAGCAGATTCATTATGAAAACTTACCCCTTTTGACAGTCTGCTCTAGAAATCCACTTATGTCTACTTTTGTTTTCATATTTTTTTTTTTTTTGTGATCCAAACACAAAACAAATGGGCTTCTGACCTCAGTGAGGCAAAATTTTGGCTGAGAGAAACTGCCTTTTTTTTGGTGGTGTTTTTTTTTTTTTTTTTTTTTGTGGTGTTTTTTGTTATTGTTTTTTTTTCTCCTTTTGTTAGCTAAGTCTCCAATATGGGAGACAGTTTCCCAAATCAGAAACAGTCTCTAATATCGGCCGTGCGCCTCTATTGACGAGCGATGTATTTATGCAACGGTATACATGTTGCAAAATCTCCTCATGAAGGTTTTATCTCTTGAAATTCACTGACATACAAATAATATTTTTACTTCATTGTCATGATGACAATTAAGTAAAAATATTGTTTGTATGTCAGTGAATTTCAAGAGATAAAACCTTCATGATCAAGTTTTGCAACATATACCGTTGCATAAATACACACATCACTCGTGCTATGGACTTGCTGTATGCAGCTGCACAGAGTTGTAAGTGTCGCAGAAAATTTTAGACGTGTATCCTTCAGCCGGGCGCTGGATACAGCCACATGCATGTGGCCGTATGGTAAAGACACACACATGTAGCTGCATACACTGCCATAAATGAATGGCCTCCCACCCCCCCCCCCCCCCCCAACTGTCTGTGACTGTCTCACACAGTTGACAGACATATTTTTGTGTGCAAACTCCCAACTTCCAAGACCCAAGTTGTGGAAGTAGGAAAAAGTCCCCTTCAGCATTGCAAGCAAAGAAACTGGAGTGAAGAGTTGGCCAGTGTTGGCTTTTTCACAAGATCAAGAATAACTTTCTTGAGATTTGTGATTGTCTACTCCCCCCCCCCCCCCCTCTCATTTTTCTTAATGTGCATGTGTTGAAAATAATATTTTCAAATATTAGACATTAAAAAATTGTAAATGGGAGGAAACATAAAGAAGTTTTAGTAGATCTAGACTGAAAAATTTCCTTCCTAAGAATATGCAAACAGCAAAGTAACAAAGTTAGACCTAGACTTCTTAATTCAGTGAGTAATTGATTTGAAGTTTGTAAATTTGTCATTTCAATATTGTTCACTTTGCTACTCAGAAAATTTTTGGGGAAAAAAAAAATCAAATAAAAGTAGTGTCTATCAAAAGAAAATGTTAAAGTAGGCATCATATTTGCATTAATGATAAGTTATAAATCCGAGGTTTTTCCTTTTAAAAAACTGTATACGATTTCACAGACATAATTTTTTTGCAAATTGGACTAGCCAGGCTATTTCACAAGTGGGGAAATTCTGAAATCTACAAACGGCAATAATGATGCACTCTCACAAAGTGAAGTGGTGAGTTTCATAAGCTTCTTCACAGTTTGCATGCATACAACCATGCTGTGCTTCTATAGCAGCGCTGAGATAGATCGGATACAGTACCAGTACTGGTAATATACTTGACAGCTGGCCGGCTGTGTACGGATGCCCAGGCCAGATGCACATCTGTTGTGTAAGAATTTTGGCAATATTTTAGCCTGTTGATAAATTCATGAAAAATAACACGCCCCACAAAATATTTGGCGTATACAGTAATGAAATCATGTAGTGGTAGGCACTCCTCAGTCACATGTGTGTTATTGTTGATGCAAAACCACTGGCTTGGATTTTGGTGATTCTCCACCCTCAATTGAAATTGCTCTCAAAAAGTCCAGCTGGAAAAGGGTTAAGCAAATATTGTAATTCAGAGATAACTTTAGAGATTTTAGCTTTGAAAATACAAAAGAAAAAAAAAGATTTGTGCTAAATATGAATTACAGAAAATTTAGATTTAAATTAATTCATAGATAAGTTATGATATTTTAGCTTTTGAAAATAATTAGAAATAGAAAAGAAATTTTTGCTCAATATGAAATTGCCCCTATCATTTTTGTAAGAAAAGAAAAGATTTTTTTCCCCCTCTCTGAAAGCTACAGCCACAACAAATGTGATTTTATCTGATCTCATAGTTAATGTGGATGTGTTGAATTTCAAAAAAGACTGGGGAACAATTTTTTTTTTAAATCCATTTTAAAAGGAATAACATCAGTGTTTGCTCTTTCTGTTTTCCAGTCTCACAGAAAATTCTCAGCTCCCAGGCACGGTTCCTTGGGCTTCCTGCCCCGTAAGCGTAGCAGGCGTCACCGTGGCAAGGCCAAGGCTTTCCCCAAGGATGACAAGAGCAAGCCAGTACATCTGACCTGCTTCCTTGGCTACAAGGCTGGTATGACCCACATCGTCAGGGATGTGGACAGACCTGGTTCAAGTAAGTCTATCAACTGAATTTTACCTGGAAAGGGGGAGGGGGTGTCATTAAATAATTTCTCTGAACTCCTTTGAAGAACAAAGATTCTTTGGTCATTCATGCTTTTACAAGTAGAATATGTGAAAGACAAATGTTCAAATTAAATTGCCCTTCTCTTTATTTGTCCAGTACGTGTCTGTTTTCAGTCATCTCCCTTGTCTCTCTTTGACACTCCTACCCTCAATTTGTGTAAGTTTTGTGAAGCTCACCAACTCTTTATGAAAACTGTATATTTTTTCTTTCCATTGTTATTCTGCAGAGGTGAACAAGAAGGAAGTAGTTGAAGCCGTGTCCATCATTGAAACACCTCCCATGATCATCGTTGGTCTTGTGGGTTACATCGAAACACCTGCTGGACTTCGTGCCCTGAAGACTGTCTGGGCTGAGCATCTCAGTGATGAGTGCAAGCGCCGATTCTACAAGAACTGGTGAGACCATTAGTTCAGGATGGGAATATTTTGTCATTTTAGGAACACATTAGGAACCCATTTCTTCAGATTTAATCATTGCGAAGAATAGATATAATTTTATCAGTGGATTCAGTCTTAAAACCTATTGAAAATTATATAACAGTATGTATTTTTAAAATTATAGTCGTTCCTGACCATGTAACTGTATCTTTAATTTAATGACCATTTTACAAGTTTGTAGAACAGGACTAATTATAAGAACTCGATTACAGATTACTGATGCTTGAGAGATAGATTGATATCTTTGTCATCATGTTAAAACTAACATGTCAAGCCCCACAAAATAGCTCCGCTCTGTGTCCCCTCAATGAGCACTGATGAGCTATGGTAAGGACCTGCCCGTATTGCATGGCTCCTCTCTCAGCTCCTGGCAGAGCTCTGATGAGCCTTTGTCCCTCGCTTCATCCCCCCTCCCCCATGGCTCCGCTCTCTGCACCACCTGGTAGCACTGATGAGCCACACTGGGCCTCCGCTCTTGCCATCAAGGCATGATGAGGCCCAACCTCAAGTCCCCCATTTTGAGCGGCCCCGGTCTCTTCTTTTCTTCTCTCCTGTGTGTGTGTCGTGTGGGTGTGTCTGTGCAGGTACCGCTCCAAGAAGAAGGCTTTCACCAAGTCCTCTAAGAAGTGGGCTGATGAAATGGGCAAGAAGGAGATCGAGAAGGACCTCAACATCATGAAGAAGTACTGCACCGTCATCCGCGTCATTGCTCACACCCAGGTATGGCAGTCCTTAGAAGTACAGTAAGGTTTCTCTGATTCTCTCCATGTCAGATTTTCATTTTAATGTTCCTCAGATGGTTTATAAACCTCAGGAAAGAAACATTTCTTTTGTTCACCGGCATATATTCTCTTTCATTTATGTTAAGTTTCAAATCCTATGTATAATGTCGCATCTGTGCCCTGTGAAAGTTTTTTTTTTTTTTTTTTTTTTTTTTTATAATGATGAATGACATCAGAGACTTAGAGCTCTGTAACTCCTAATATTCTGATCCCTCCATGGCATTTTGGGTTAGCAGCTTTTATAAATCAAAGATCATAGATCAAATGAAGAGCCCTTTGGTTTCAGGAGTGATCTGAGAGGACAAATGACGATAAACCATGGGATGTGCTATTAGCACTCTGACAAACAATGTTGAAATCCCATGCTGCCTTCCTTCTGATGTCCATGAAGTTCATGTAATATATAGTTAAAATTGTGTTTCATTCAACAATATTGTGTTTGAAATTAATGACTGAGGAATAAATATATCAAATTATTGCCAATATATAATAATTTCCTGGCCATGTTTGCAGATGAAACTGATGAACCAGCGCCAGAAGAAGGCTCATGTCATGGAGATCCAGCTCAACGGTGGTAGCATCGGAGACAAAATCGAGTGGGCCAAGGAGCGCCTTGAGAAGCCCATGCCTGTTTCTGAGGTCTTCGGAAAGGATGAGTTGATCGACATCATCGGTGTCACCAAGGGACACGGATTCAAGGGTATGCTTCAAATTTGTATTCACCCCAGTATTGAATTTGATTGTGATTGTGTTTATCCACATCATATGATGCTTTTACAGTTTAACCCCCCCCCCCCTCCCCCCCCCCCCCCCCCATACAAAGTGAGGGTATAGTCGAAAGTGTGTAGATTGGTATGCAGAGAGGGAAATCTATCTAAATAAACATTTTTATAATCTTTAAATGCAATGGAAAGCATCATGAAGTATATTACTCATAGTCTTGTGAGAGGACAAGTGACGATAAACCATGGGATGTGCTATTACAGCACTCTGACAAACAATGTTGAAATCCCATGCTGCCTTCCTTCTGATGTCCACCACTTCCCAAGGTCAGTTCAAATTTCTGCCATCAGAGCCTTATATTAAGCCAGTCATAATTATTACATGTTACAAATGACCCTGAAACAATCCCAATTTGCATGTGCACTCGCATCTTTTTTTGGTGGACGCGCAACTTGTTTAATGTGTAAAAATATACTGGAGCCGGCATCATGGTACAAATGACCTTTATCTGCACATGCGCATATTTTAATTACGAACTGGCTTATTAGCAAGTTATGTAATACAAAAGAATGAAGCCCCCTTTTCATTCATTTATGATACCCTGATAAAGTGTCGACGTTAACAAAGTAGCAACCTAACGAGTAGGTGTCTCTTTAACATGTAGGTGTGACTTCCCGTTGGGGAACCAAGAAGCTGCCCCGTAAGACACACAAGGGTTTGCGCAAGGTGGCCTGTATCGGAGCCTGGCATCCAGCCCGTGTAGGCTACGGAGTTGCCCGTGCTGGTCAGAAGGGCTACCACCACCGCACTGAAATCAACAAGAAGATATACCGAGTAGGCAAGGGCTACCACATGGATGGAGGCAAGCTGGTCAAGAACAATGGAAGCACCAACGTGGACATCACCGACAAGAGCATCAACCCCATGGTAATTTTTGCGACCTAATGAATCTCTTCTGGATTTCATACTAGTGGTTTGAGGGAAAGAGAACAGTCAACACGATAAAAACTACTTTCGAAAAATAAACTCAAGGGCAATTTCAAAGGCCTATTGTACTGCACATAGAAATCAGGTTCGGATTACGTAATACGCCATTGTAATGTTCGCACATTTCTAAAGGTGATAGACAGGGCTATTGAAATTGCCTTCACTTTATTTTTCGAAAGTAGTTTTTCTTGTGTTAGTCTTGGTTTTGGATAATGTAGTACTTTTATCAGTCTTGAAAAATTTTCAATAATAATAATAATACAATACATTTATTAGGCGCTTAATACATATGTTTCTAAGCGCACGGTTTACCAGAAATTAAGATTAAATCCAAAATAATACAAAAATAACAAAAATTATTAGACACCTTATGTAATTCAAACAATAGATAGTGTATAAATACGGTAAATGAATACTGAAAATCAAAGTCGGTGTGCACCTCCATCGACCGACCCACAACTGGGCCATTCCAGAGGACTATCTACTAAAAAGGTAAGTTTTCAGCAGGGACTTAAACTGATTAACGGAAGTGGCTAGATTTTAAGCTGACTTTGGCAAATTATATCATTCAAAGTCGTTTAGACACTGACAGGTTAGCTGTCATAAGTTGGTGACCCCATGATTTGTGGAATGCATGTGTCACAGACCTTGCATTGTTGGTTTTTATCTATTTGTTTCTTTTCTCCATTTCTTCATGACAGGGAGGATTCCCTCACTATGGTGAAGTGAAGAATGACTTCCTGATGATCAAGGGTTGTGTCGTCGGACCCAAGAAGAGGGTGCTTACGCTCCGCAAGGTGAGATAGTCTTTCAACATTCCATGACTTTATCTGTCTTGTGGTAGTTTGTATCCGTGTATGGGGGATCACATATAACAAATTTCTTAAGACTGGAAAAAAAAATGAACTGTCAAGCTTTGTTAGAGTAACAAGTCAGGCTGTGATTTTACTTGTCTCTGTAAGCAAATCTATTAAACGACAGTGTCCCTTGGTAATTCTTGTAGGACAACAGTTATGTGTGTTCCTGCTTTTCTGACTGGAATAAATCATTTATACAGACCTCCCAACCTTTCCGCTTTTGGCGGAAAATTTCTGCTTTATTTTCCCTTTTCCGCTTTTTTTCTATTTTCCAAAAGAATATATATATATAAGAAGTCGATTGGTGAAGAATTACATGTCTTCGATGATAGATGGCAGCATTCAGATATTGAATGCGGAAGTGAGATATACGTACAAGTACACATACACTACATTACATGCACAATGCACTGCATGTGTTATGTGTGCATATGTGCGTGGCATGTGTACGTTGATCGCACGGAGCTGCCGTGATATCCAACATCAGTCATCGATCCCAATGATGCTCTAAAATGGACAATAACATCACTTGCAAGTAATTTATGGAGTGTATTTTCGGCCTAATCGTGGAATAAGTCTGCTGATGTTTCAATGAGTGATGTGATTACACCATAACTGATATTACCGAGCGAGTGCAGTTGCAGCTGCCTTCCTTCCAGCGGCGACTGAAGTGAAACCCCGCTCACTCAGTGGCCCATCCCGCAGCGTTGTGATTTTTTGGATGAGATTGTACGAGTCTGCCACCGCAAACTGTTTATGCTGCTCTTTGATATGTGGATATTTGGACACAGAACATTAATTGATTAATCTTGTTCTGTTTTTTTTTTTTTTTTTTTTTTTTTCATTCAAGTAGGCCTAATAATAATAATAATATAATAATACTAATAATAATAACGGTTGCTTATAAAGCGCTTTACAAGAATATACCAAAGCGCTTACATTATCATTATTACCCCGGTCACTGGATTCAAGTATACCATCCCGCACATCACAGTGCACAATCTCCACTCCCTGGGGAGCATTCCAGCCAGTCGCCTTTTTACGGGCGCGCACATGCTAATCCAATCACATTGACCTTCGCATCCTACCGGGTACCCAATTAGCACCTGGGTGGAGAGTGGCAAATGTAGATTAATGTCTTGCCAAAGGACATTAGTGCCGGGCTGGGATTTGAACCGCGTACCTTGTGATCTTCAGTCCGCTGACTTATCCACTAGACCACAACGCCTAGCAATAAGAATATATTAATTTACATTTTACATCATCATCATGATCATATTAACACTGATTTAAAAAATAAAATTTTATTTTGTTTAGTTACAAACAATCCCTTAATCTCTTGTAAATGTGCCCAACATCAAGATGTGTGTTGCTTAGCTGCATGATGCATATATCTCGATAAGCCAAGCATTTTGCGATGTGACACAAATTTTGATGAGCCGTGCAAATCATCAGGAATTTTTAAGTTCAAATGTTGGGAGGTCTGTTTATATTTGATGTGTACCTGCTATAGTGAGTCTCTCACATGCAAGAAGTATATGAGATAACAAGAAGTCTCTAGCAAAAAAATAGATTGTTTTTAAATGTTGAATTAAAATTCTATGCCATTTTTAGCTCATCCGGCCCGAATGGGCCAGATGAGCTTATGCCGTGGCGAGGCGTCCGTCGTCCGTCCGTCCGTCCGTCCGTCCTTCGTCTGTCGTCCGTCCACAATTTCAAAATGCTTCTTCTTCGCCATTTCTTACCCGATTTTAATTCCGTTTGCTTTATATGATAGCACTAGGTGGGGGATTCGAAACTTCTACACAGAATTTTGAAACTCATTAAATATGCTAATTTATGCGCATTTCTCAAAAATCACAAAAATTGCTTCTCCTTCCTCATTTATTGACCGATTTCGATTTTTTTTTGTTCCATCTGAAAGACTTTCATGAGGTTCATTGAACTTCTACACAGAATTTTGAAATTTTGTCTACAAAATTAATTATGCTAATTTATGCGATATTTATTCAAAAATCACAAAAATTGCTTCTTCATTTATTGACCGATTTCGATTTTTTTTTTCCATCTGAAAGACTTTCATGAGGTTCATTGAACTTCTACTCGGAAATTTGAAATTTTGTCTAGAAAATTATTTATGCTAATTTATGCGAAATTTATTAAAAAGATCACAAAAATGGCTTCTTCTTCCTCATTTATTGACCGATTTCGATTTTTTTTTTTTTTTGTTCCATTTGAAAGACTCATGAGGTTTATTAAACTTCTACTCGGAATTTTAAAATTTTGTCTAGAAAATAATTTATGTTAATTATTTATGCAAATTTATGCAAAATTTATTAAAACATCACAAAAATTGCTTCTTCTTCCTCATTGACTGATTTTGATTTTTTTTCTTCCATCTAAAAGACTTTCATGAAGTTCATTGAACTTCTTCATGGAATTTTGAAATTTTGTCTAGAAAATTATTTATGCTAATTTATGCGAAATTTATTACAAAATCACAAAACTTGCTTCTTCTTCCTCATTTATTGAGGAAGACTTTCATGAGGTTCATTGAACTTCTACTCGAAATTTTGAAATTTTATCTAGAAAATTATTTATGGTAATTTATACAAAATTTATTTTAACTCTTTGCCTGTCCATTATGAAACCCATGGCTGCTGGATTATTTCAAAGGCTATACCTTTCTACATGATTTCTGTCGACATCATCGACAGAACCGAGAACCCAGAAGTGACAGTGGTCAACAATAGCGGGTTATGAGCTAATAAAGACTTGAAACAGTGAGGGACAATGCACTGAAGCCACCCTTAAATGTTCCAACCTTAAAATTCTTTTTTTACACCAATGCATAACTTATGTCATTCAGTGCTTTTCTCTTTTATTACAAATCTTAACCTTCAAATCTCTCTCAATAAACAGGGGTGTTGCTAATTTTTCTTGAAGGAGGTAACTTCTATTTTATAGGAGGTACCATCATTGCGAGGGAGCGGAGCGACCAAGCGCGAGGGAGCGAAGCGACCGAGGGGGGGAGGGTGTGGGAGGGGGGTATCCCCCCTCCCACGGTAGGGAGCTTTTGCATTTTTAAACTTGAAATCATGCAATCTGGTGCATACCTATGAACAAAATTTGAATTAATCTTTTCTTCTACCTTTCCATACATGTATGTATATTAAACATATATATTCATGAACAATCACAACTGCAGACAGCAGAAATGAAAAATACATTACTCTAGACTCCTTCTCTGAGCTTTTTTTTTTATATTGTGCCCCCCCCCCAAAAAAAAAAAACTCTTGTATCTAATCATAATGTTAAGATTTTTCATGGTTTGACATGAAGAGCTAGGGTCTACTTTTATCCTTGCATGATGATTTTTGTATGAAATGGTCATAGTTTTGAGGACCTACATGTACTGCCATATGCATCTCAATCATGTTACATGTATTATGAAATTCACACTTTTCACAGTACACCACTCTGTCTCTCACACCACCCTCCACTGTTCTGTCATTCACTTTCAAATGATTACAACAATAAGACTAGATTATTATTTTCATCAATTTGTATGGTTACTTACTTTTTAATTTTTATTAAAAGGATACCCCTTTTTCATTGGGGGTACATTTATCTTTTTAGATCATGATGTCTAATATTAGATTAGGCCCAAGTCATTTGGGGGGGGGGGGATTTTAACCATTTTACAGACAAAAGGCAAATACACAATCCTGATCATTGGTGAAAATAAAGTTTAATTCTTTGAGATGCGTTTAATCATATTTTTTTTTATGTAAGAGGGCCCTGGTCTGTCTAGTTTCAAGCAGTCTTCTTGACACAAGGTGAAAAAACTCCAAATTCAAATTTGCCCAGCCCTGCAAAAATTCTGGCATTGTGGAAATTTAAATCCCAAATTATTATTTTTTTTTTAAAATATAATCACAAATTATTATTTTTTTTTTTTTTTTTAAATATAATCAGTATTTACAATGTTGCAGTGACCACTGATACTGTCAATAATTACTGGTGGCTCGTGTGTGAAAGATGAATTATTTTATTGTTACTGTGATGGCCGGCACTACTGCAGCTGCACACTCCATGTGTGTGCATAACTTTGGGCAGGCTTCTACTTGAATGATAATTTGTACTACCAGTACTTCCGTTCATTTTATGAACACACACACTGACCACTAAATAATAAAAGAAATGTTATTCAGACAGCTATGGTCTTTCTTGTCTTTTATTATCGTCTAAAATTATTTTTCCCTTTCGAATTTCAGCTAACTGCGACAGTCATGTGTACATGTACATTTTAGTACGAAGCCGTGTGCGACTGTCATAGACATAGGCACGGCAGTGCCCCCGGACGAAAGACAAGAGCGAAGAGACCATCTTTATTCGGGGAAATTGACTCGGAAGTTCGGAACAGACACGAGAGAGACCATAAAACTGGTTTATTCATTGATCTTACCCATCCAACATGCACTGCATTGACTTGCTCCGAATATAAAATAAAATTTAAAAAAATTGACCAGTGACAGTGACAGTGTCGCATGTACACACCGTACCACCACTACCAGCTCAGCTGTAGCTCTCCGGCGGATGCATACGCATATGCGATTGCATAACCGGCGCCGCTGCACTGTACTGCCACGGCCGCTCTGGAGTAAATATAGTCCTCGAAAACTGAAGTCAGCCAATACAAAACTCTCGATTGCCGATTTGAAGATTTGCGCATCCCGGAAATAAAACATTTACGCTTCATTGGACGTGTGTGTGTATGTGTATGTGTATGGGTTTCCGTGATGCGCGCACAAATTTTCAAATCGGCAATAGCGAGTTTGGTCACGGCTAGCATTCAGTTTTTTGAGTGTGCATGAGAGCGATAGCCCCGTGTACCGTATATATAGCGTACATACTCATTTTCGTCGGAAATCGCGTTCGTCGACGACTATCAAGATAGATCGATGGGCTGTGCATGTGTGGCAGAAGTTATGAACAAAATCGAGGGAATTTCCGATCATCATAAGCTCTCCATGTTTTTTGGGGAGTATTTGCTCAAGCAAAATGCCTATAAATGGGCTTGCATTAATACATTTTTTTAATCAGTATATAGGAATTACAGCCGGTAAGAAATGAGTGTAAAGGCGGCAAGTTTTACCGGTTACCGGCTTTTAGCGACATCACTGATAAAGATTTCACAGTTGGTAGAGATACCTCACCTTGACTAACTTTATGCTTTATTTCAAATTTCTCTGTCACACAGTAAAACTATTAAAATTTACATTCCCCAAAATCTTTTAACTGAAGTCGTGCAACTTGAGTTGTCAATTTCCAGACTTTCATTCATATCTACATGTCACTGTCTCCTTCCAAAACCACATTTAGCCAGATCTGCAATAGGCACTTCATCATCTGTACATGCATGTAACCAATACATGTACATTTCATCGATTCTTACAATGTCTACTGTGTTCAAAGTACAAATTGCATCAATTTCTTTGCTGCATGCCGGATGAGCGCCACATCATTGATGTGCTAGTTTAGCTCATCCGGCCCGAATGGGCAGATGAGCTTATGCCATGGCGAGGCGTCCGGCGTCCGTCCTTCGTCCCGTCCGTCCACAATTTCAAAATGCTTCTTCTTCGCCATTTCTTACCCGATTTTAATTCCGTTTGCTTTATATGATAGCACTAGGTGGGGGATTCGAAACTTCTACACAGAATTTTGAAACTCATTAAATATGCTAATTTATGCACATTTTTTTGAAAATCACTGCTTCTTCATTATTGACCGATTTTGATTTTTTTTGTTCCATCTGAAAGACTTTCACAAGGTTCATTGAACTTCTACACAGAATTTTGAAATTTTGTCTAGACAATTATTTATGCTAATTTATGCGAAATTAAATAAAAATCACAAAAATTGCTTCTTCTTCCTCATTTATTGACCGATTTTGATTTTTTTTGTTCCATCTGAAAGACTTTCATGAGGTTCATTGAATTTCTTCACAGAATTTTGAATTTTTGGGTAGAAAATTATTTATGCCAATTTATGTGAAAATTTATGCTAATTTATGTGAAATTTATTTTAAAAAATAAAAAAAATTGCTTCTTCTTCCTCATTTATTGACCGATTTTGATTTTTTTTTGTTCCATCTTAAAGACTTTCATGAGGTTCATTGAACTTCTTCACAGAATTTTGAAATTACAGTCTCAACTCAGTTCAAAGTACAAATTGCGTGAATTTCTTTGCTGGATGCCGGATGAGCGCCACATCATTGATGTGCTAGTTAAAATTCTTCATTTAGAAAGAGAATTCAGCTGTGGAACATAACTTTATTCATGCTCCTTTTCCACTCAATTCATTCATTGCTTGGACCATTTTTAGACCCTAAAATTATTTTGAGTTTTATATCATTTTGTCTTGTTCTCTTTTTATGCAGTCTCTGCTCGTCCACACCAAGCGTGTTGCCCTGGAGAAGAT
Organism: Heliocidaris tuberculata; assembly: GCA_025618425.1. NCBI lineage: Eukaryota > Metazoa > Echinodermata > Echinoidea > Camarodonta > Echinometridae > Heliocidaris > Heliocidaris tuberculata. Next base: position 7,577,739 of record CM046836.1, on the reverse strand, counting down.
CACACTGAAGCTGATCGACACCACCTCCAAGTTTGGACACGGTCGCTTCCAGACACACGCCGAGAAGAAGGCATTCATGGTAAATTATGCTTTCAATTCATGCTTTTATCACCAGTAATATCCCATAAATGCCTTAATACCCACAGGCCACACATTTCTTACTGGCTGTGAAGCCCTTTCCAAGATGTCAAAAATTTAAGTTTGCTCTATCTATACTCTTTACTCCAGAAAATAATTGTTTTTGCTCTTGAATGAAGTAATTGACAAGTGACGATAAACCATGGGATGTGCTATTACAGCACTCTGACAAACAATGTTGAAATCCCATGCTGCCTTCCTTCTGATGTCAATGGATAAACTTTGTAGCATTCTGCCACAAAGTGTTAACTAGTCTCTCTCTCCCTCTCTCTCTCACTCTCTCTCTCTCTCTCTCTCTCACTCTCTCTCTCTCTCTCTCTTGAATAGTTTGTTTTAACTGCATTATCACCACCAGTGATAATGCATTGTTTAGATCTGTGTCAAACTCAAGTTTGCCTGGCTAAAAAGCTTTAATAGAATTGATTTCAAATTTAAAAGTAATTTGGTATAGCTGTAATTTTTCTCCATGATTTTTCATGGTCTTTATGCAATATTACTCCAGTATTTTAGCTTTTACTCCTTAACACTTGATGGCATTGTAAAATATGAATAAGTGCAGTGTTAAAATAGAATTCACAGTGCTCGATACTTTACTTCCTCAATTTGTGGTAGCAAACCTGTATCATTACCGGTATTGATTATGTTATTTAATGATAATGAAATTTATTGTTTTGTCTTCTTTCTTGTCTGTAGGGACCTCTCAAGAAGGACCTGGTCGCTGCCGAGTCTGCCACCAGCTAGACGACCCATCCCATCTCCTGCGTTCTGGATTTTACATTACTCACACAACAAATCAGACGTTTACCAGCTTGCACTCATGCTCCAACATTTTATGTTCTCTATTTTCTGTGACATCCCTGGTTCGTATCATCTGAACCACACCAAGCATGTAAATCCTGAATGAAAATAAATGGATATATGCATACAAAATGTAAATGATAACCTGCAGATATCGTATTGCTTTGTTTTGTATAGCACTTTTTTTGTACAGCTCTTTGCTGTGGGAGTTTGAATAATTGATTGTGTACAGAATGTAAGGGGTTCCAATATGTGTGGGTTTCTGTTTTAGGCTTAGGGCGTACAACTATTTGGCATTGTTTTGCTAAAAGAAGTGTAAAGGGTAAATTTGCCATTTGGTCCCATTCCACTTTGTCCCAACTCAAAACTTTTTATTGTATTTCATCAACATTCATTTTGTCTACACTCTATGGTCTAATGATCATTTTGTCAAATTTCCACTTTTCCACTTGTCGAGTTCATCGATTTCCCATGATGTATTGTAATTTGTAGTCTAATACTCAATTTATGTAATACCAATGTGATCGACATGGTATGTTCTCAAGCACTCCCCCCCCGAATAATCAGGGAGGTATTACTGGCAAGGTGTGCAATATGGTGTGTTTTGTGCCAGGACCATATATATTCTGCAGATGAAATGTTTGAGCAGGGCCCTGTCTTATGAAGAGTTACAATTGATTTGAATCAATCGCAACTTTAAATCAATTGCAACTGTGTACTTAAGAGATAGGAGTTGCGATTCATTTCAAGTTGCGATCGATTCGAATCAATCACAACTCTTTATTATGAGAAGGGGTCCAGTTGAGCAGAGCATTGACAGAGGGGAATTATACAAGGGGAGGAGATGGATACTAGACAAAGTGGCATTGGACCAAATGGCAATAAATTGGAGAGTGGGTTTTGGGTGTGAAAGCCAAAACTATTGAGTGAATGGTGAGTGAAAGAGCTGTATTGAAATATATACTGATTAGTACCATCGAGAAAGATGTAATGGTTAGATGATGTAGCAGGGAGGAACTGAGTGGATTGCAGGTTGCGATTAAATGATGAGGGGAGAAAAAATCTGTTATGAGAAGAGAGGATGAAAAGGGTGGAACTTGAGTACAAGTGTTGAATGGTCGAGTCAATCGAGAAGAAGAAATGATAGTGATATTTGAGCAAAAAAAGTGCACTTCCACTACACAAAAATGAACAAGGGGGCCATGAGTATGTGATGGAGGAGAGGTGATATGGAAATACATTTATGAGATGATGAGAAAGTTGATGAGTGAAATTAATGGTATGGGTGTCAATATGACTAATACATGTATGAGAAACAGAAATGAGAGGATACTGAAAGTGATGATTAGAAATAACCATAAATCTTGTTCATATTCAGATAAGCAATCAAAGCAACTCCCCAACATTAAAGGGGTAAATACCATTATACGGACCAGAAATCGATATTTTAGTCGGGGGGGGGGGGGGGGGGGGTCATTTCAGCATACCGTACCCCACCCCACTCCCGATATGCCTATTCTTCCTTATGTAGAACTTTGATACTGGGAAACATGGATACATGTACTAAATACTCCAAATTTCTGTAACTCCCAAAGTCAGGAACCCCTATCTACTCTCATATGCTGAAAATCGTTAACTGTTGGTGTTATGTTCAATGAAGGAATTTTATAATGTCTTCCATTTTCCATATCATTTCTCTCCACCCCACCCTGTCCTCTCTCCCTCTCTTTCTCTCTCTCTCTCTCTCTCTCTCTCTCTCTCTCTTGCTCTCTACCTTTGCCTCTGTTAATTCATCCCACTATAGACAAATCTAATTAGGACGAAGTGTCCATTGCTTCCCATCTAAAAGGTGACATCTCTGAAAACGTATATTTCATTTATTCATATGTGCTGTGAACTTGAGATTTAGAGCAAAAAAATAGCAACACAATATAGTGATCGAGGCCAGAAGGATGACATCGAAGGAATAAAACTGATATGAATTAACCTCTCAGCAAGACAGGTTTCACTGACTGTCAACCATCAAATCCTAACGTTTTGGGTCAAGATGAAAGGTCACATACCATCTGTATTCCCCGGGCTAATTAAAGGAATTTCTGTAAGATATGTGAATGTGAAATACATCTACAAACATTTTGCCGGCAGACCGTCTCTCTCTCTCTCTCTCTCTCTCTCTTTACCCCCCCCCCCCCCCTCTCTTTACCCCCCCCCCTCTCTCTCTCTCTCTCTCTCTGTCTCTCTCTCTCTCTGTCTCTCTCTCTCTCTGTCTCTCTCCCCTCCCCCCCCCCCCCCCCCAATCTTTCTCTCTCGCTTTTTTCCCCTCGCTTTTTTCCCCTCTTTTTCTTTCTCTTTCTCCGAAGAAAATGGGGATTATGATACTGGGAACTCGGACAATTCAAAAGCAAAAATAATCCTGCGTTTCCCACACCGGGAATCGAACCCGGGCCACGGCGGTGAGAGCGCCGGATCCTAACCACTAGACCATATGGGATCACATGCTGTAGATATAGATGGATTAAGTAAAGAGCTTTCTATTGTTCAAGCTTTCCTTCTTTGACACTGAGAGGAAATATATGCCTTTGATATTGATATTGAGCAATTATCACCCGATTGGTTTACTGTGTCGAAATGTTGATTTTTATTGATTTCAGTAAATTTGTATCGGAATGATTATAATTCATTATAATGCACAAAAAAAGTCAACTGATCATCATTTGAAATCAATATTCTGATATTCAGAGACAGAAAACCAAAACTAGAATGAAGTGGTTGGTTCCTGCACCTTTACTCTCTTACATCTCTCTTTCTCTTTCTCTCTCTCTCTCTCTCTCTCTCTCTCTCTCTCTCTCTCTATCTATCTATCTCTCTGTCTCCCCTCCCCCCCCCCCTCTCTGTCTATGTCCCATCCTCTCTATCTTTCTCCCTCTCCCTCTCCCTTTCTATTTCTCTATCCGCTCTCTCCAATGGTAAAACAATTAAATTTAGAATTATGTCAACAAATTCTTTGGAGCAATGGATATAACATTTATAATTGCATAAGTTTCCAACCAATATCGCATATTGGTCTTTTGTCAAAGCCAAACATTAGCCTGCTATAACACTTGACAACAAACAACAAAGATGGAAGGGGGAAATGAATAGTGTACATGTACTTTACAACATCATTCTCTTGCCCCTTAAATACCATTTAACATGACTGAGTAGTCGCTTGTGGACATAATTGTCTGGGCAGAAGCGAAAGCTCTATTTGCGCAACAAATAAGACAATATTTGTTGAGGACAATCTTAAATATCAAACGTTTTACAGTCTTCAGTTATCGAGTTGAGTATGTAAAGTGCTTTTCTTTTATTGAGCAGCTTAGAGCACATAGTTGTATTGGCTCTTTCTATATAACTTCGAGAATCAAACCGTTCTCTCGCTCTGTCCGTGTTGAAAAACAAGAAACACATCTACAAAATTAATGATCAGAAAAAAGTGGGGAACCTATTTATTATCCATCAAAATAGTAAAGATTGCATATACATTTTCTCCTTGATTTTTGTAAATAGATTTTATGCTCGTTGAATCATTCATTTGTTGTTTTAATGTAAATAAAATTTGGGTACATTTAAATTACAATGGAATAGTATTGACTGCCCTTGAAAACTAAGCTAATTGGGGTCGATATAATTATATTTAGAGTAAAGTGATACTTGGTAGTATTATTTTCAGGTCAGAACTATTGATCACTCTAAAAACAATTTAGTCAGATTTAACTATAATAACTATTCACAAGGGCACCTGCAATATTCTAGTAGAAACTACCATCTTCGGGTTTGAAATTAACAGAATCCTAGTCAAAATGAAGAGAATCCTAGTAAAACTGATCAGAATCCTACTCAGAATGACTAGAATCTGATTTTAAAACTGTGACCAAGCGATCTGGTCAAAAAAGTGACTTTTTTTTATAGAGTGACGAACAATTCGACTAGTTTAAGACGTCTCCTCCCCCCCCCCCCCCCCCCGTCACCCCCCCCCCCTCTCTCTCTCTCTCTCTCTCTCGTTCTCTTTTAAAATGTTTGTTTTTGTACAGTTTCTTAATACACTACTCAAAAAAAGTTAAGGACCACTTTTTAAAACGTATATAAATTTTTTATACAGTGTGTTTTATTTCTGGAAATACCTCAGTACAACTGTCCTGAATGTCCTTAAACACGCTGTAATCAATTTCACGCATGGGTGGTTTCAGTTGTTGCACAATGTCTCTCGCATCACTGCACATCCTGAAAAGTGGGCCCAAAGGGGTATCAGCTACCGACATGAAGTGGTAAAAACGAATGTCTGAGTGTCTTTCAGGCAGCTCAGTATCGAGTATGACCTCCTCCTGCAGCAATAACGGCTTCACAGCGCTGTCTCATGGAGCTAATGAGGCGATTGATGTCTCTGACGACCAGTGCATCCCATGCAGCCTCCAGAGCCACACCCAGCTGCTGCAGTCCAAGTGGATGGGCTTCGAGCTGCTCGATACTCCTCCCCATCATGTCCCAGACGTGCTCTATCGGGTTCAAGTCCGGGGACCTCGCTGGCCACTCCATACGCTCAATTCCATGGCCCTCAAGGAACTCGGTCACCACCCTAGCTCGGTGGGGACGGGCATTATCATCCATCAAAATGAAGTTTTCTCCCACATTTTCTGCAAATGGCACCACTATAGGTTCTAGGACTTCATCCCTGTACCTCACTCCTGTCATTGCTCCCCCTGGGACCACGTAGAGACGAGTACGGTTGCCATAGGTGATGCCTCCCCACACCATGATGCTGCCTCCCCCATAACGGTCATGTTCTGCAATACAGGGGTCTGCAAATCTCTCTCCTGGTCGCCTCCAGACTCTCGAACGTCCATCATTGTGGTCAAGGGAAAATCTGCTCTCATCTGTGAACAGAACTCTGCGCCATTGCTGTCTGGTCCATCTGACATGCTCCCGAGCCCAGTTGAGACGAATTCTTCTGTGAGCAGGGGTGAGTGGGACACACTGAGCTGGCCGTCTGGCATGCGTATTGGCTCTGTGAAGTCGGTTACGGATTGTTTGAGTGGAAACAATCACTCCAGTTGCTGCAGCGAAGTCATTATTGAGGCGGCGTGCACTGTGAAAGCGGTTGCGGAGACTGTGAAAGCGGTTGCGGAGGCTGAGATTCGTCAAGTAGCGATCATCTCTAGGGGTTGTTGAAACTGGTCGGCCACTACGGGGTCTCTCGCAGTATAGCCCTGTCTCTCGGTGTCTTTGATCTGCTCTGCTAATGACACTGTGTGACACGCCCATCATTCTGGCTACTCTTCGCTGACTGAGGCCAGCTTCCAGCATCCCTAGGGCTCTGGCTACATCTGTTTCACTTAGGTGGTGTCTTGGCATTGCTGTTGTAGGCAAGTTGTTGATTGTAGAGACTAAACACAGAAAATGCTTTGGAAGCCACTTTTGTACGGGCCCACTGCAATGATGCGAGAGACATCATGAAAGAACTGCATGTGTGAAATTGATTTCATTGTGTTTGAGGATATTCAGGACAGCTGTATCTTGGCATTACTGTTGTCAGCAATTTGTTGATTGTAGAGACTAAAGACTGAAAATGCTTTTGAACCCACTTTTGCACCACTTTACAATGGGCCCACTTTTCAGGATGTGCAATGATGCGAGAGACATCATGGAACAACTGAAACCAAATTGATTACAGTGGGTTTGATGGCATTCAGGACAGCTGTATCTTGGCATTGCTGTTGTCAGCAAGTTGTTGATTGTAGAGACTAAAGACAGAAAATGCTTTTGAACCCACTTTTGTACCACTTTACAATGGGCCCACTTTTCAGGATGTGCAATGATGCAAGAGACATCATGCAACAACTGAAACCACCCATGTGTGAAATTGATTACAGTGTGTTTGAGGAGATTCAGGACAGCTATATTCCGGTATTTCTAGAAATACAATACCTTGTTTGAAAATTTTATACGCACATTAAAAAGTGGTCCTTAACTTTTTTTGAGTAGTGTATGTTCATTAATGTGAAGTAGCCGAATCTTTTTCTACATGTTTGCGAGTTGAGAAATAAAAACGTTATAATGTGCAGTTTTTACACGATATAGTTCTTTTATTATTCTTCTGAATATCTCACAATATTCACATCATTGCTCACATCTTATTTAATACAAGACAGTCATCAATTAAAACTCATATTTTACACAAGTTTTGCTCGATTAAAACCAAATTGCCAAAAAAATTATCAAAATGAAAATCAAATCGTATTATACAAAATGAATCATGGTGACTGAAAGCAAGACACAATGTCATTCTTAATTGTACAAAATATTCATCTCATCTGCCCCCTCCCAAACTCATATAATGACCGAATAAAACTCACGAATTTATTCGGTAATCAATTCAATGAATAGAGTAATGTAAAATATTAGCGAATAAATCAGATAAAATGATAATACGTATAAAACAAAATACGTTTCATTATATTTCAGTGAAAGATAAGAGGAATATGTTTGTGGAGCAAATCTTGAATTTCAAACATTTCCGTTAGTTTGTAATCACGGCCAATTATGTTATGCTATAATGACCAGACCAAAGATATAAATACAAATATAGATCTACATTTTCCATATATACGTTTCAGACATGACCTATATTATATTGAATATTGGTTTAACTGATTTGAAATAAATGAAGAGTGACAGAACAGTAGTTAAAAAAATTATATGGGTACCTTTCGCAAACCTATAATCATTTTGAATAAACATGATAATAGCATCCATTCTTGTATAGAGCATATCATATATTTGAATCTTGCTATTCGGCTAATCTGTTTACACCGTCATCCGAAAATGTTTTGTGCCAAGATTTCACTATTAACATTTCATAACACTTATGATAAATTCAAAGCAGTCGGAATACAATGTAGAAGTCATTGAACACGATCTACTGAGATTGAAGAAAGAAGATAGAACAAAATAGCGATCGATATCAATTGAGAATAAAGACCTGAATATCGGCAAGAGTATTGCGTTATCCTTTGTGCAAATACACCTGCGTATTTAGCGATAAACAAAGTTGAAGAGACGTTTCTTTTAATATATAGAATGCAACAACATGAAGTAGACAGAAAAAATGCTTCTCGGGTATTTTCAAAAGTCAAAGTCTATTATTTGTTCGATATCAATAACAAAAATTTGAACACCGAAAAAAATCTTTATTACATATGCCCATGCATCCACAATTGAAGATTTAGTAGTAGAACATTGACTACGATGACAATGTACTCCTCTAGACGTGGACATCACAAATGGCGAATACATGTACATGTACTTTATACTGCATGGTTACCGCACAAACTACTGATAAAATTATTTCAATCTGACACACGTACCCATCATCGTAAACTAGTCTCTTTTTATTTAGTCAGAATGACCCACAAGCCACAAGTCACATCCTCTATAGTATCATGACATGACTTTAGAAAAATCGGAAGTGACAAAGACAAAGATGCATGATGAGATAGAGAGATATACATCAAAAGAAATAAAAATGCCGAGATAGAAAGATGGGTATGGAAAACATTAAAAGAATATTGGATTTAATGAAGAAGCAATTTGATACACCTTGCAATTGCTGGTACTGTTTCCCGTTTTTTTAAACTCAAAATAAGGAATGTTTGTGTTCTGTGATTGGCAAATGTTGTTGACACTACTCCTAAACTGACCATCATTAAAAATAATTTAAAGAGACATCAACTTCATCAAGACAAAATTCATTTCAGATGAAGTACAGTAGTTGGGCAACCAAAAGATAATGATATACTCCGAATAGTGTACTAGATCGATGGCGCATTACAAATGCTGTATTTATTAGTAGTAGTAGTAGTAGTAGTAGTAGTAGTAGTAGTAGTAGTAGTAGTAGTAGTAGTAGTAGTTCAGTTGTATATATCAATAAAGGATCATTCAAGATAGGATTAAGGTCTACAAAGTTGCTGGTATAATAATAAAACATGTCATCATTCAGTAAGTAATGATTTAGAAGAGGCCTAAATATTAATTTCTATATATGAAAAAGAAAAAAGACATCACGAAACTGTAATGTTCGGCAAAGATTCTTGCTTCTGTGATGATTTTCGTCTCTCTTTTTTCTTCTTGTTCTTATCCCATTCGGATTCATCTTCTTGTTGTGCAGATAAAGACGCCTTAGAATTATCATGTGCAGATGACATCGTCGAAAGCGATGATGTCTTTCGGCGTGAAAGCTTCCCTCGATGCCCATGGTCTCCATCACTCGCCGATTCTGTGATGCTATTCAATCTGTGTTTTCCTCGAGGACTCTTCCCTTTTCCCTTTCCTCCTCGTGTTGCTCGCATAATGATTGCAAGAGTCGACATTTTCGACCGTTGACCAGATCCATCGACATCAGAATTGATATCTGGCAGGGTTGGCGCTTTGGCGGGCTTTCGAAAGTTTGCAGTATTTTGGATAGAGTAAGCATCCATGACGGTTGCCCATGTTCTCTGTAAATGGCGAGTGTTGCTTTTGCTCTGTGCATGCCCGACAGGTTTATGTTGTCTGCTCGATACAAACGATTGCGCGTATTGCTTGTCGTCTGCTGTTTGGGACGCCAAACCCAACAGGGTGATGGCGGAATCGATGGACTTCGTTCGGAGATCGACTTCGTTGTCGTTGGGAAAGGGATATTGCGAGAGGGTATTTGACTGAGTTAAGTTTGGTAATCGCATGGGATTACTATTGTTTGAAGGACTACTGCTGGGCAAGGACGATGTGGGTGACGACACAGAAGTTTTGATGTTCGCGTTTTTCTTGGTAAGATTTGGCAAGGAATTCGTTTTCGATTTCATCTTTGAGATTTTTTCTTTACGCCTTGTTGCATGATCTATAGGTGGGAAAATCATGTAGCGTTCTTTGGCTAGTTTTCTGGCGTGAGCTTGCTCCTCCTGTTCTCTGCGTCTTGCTGTCTCGGCCCATTCCTCAGCGTTCATGTGCATTTGGCGATCACATATTCGGGGGTTGGCTTTTCCCCTGTTGATGAGTACGTCAGCTATGTCAGTCAACCCCAGACGCCTCGCGTATAAAAGCGGCGTCAGGCCGTCATTGTCGGGCACATCGACGCTTTGTTGTCTTAGATTAATATGATCAAGGACCTTATTCACGATCTGGACATCCTCGCTGGCCACCGCATGATAGAGGGCATTCCTGCCATGTCTGTCGCGTCCCATCATGTTTACAGCGCTCACCCCAGCCTTCTTTAAGATGATCTCCATCAGATCAAGAAATCCCAGACGACAGCAATGTTGAAAAATTGTGACGTCATCGTTATCCGATTCCAACATATCTGCGCCATGGTGCACGAGGAACCGAAACATGTGCCTTCGCTTCTCCGCGTCAGGTATATCCATAGTGATCATGAGGGGAGTCCGTCCATCGTCTAGCCTGTTGTTGATATTGACCTTTTGGTCAAGCAAGGCTTTGATCTGACGGTAACGCAGACAAAAAATCGCTTCGGTCAGTCTTTGGGTCATTATGTCAAATGAAATCTCTTGCTTATCGGTCACAAATCATATTCAATTCATTTAGCAACAAGTCTGTTCTCATGCTCTATTGACTTTGCAGATCAATATGATCTATATTCGCCTCCCCCCGATCAGACAGAAATTAGTCCGGCAAATTCGTCATAAATTCACGCTCTATTTATTAATCTAATCAAATACAGTATCCAATCAACGGCACGCATACGCTAACCAAATTTATTTTACCATTGATGATTAATTTCACTCCGATCCGACTATGAGTGTTTCATGGCAACCATGCAGTCTCAGCATGCGACAGAGAGGTTGATTAAATGAATATGATATTCGTTGGACGAAATTGTAAACCATTCGTCACTCCCCTTTCCCAACCCAAATAATATCAAATCCATGTTATTGCAATCCATCATTCAGTCTGAAACGGTATTCCACAGTGAGTATGTCCTATGAGAACTCCATTTCCATGTCTGCATGCCAAAACTCGAAATTAGATTGACAAATAGAAGGAGGCTGTCCTGGAGGTCGCAATTACACGTTCATGGTTATAGATTTTAAGTCACGCCCTTCAGTACAATCCAAATGACAAAAGAAAATTCACTGTAAACACTTGTTGTCTGCTCTAAGTCTAAGTCTCCCGGCGTATTGTGTTCCTCCAAGCTTTCGAGTACCTCTCTGCACAATGATGGATGGCGCACTTGTCGTGTACAAGGTCAAAAGTCGTTCATATCAAGTTCGTCTGTCTCTTTCTTCTTTCCTCTCCCCCTCAGCTCACTGCCTCTTTTTTGTTCTCCTCCACCAGCCGCAGTGTTTGTTGACCGGTTGCCATGGTGATGCATCAAATCACTCTATTATTCAAAAGTGAAGTGACAATCTAATGTGTGCACAAAAGTAAGAAAGAGAGAAAAGAGAGAAAATAAAATGTAAAGAGTGATGATAATCTCGTTGATGGTATTGTTACATGGACCATTAATACTTTTCAAATTTGTAGCACATACTAGTCGCACAATAAAATCCGATTTAGATGACGTTTCTTTGATCACATGCTGATACCCGACAGATTATAACATTGAAAGGAACTGCACGTGTTTGCAATGCATTGGAGAAGAAAACGTGAGAATTTAATTTACTCATCTTTGAGCTTCCCTTATTACTATTGTCCACCCAAATTAATTAACAATAATGAAGCAGAGTATAGAACCAGTCTTACTGAGAAAATTCAACAAAACAATATTGAAGATTGATCATAAATCGATCATGATAGATCTCCCGATAGCTGAATTTCAGGCTTTCATATCGCTAACAAAGCACTCTCTTAGAAATTATGCAAATTTATTGCCGATGGAAAGGTATAGGGTATAGATAACAGCTCCATGAGAAGCATCAAGCAGAATGATGAATAGGCCTATGCCTGAATAGAGTTCTCGCTCATACGATAACTTGATTGCATGCGATTCTATTTGGGAAGCATTTGCAATAGCATTTCATATAAAAGTTCAAACATGGAAAAAAAATCTTAATGACCAAGGTTCTGAATGGCCAAATGAAGAAGACTGAAATTTTGAAGTATTGGACTAAAGCGAAATCGGTTCCGAATAGTAGAGGCATCAGACCATTCGTGCGGTGGGCTGAGGTTTTATATCAAAATGTAATAGAAAAATTGTAACATTTTTCCATTAGTTAAATTCTATCAGACATTAATTTTGTCCTCAGCGTTTCTATGCCAATCACCATGGTAACAGTCCAATGTAATATTCGTACCAATTTTTGTTACTTTTTTCATGAAATAATTACCATCGAAGGTGATATCAAAAATGAAATGCAATATCATGATTCATGAATGATTTGAGATGCATCAGTGATATGCCACTATGAAGTATAGAAATGTTTATCTACAACATACGCACATTGCTATTGCTAATCTAAATATACTGAAAGCAACTTAACCTTGGAATACATGTCAACAGATGAGCTCTGTATTATAGTGGTAGGGATAAAACGATCTAAGATACCAAAATATTGATCTGTTTTATTCATTAGGTTTCACAACCTTTTGTATCAGTCGTGTCTCTTCGCCACTGACCAAACAAAATGAATTACTGCACAGGAGCATAAAGGATATTACATTGATTCACAAATTCGATTTATCTGACTTTAACCGTCCAAGAAGTTTTCCAAGAACCCTATTTAAAAAAAAAAAAAAACTTTTGTGTTGGTATTATCCCGATCATGAACTAATCATGAATTAACGAGTTTATCATGCTATGCCAAAATGAGTTTACAAAAAGCAATATAATAATTTCTCTATGATTTCTCTATTTCGCATGAGCAGGGAAATTTTTTTTGCAGTTCCAGTTAACCATCATCATAGACTTTATGCCAAATAAAACTAATTATTAGTTTCTTGACCCTCCCCTTCCCTTTCTCGTCCTGCCTCATTATTATTGTTATTTGATATTTTTAATCTGAGGACATCTAGACAATGATGGAAAAACTCTTTAATGTATTGCAACTTTTCCTTCTTTTGAACCTCTGAAGTGCATCTAAAAATGAAAGTGATTGAAGATAATTTACATGTAATTCGACCCAATCGCATTTTTATGTACACGCAAAATATCAAATATCAAATAACATTGAACACTTCCTCTCATTTTATTTGTAAACAAAGATCGATCGAGAAACTAGGAATCCATTTTGCTTTTCCTCATGATACGACCGTCATTCTAGAATAACTCATGTCAAATGGCTTCTTTCATTATATTAATATAGCAGTGGCGGATCCAGGCAGGGGCGCCAAGGGCGCGCCCTTGGCGCCCCTGCCTGGATCCGCCACCTTAATTTTTCTGTTTTGTGATTTTTACCCCTCTCCCACACCCTCCGTTCCCTCGCCGCTGGCGCCGCCCCCCCCCCCCCCCCCCAATTTCATATTCCTGGATCTGCCACTGTATAGTAAGAACAGGTCTGGGAATGTGCCCAATATACTTCTCTGTATAAAGGTCAGCTATGTCATAGAGCTATAGTATTTTACGGGAAATGGCCAAGTCCATTGTTTACTGGAATTTGGTTTCTTTCCTCAAAGGGAAACTATGTACACTCCTTAAATGTTACATTCATAAGTATATGATGCAAATTAATTATATACGATTGAAGTATCTGTATTTGCTCTTTCTTTCTTAAACAAATGAATTATGATTATTTATCATAAATTATCTAAATCTAAAGACAGTTATATACATTTATATTTCTTTGTTTTACTCACTACCTTTATCCATGAATCATTCTTTAAAAAGCCGATCACGTAAGGATGTATATATTTGGTAAAAATTATGCAAACCTGCGATGGACCTGGTATATACAACTGAAAATTTCTCACTATCATGTTTTATGTTATTACTCTGTCAAAATGATTTATCTTTCTTTTTCAAACCATGTTGGACTTAATTATTTTATGTTTACCTTGATATTGTATTTCTACTTTTCTTGAAGAAAGAAATTATATCAAAAATATATGAAGCTATAGATCTACAGACATGCTCAGAACTACACAATTTACGTTAAAAAAATCTTCAAAACTACTGGGTACATTATTCTAAATTATAATATGACTACCATTTGAATTAAATATAGATTTTTTACACATACAGTAGGTAAATTTTTTTTGTTTTTTGAAGGGTAGTTATTTATTAGTGATGATGTCATACCTTAAAAAAAACCTTTTAAGCCTATTATACACGTTTTAAATTAAACGTGTTGCAGTTTTATTTATTGGTTTTATTGCGTGTAAAGTACACTTTGGTATATGTGACGAGATGAGTATGCCTTCATACTTTAGGAATTTGTTGAGGTGACAAAACATTAGATATAAGACATATAGTTGAAAATCTTGATAGTGTGTTAGACTAGAGTGCTACACTGTGTATAATAAACATGTGTTGATTGGAAAGACACCTTTAAACACAATATACTTTGGAGTTTATACCTTATGTGCATATATAGTTAGGTATTTACGAGAACTTTTATGGATTCTTCACCGTTATGCGAACGAGACACGTAGTTTAGGCTTACACTACAATAGCAAACAAACTTTGATTCAACTTACCTTGATTTTAACTGCTACTGCAAGTTTATCTCCACAGAATATCGAAACTGATGAAAGTAGTTTCATATATATTATCTCTTGCACATGTTATCAAAGAGTGCATGGCTGCCAAAAAACACCAAGGTCTCCCCGATGAGTATTGATCATGCTGAGCGGTCGGTTGCTAAGGCTTTGTGCCTTCGGGCCTGGTGGGTATAGCAGCAAAGTCTAGCTAGCCCCTCTGTTCTACAGATGGTTGCACTCATTGAATACCCAATGAAAACCCCACTGAGCAGCATAGCCGTCAAAAGTGAGATCAAAAAGACTGAAGCCTCGATGAAATATAAGTGCAGTTCTCATCAAGACGAGACTGTGACAGTCTGTGCGTTCGGTGCGTCTGTAGCAGCAGAGCGTTCACTCTGCTCTAATTAACTCGATATCATGAATTTTTTTACTTCCTTAGCTTCGAACTTGATCAAAGTTTTCAGGGACACTGTTATTCCACGCTCTACTACTTTATATCTTTTATTTATGTTTGTTTGCTCCCATTGCAGGGGATCGGAAAGAAGAGGTTCGGTTGCTCGGTTGACAAAAGAGGATATTGTAAATACATAGGAGAGGTTAATCACTTTAAAGTACTGAGTGAATCACGCGACTATAACACTGTAGCAACTACATGATATCAGAACTGTTTCTGGTAATATTATACCTTTAACACAATTTATAAAATACTCCTCCATTTTACTCGACCAAAAACGTCTGTAATCCCAACTCTTAATTTGCCAATGAGGTTTTTGATTCCCTTGTTTGCACTTAATTTATCTTCTGATTCATTAACATAAGTTGATTAGATGTAATAGGGCCTACGCGTAATGATAGTTTACATTTATAGTTTATTTAGATTTACATATTATTCGTTTTCTAAAATGAGTCAGATCAGATGTATAATGTATTTTTAAAAATTAGTGAATTCGGTTGAATTGGCAGAAAAAGGGAATTTTCTAATTATAATACAAATGACTTTTAAACATCATTTTTTGTACTAATATTTTCTAATATAAAGGTACATTATCAAGAAAAGGACAACTATAAATTACCAAATTTGAAAGAAGGGAAATGCATTTGATGAAACAAATAATATATACTAGATACAATGAAATAAAGAGGTCCTCATTGACAACAAAATGAGATTTGCTGAAATATTACGCCTATGAATTGGGTGTCGAACTCCATCTACCCCCCCCCCCCTCTCTCTCTCTCTCTCTCTCTCTCTCTCTCTCTCTCTCTCTCTCTTTCTCTCTATCTCCCTCTCTCTCTCTCTCTCTCTCTCTCCCTCTCTCTATTTCTCTCTCTCTCTCTCTCTCTCTCTCTCTCTCTCTCTCTCCCTATCTATCTTTTACTCCCTCCCTGCCGCTCTCTTTCTAGAGACATTCATTGTACGGACTTTCCGAAGCATATTTATAGAATACCACAGTCATAATTCATTGTTCTGGTCTTTATAAACTGAGGACAACAACTGCATCTGGCAAGGAATATTTTTCAAATGACATTGAAAATAACATATATGACATATACCTAGACTTATATACATACAAAGACGCATGGGACTCATGAATCTTGCCCGAATACATTGTGTATTAGCTTTCTTTTTGTTTCTTTGTTTGTTTGTTGTTTTTTTTAATTATTATGATTATCATTCAGCGAGCGAGCGAAGCTTGCGAGCAAAAAAAAATGACACTTTAGAATTGTGAAAATGTAATTTCGTCGTCAAAATGTGCTAATTTAGATTAGATATAAAAA
Organism: Heliocidaris tuberculata; assembly: GCA_025618425.1. Taxonomy (NCBI): domain Eukaryota; kingdom Metazoa; phylum Echinodermata; class Echinoidea; order Camarodonta; family Echinometridae; genus Heliocidaris; species Heliocidaris tuberculata. Next base: position 7,561,365 of record CM046836.1, on the reverse strand, counting down.
TTACAAAGAGACCATTTCACTGCCCAAAAATGAAATGGTGGGTGCCCGAATGCAGGAAATTTTTTGATATTCTCGGGGGAGAGGGCTCCAGGCCCCATCCCCCGCCACAGACGTTAATGCATATATACCCGAATGGCTCATCTAAGGACGGTTAAACGATTTTAGAGTACACCCTCCTTATTTTTTCTTTGTTTGATTTAAAAAAAAAACCAAACTATGATAATATGTGGTAGGGTAGGGAACAAATAAATATGATACGCTATTTGCGAGCGGGCAAAAAAATTTGATACTTTTATTCTTACCAATAGTTAGGATGATATATTATGTATCAACATAGTTCTTAAAACAAGATTTTTTTTCTTCTTACTCAGATATTTTTGGCGGGCCGCATGAAATCGTTTCGCGGGCCACAAGTGGCCCGTGGGCCGCACTTTAAGAACAGGGGACCTGGAGTATAGAGTATAGTGGACATAGAGTATATCGATCAATGCACTGCTTCACTCTCAATGTGAAACTTATCAAAGATTTAGTCGGAGAGGGCGGAATTCAAGTACATCTGTTAGACTCATTGATGACTACGTATTTTAACCCCAAGATTCTTGTTTCAATACAATAGAGTAGAAAGTTATGCCAAAATGGATCTAACAAGGAACACGTTTCAAGATGAAAGAATTAATGCTAGAGACAAGTGATTAGAAGAAAAAAAATGGAATAGAAAATAGATGAAAGAAACAAGGTAAAATAAAAGGGAGGTATAATTAACAACGATTGCTTACCTTTACATGATAATCCAAAATAAAAACCAATGATAACTCCAAATAATGTTCCTTTAATAGCAATTTAACAGAATGCATGAAGTGATGTTTGTTTACAATTAGCATTTTTGCGCATTTCGCGGTTTCGATATACTAACCTGACGTAATTATTGTACACGCGCATTAATCTAGCTGACAAAACAATGTAAATATGATTTCAGGATTAAGGTCTAATCACAATTACCATTTTCCTCCTTATTATGTTCATCAGAGCATTAACTTGATCATCATGAATATCGTCATCTTCATCCTTATTATCATTATTGTAATCAGCAGCATCATCATTTTCTTCTTCTTCGTCAACATCATCCTCAACATTATAAAAATCATTATCATCATCATCATCATCATCATCATTATCCCAGTCATAATTGTCATTATCTTAATCTTCATTATCATCAACATCATCTTTATCAGCAGTAGCATTATCTTCTTCACCATTATCATCATCATCATCACCACCACCATCATCATCATCATCATCATCTTCAAAAACATTATCTCCGTCATCAGCAGCAGAAGCAGCATCCTCTCCCTTCTCATCATCATGATTTATATCATTCTCCTCATCATCACCATGCAACATCACCACCATATGAGATTATCATCGTCATCATTTACATTACTTACATCGTTACCGTCATCATCGTCATTGTCATCAATATCTTCTTCATCACCATTATCATCGTTTGCATCACAACATTATCATCATCATCATCATCATCATCATCATCATCATCATCATCACAATCATCATTATATTTTCAGAAAGCAATAAGATCATTATCGTTATTTTAATCACCCTCACGATCCTCCTGAACATCATTTATCATCATTATCACCATCATCACATTCATCTTTATTATCACCATTATCATCACCATTTCCATAATCATCATTATCATCACCACCGTCAACATCATTATCGCCATCACAGTCATCATCATCATCATCATCATCATCATCCTCACAATCATCATCATCATCACAGTCATCATCATCATCATCATCATCATCATCATCACCATCAGAATCATCATCATCATAATCATATATTTAAGTAGCCAAGTAGACATAATCCAAGAACATCGTTCACGTGTATCTCTATGTCAATATTCATTGTCATTTTAATATCATCACCTTTACAATAAACAGTTTTATAAATATTACACCCCTGGTTAACCTGTTAAAAAATGAACTCAACTCAACAGAAAACTTACTTGGTAAATCATACCTTTACAATTAGATGTTTTGATAAACTGTGACATGCGTTGATTTATTAATCACTTCAATGATACGGGCTCGACGTCCGAAATTTAGGACAGAAATGGTTGTTCTATTAAATTTACAACAACAAAAAATTAGAAATACGATCAAGGCAAGATCTGCAGTTCGTTCCTATGACCTGAATTCTCACGATATTTTCAAAATATTTAGAAATATTAATGAGTACATCAATTCGTATCTAATTATAAATCATGTTTCGGCGTTTGCAGTGGTTTTAAGCAATTGTTGATGTTTTATCCTTGAATAATTTCATATACAATTATATTTTGGGAATACGACTTTTAAGAATACATACTACAACTGAGGTATATATAGACCGTTAATTTAAGTTCTATGTGAGTATCCCTGTTGTAGAACTTTTAAACGCAGAAACAATAAGTAAGCATACATAATAATAATACTCCTACGAGGAAAACCCCCGTACTCAATAAAATGCCTTTACTTCAAATCATAACAATTAATTAAATTTATTACATCTTACCCGCCCTTCCTTTTCTCTCAATTTCCCTCTTTCTCCCTCTCTTTCTCTTTCTTTCTTTTTCTCTGTCTCCCTCTCTCTTCCCCCCCCCCCCCCCCTCTCTCTCTCATCTCCCTTTTCGTTGTTTTTGAATAAAAATATTAATAACTCGTCAATGGTAATTTAACATTTCAGATACTCCCTGTAGCCATTATTCTACACAGAGAGAGTAATACTTTTATACTTTTGAAGCCAATAGGCATAGCTACGTCCGAACAGCATCCGTAAAGGCAGATAACATAAAATAAGCAGCATTTCATTATTAAACTCGTCCCTTACCCAGCAGGACGTTCAGTTACCATGAAGAAGAATAGGAGGAAGAAGAAGAAGAAGAAGAAGAAGAAGAAGAAGAAGAAGAAGAAGAAGAAGAAGAAGAAGAAGAAGAAGAAGAAGAAGAAGAAGAAGAAGAAGAAGAAGAAGAAGAAGAAGAAGAAGAAGAAGAAGAAGAAGAAGAAGAAGAAGAAGAAGAAGAAGAAGAAGAAGAAGAAGAAGAAGAAGAAGAAGAAGAAGAAGAAGAAGAAGAAGAAGAAGAAGAAGAAGAAGAAGAAGAAGAAGAAGAAGAAGAAATCCCACGTGAATGCGTTTCATCTTTACAACATCAATGAATCCATTCTCTCTACAAGATATTTCAGATTTCAGTTTTTATTATCATCATTAAAGCCCTTCTAACAATTTGCCGAGTTGGATCCCTGGCATGAGCTCTGGCTGGCTAGGCTCGGCAATTTAAGAGTACTACCCCCGAGTTCTCTAGCTCTGTGTCCAACTCTGCAAATGAAAGAAGGGCTTGACTCATTAGCTGATGCAGTGGAGACATTCCATGAAGCATTTATGTTCTATAGAGCGACAGACATGCTCCGTGGCAATCCATTTAAAATGCTCTCGATGCTAGGACCTGCTTTGCCATCATAGCTCGCCGACAATGATCTTTCAAGTCCTTTAAACCGCCCGTCGTACACCGAGCGGTATTTCAAATAACGAGGAATTTGACCTGAAGAGAGGTTTATTTGGTCGTTGTGTCCCGAAGCGGTTGCTGCACCCGGTCTCACCCCGGCTGTGTCTGGTAAGCGATTGGTGCTACTCATGCGGTTCATACCGCGTCGCATGTGGTTCGGCGGTACGCTCTGCTGTCGGGTCTTTTCGGGCGGTTGAATAGCGGGAAACATAGTCATGTTCTGTGGTCCTCGACGCCTACCTGATTCAAAAGCACTCCGTTTCTTGCTTCTCGCGCTGAATGTTGGTTCGGTTTTGTACAAAGGATCATCATAAGTTCCTGGTATGATCGGCTTGATCTCTTCTGGATCCGGTTGATGTGTCTGCAGCTCCTTCTTGCGTTGTTCACTATATGTCTTACGTACAAGATCGCGGTAAGATTCGAGTTTCTCGTTCAACCGACTCCGTTGATTCTTTCCTTTCTGTACAGCAGGCGCACTTGTGTCAACAACCTCGACATTTCGCAGCAAGTCCTTCATAACACTCGTCTTACATTTCTGCTTGTCCATAAACGCTTTCCTCTGCCATGCGACATGAACAATAAACTTATACCTTTCTTTCGATAGATCAAGGAGCCTGTTTTCTAGGAGTCTTTGTTCCGTAATGTTGTCCTTGATCTGAGAGCCGATGACACGGCCCTGATCGCCGCCTTCTTCATCGTCGTCATCGTCAGTTCGTCTGCTAGGCTTGGCCCAGTCACGGATGTCTTTCCATACATCATCTCGACTCGATATCCGCGAGGGAGCGCTGACTGGTTTAGCCCTATCTCCATTCATTCTTTCTATGTCCTCCTGCAGACATGTGTAGCGAGAATTGATACTAGGCTCTCATCGTCTCATCTCTTCCTTTATGACGTCTCCTTCGTGAACTTTTTAAGAAAAAAAAAGAAATACAACAATTAGGTCAACATTACGTTTTTGTGTGCTTTCTCTCCTAATAGAAAAATTGACATCCTTTAGAATTTTTCAAACACTATAGCTATAGCTGACACAATATACATTTGCAGACAAATGGCATTTCAGATCAGAAATTCAAAACGTTACACAATGAATATAATCTAGATCATTTTGATATTAAATGGATGTAACCTAGGTGATACCTTCAGGTAGGTGACTTCAAAAGAGTCAATGTATAGAATCCTTCGAGGAGGGATACGAGTGATAAGAATAAGAACATTAAAGAAACATGGCGGCGTCATCGCGTCATCGCGCAGTTTAAAAAAATGCAATCAAAAGTGTTAAATAGGGAGTAATGAAAAGGTGCCTATTTTCTTGGTATAGCTCTCATATTGTGTTCGCACTAGTTTTCCAAGGAATCAACATTAGGATGGCAATGGCCTGTCTCCCCCCCCCCCCCCCCCCCCCCCATTTTAAAGAACATTATCTATATATGCATTGTGTAAATGATGCCGTGGATGAAACAAGATTGAGGAAAGGAGGCGAGAGTATTTGAACCCGAAAAAAATAATTACAATCACTGAACGGCCTAACAAAAAGTTACTGAAAATGAGCAATACGTGACCAAGGAAGGAAGATAAAGAAGTGAATGGATAGACTAATATGTAGAAAGACGACGATTCGAAGAATATTCATATTTTCGTCACCCATTGCCGGTTGGCAGACGTGCCAACAACTGTCTATCCTTGCTGTGTAGAGGGCGCTAAAGCAATAAACCTATAAACCCAGCGCTAGTTGATCCAGTACAATATACCTAAGTGAGAGATCAGTGATTCAATATATACCACAGAACTCCTGTCTTGAGAAGTCCTGTGTTCAATACGCTATCAAGGAACCAAGCTATGGACAAACAAGAGAGTCGGGACAAACCCCAAGATTAGCCATCTTTCCAATACGTACGAAGTATAAAAAGGTTAATTGACCTTCTCTATGTGTGTCCCGGAATGCCTTTGCTATTTGTAAATTCACGAAAATCGGAGAGAGACCTCCGCACTGATTTACTGAATAGGCTCCGTTGGCTTTGGAAATCGCATATGTAGGCCTACAAAAGAAACTCCAATTGTCTTTTTCTTACAGAATAATAATTGTGGGAGATAAAAAAAAAACTGATATGCTTTGTGTACTTGAAAGCCTCATGCCAAGCAAAGAGGACCTCCCCCCCGCACAGCCCTGCACCGTCCTTTATGAGATACAAAGCACCTTTCGAGCAGCAGTATGTTATATATATATACAATATGAATCACAATAAATTCACTTCCCTTTTGTAAATATATTTTATCCCAAGCTTAACGTTAATGTCATAAAGTACAGAGGGGGTGAATGCGTACTACAAGGTATGGTAGACAGGGTACACTACTACTTTTTTATGTCATTTTGTAAAAAAATAAAAACACCACCGGAGGCAGAAGTTTATCATCCTTAAAATAAAAAAATAATTGCTTCGTCGGTCCATGATATTCATTCACATTTCAATCACATGTTTCGATTGAATTAAATGTTCCACTGTTTCAAAGAACAATTATTAATTCTGAAAATGTAAATGTGAACCATTCCCATCTGAATTTGTATCATTTTCATTTATCTTGAGAGACTGATTAAACCCTGTTAAGTACATTCCCCCTACATCTATTATGTTCTGGTGACGTCCTGAATTGGGTTGTCATGGAAGGAAAGACGTCTTTAGTCTGACTGAAATTCAAGAAGTGACTGGTGTTGAATCATAAACATTGAGAGAGCACGATTGATTCCACAAGGCAGGTGAAGGGTCAACCGGGTCACATTTGTGTGGAAAATTTGTCGCTTCACGTTACCATGACAACAAACTCGAGCCAAATTCTGTCAGCGTGTTGCTTTGTATGTGTTTCCATAAACTATTCACTGTGTACGTCACCTTCAGGAATTATCCTCATAGAGTCTTTACAAGTGGGTGACCTATGTGATTTAGACATCATATTAATTTAATGTGAAAAGACACCATGATTGGTGATGTAAAGAAGTATGTAATATCAGAGGTATAAATATTCAAAGATACATTGTTTTCTCCATGTAATTTTTCACGTTGTACAAAAAAGTAATGTAATTCGTAAAGAACATCTTGAGTAGTATAGAAGAAAACCAAAAACATTGCTGTCCCATTCCGCGATTAATATATTCAATCATCTAAAACAATCATTTCTGAATTAGGCCCTACGTCAAAAAGTTATACACGAATGAGGTTATCAGTCTAAATTCTGTGAACACCATGAAGCACCGTATTTCGTAAAACTTATTTGTTACTGGACTGAAATATAAGTCACATTTCTATTGAAAGAAAGTATAAGGATGTTCACAGCAGTAATTTACTTTCTATAACAGGCTTTAGGTCCTGTATGACTGTAAGATGCTAAAGCCGGTTTTCTGACCAAAACAAAACAGGGAACAATGTGATTCCAAAAATAAGTGTAAAAGATCATTCATCTTCATGAAAAAATATAATATTTACTACTACAGACAGAGCTGTTTGTAACCTTTTCACTTTCTTAAGTCCTTGCCCTGCGGCCTGGCCTGTCAAACGGTCTTAGCTTCATTATTACACACACAAAAAGACATTATGAAAGAGTTCCAAGAAGAATGACAAAGATTCCAAGTGGGAAATAAGAAAGATTCTAGAGAAGACTGACGAGAATGATTTAAATGCATGACGAAGCAGAATTTTGAACCAAAGTGGGAACCTAATGACGACGGCCGTTATGAAAGACAAAATGGAAATCATACTCTGCATTAACATTCGTGATAAATTATTCACCGTCAAAACATTAATTTTACAAATAATTAAAGGAAGAGATGTGTTAATCTAACTTAATCATAATCCTCCTTTTGTTACACACGTTTTTACAACTTAATTTTAAAGCATGCCAAATATTTCTTTAAATATTTCCCTATATTAAAGTCTATAAGCTGTGAAGTAAAGATTGACATGGGCACAACTAAATTTCCTTCGAGTTCTGAAAATAAAATAGGGTGCACAATTTCGACAATGAAACAAGATTCATAATTCCGAAAATGAAATAGGTGCATAATTTCGAAGGTTTGTAATTCCGAAAAATTATATAGGATTCTAAGCATTTTCGGAATTATGAACCTATATCATTTTCGGAATTACGAACCTCCAGAGTTACGATCCTTCGGAGTAACGAACCTTCGGATTAGTGAGCCTTCAGAACAATGAATCTTTCGGAATTATGAACATTCGGAAAAACGACAAGTAACTAACAACAAAAATGTGTATGTGTTAGATTTCAGGGTTGTAAAAGTTGATAAAAAGAAGCCATCAATTGAAAAAAATCATACTATATAATAGATAACAGGATCTATACAAATATGATACTTTAAAATGTTTTAAAAGGATAAAGAGAAGCAATCTCGCCACCTTCGTAGATAAAGCAGTGGTATTATAAGATGAAGGCATGTTTAAGCCTATAAGCAAATTTCCATAAGGTCTTTTAATGCAGAGATCAGTAAGCCGAGCATTGTTATTTTTTACATAATACTTCCTTTTTTTGTACATGAAGAACTAAATGTGCGAACTGATCGTTACACCCAGAAGCTCTTCATGCTTCAGTTCTGCTGTACTTCTTCCTATAAGGTTTCTGTTTTCCATTACCACATCTACTTTTTAATGGTTCTTTAGAGAAAAGATGTTGTACAATCAGCTTTTACAAAACACGCCATTCTTCTTCAAGAGAAAATTGCATTTCGTAAAATGAAGATGTTGTCATAAGATTCAGCTTGTATAATTATGACGTCCAGTATACGGTTTTCACCAGAAATAAACTAGCAAGTATTAAAATTTTTATTAAAAAAAACTACATGTGTTCATTGATTTTGGAACTGAATAGAATGAAATGTTACTGTACTATAGTAGAACAGGGCATCCCGTCGTAAAGATGGAAATGATTTGCAAACGAGCGAATTGAGGGCAATTGTAAACCATTAAACCTATACCAATTAAGAAGCACCATTCTTTATTAAACGAATGCTTTTCATGAGGGTTTTGATGAGCTATCGATTTCTTCTGTGGCTGTATATCGAAGGATAGAATAAAACAGACCATTCCACATAAAGGTCGTTCCAAATGGAATGAAGAAAGGAATTCAAAATGGCTGCTAAGTATCAGCGATGACAACAGTGCTTGAGACTGTGAAAGGCTTGAGAAAAGTACACATACAACTAAAGTCATAGATCGATTAAACGAAGAGACAATAGTTATCTGATTGGTCGTTTCTCATTATTACATATTATTCAGCTCAGTCTTAGCAATCGATGTAGTAAAGGATCGTTATCGCGACAAATTGAAATGACAATAAACACATTCATATTTTATTTTCAGAACATTGCAAGGTTTGCTGATTTTTTTTCTGTTCCGGTTTGAAAAATTATGTTAACATAAACCCTGAAAAACTATCAAATAAAGAATTGATTTACATGAAGATGATGATTAAAACTTAAGAAACTGTCAACTCTTATGACTTATCATATCAAAAGAGTATGCTCGCAATGAGATATTCAAAACTATGTGGTAGATGTGGATAGCCTAAAAATAGAGTTAGTTGTTTTGTTTTTTTTATTCCCAAAATATATTCATTTTTGTTTTCTTCCAAAGTAAAGATAGCGTGGACTGAGAAAAGATTGAAATAATTGTGAAACCTACACCGAACAAGGACCAACAATTTATAGTTGTCTGTAATATCATCTCTGGGATAAGTTTTTCGTTGAGAATAATCCAGCAAAAGTATACATAATCAGAGAGTGTTTTTCCTCAAAGATTCTACTTGACTTTTGTTAACAAAATAATAGATGTCGAAAAATCAGCCCACATTGGTACATTTTGGTACGGGAAAGACATTTATGGACGATAACAATCTTAAGATATCTATTTTAATTACTCGTCTGTATTTACGAGGAAATCAGTTCAATTTGTTTAAAGGTATATACGACATTTATATTTTCCCTTTTTGTTTCTTAAAACTTTTTCACGAATATGTGTGAGAGAGAGAGCAATAAAACATCTACTGGGTGCATCCGTTTAATTCCGGTACACTTTTAATCTTATTATGTTGTCCGCAATAGCATAAATTTGCTTTATTCTTAAAGCTTTCTGTTCACGTTTGTGGGTTATCCATAAAACTTGATAAAGAAAAGATTGATGACGTTTAAACCTTAGATCTTCCCGTTATTTGTTTTAATCTCTCGACCTCTTGAGCGCAAAACGATTCTATAACACTATTCTGCTCAAGCGCCCTTCAATAGGCCTTTTAATTAAATTTCCATCGGGTTATCCATGCAGCTGGGCGTCACTTTCTTATAGGGGACACTGAAAGGGGTAAAGATTATCCGTTTATCCTGAGGATTAGAAACAATTCAGAACCAGGACCAGCTTGAACTCCATCCTATCGATTTTTTTTAAAACCAAGACTAAGCAATTCTACTGGATTTACACCAGTATAGGAATAAGTAGCAGCTCTGTAGCAACGAGAGCTTTAATCCTGCTACCCATTTTGTGAAATCACAAGTCAAAAATCTAAATAGATGTCCTATATAGGGAAAGGCGTCTTGTAGAATTTGGTCCCCATGCATTAAAAGATAGTTTTAGGGAAAAAGCCGTCAATAAACTTGACAATATCTGGTTCATAATGAGAATCAAAACAACTTAGGATGTCTTTGCAACAGAGGCCAATAAATGATTATGAAATATAACTGACTGACTTAAATAGTATACACTCTCAAATAGATAATAATAGGAGAAGACAAGGAAATTATGAGGTGACAATCCAAACTTGAGAAAGACTTGAAACAAGAATAAAGAAATTAACCTTCCATGAAATTGAGAATTGTTTTCAAATATTCTCATTGAAAACCTAAGTATATTTCTGATTAAGATTTCAGAAAATTTATTTAAATTTACAGAAAAATGAAAGTAGATCCTATCAATTATTGTTATTACATTCAGAACCTTTTTCATCCAGAAATACAATCCAGTTTGGAATTGAATCTATGCCAAAGAGTTTACACTTGATGTTTTCCTAAATGTTAATGATTGAAAATTTGCCAAACTGAAAGCCATGGACAATACAGGACAATTATGAAATTTCATTTTGAAATATGCATCATGAACGCGAATAAATCTGAAAATAATTATCAATATAAGATATAACAATCAGACAACTAAACAAAGTCATATTCTTTATACAAATTCTTTATCAAATGTAAGCATTGGATGTCTTCTTCTACATGACAAGGTGGAGGACATAATTAATAGGAATATCAACTGATTTGGAATGAATGAACTCCTGATTCAGATTTTAATCAACTGTCAAGTTGCATAAAATCATACCAAAAATCTCACACCAATAGCAATACATTAGTTACTACTTTTTAGCACTTTGGTAATCAAAGGATTCAAAGTACTTTCTTTACATTTGTGTTAAAATGCCGTTATTAGAGATACCAATAACATTTAACCAAACGAAGTTAATTTGCAAAGTGGTCATGATCAGAAAGGAACTCTTTTTCTTTAGAGGAAATCGATGTGTTTTAGATTGCTATTTACACGTCTTACATTCAGGGGAATTCATAATTATTAAATTCACAGCTCCGGTGTACATTAATGAATAGTCTATAAGCTAGAAACTCAATCGGATTTGACATGTATTAACAGTGCGTTCAAAATGGAAGATGTTCTGATACACCGAGAAGAGTTTTATACTCACCAATTTTAACTCAAGTTGTTGAATCACATATCGCTGTCAATGAACTAGGGGTATGAAAATCATCCCCAACTTGACCGGAGTTCAAAGTTTCTTCAGAGAAAATTATGAAATACGGTCGGATGATCAAATATATCTATTCGATTTGTAATATCCTAACATCAGAGTCTTCGTCGCAGCTCTCGAGGTATGGATCTATTGGGACTGCCGTCATCCACTTTACTTAACAAACATCATCGCACTCGAGCTTGTTGAGTCTTTTCCACTTTTCAACCCTCGTTTATGGGACAGATCCGCCGGCGAACAAAGTTATTCCAAACAATATGGTGTGTACGTCCCAAGAACTCTGCACTTTGTATCGATTTATTAGGACCATTGAGAGGAACGAAAGGAGATGATCATAAAAGAAGAAGAAAAGAGTTGTATGGATGAAAAGATTTTGGAGTTGTTAGCGGTGGGCCTTGTTTTTGTTCGCGCGCACTGCTGCGATACGAGCAGGCGACATGGGGGTGATGGAGGGCGGTCTCTGTCGGTATTTAGATCCACTGTGGTTGCTAGGCGACAAGACTTGATTTGGGTGGAGGGGATGGGATCCTCATGCTGCTGGAGCGATTACGAAATGAGGGGGGGGGGGTAGGGGAGGTCAGGAGGTGGCGGTATGACGTGAAGGACGCGTGAACTTGAGCAGCGAAATAAGTCTTTTCCTCAAGGCCTCCAACATCAAAAGATCAGGCGAAATAGATGTATAAGGTTTAATTGGAAAAGTTTTAGAGATGAAAGGAGATTGATAAAAGTAAGATTAAAAGTGAAGCAATTCATATTCACATTCGAATTCTTATGAGGATAAGACTATCCTTCATTAACATTTGCTGGAGAACGCTTAGTTAGTTTAAGGTTCATAAACATTTTAAGTTACGTTGATATAAAAACTATTTTAAAAAATCTTACTAAAATCCTACATTTATCACTACGTTCTAATCCTAATGCTATGTCTAAGGCTCTCATTAAAATCTTACTGATTCTCTGATCAAATTGTTCAATTTTTCTAAAATATGCAAATAAACCCCGATCCAGCATACGTCCTTAAAAATGCAATTATGACATGCTGTCCCGAGTGTCAGTTTAAACACTCAATAGCTTCAAACTTATCCAAATTTTATATCCCACTTTGTCATGTATAATGATATAATAATACGTGCACAAATGAGAATTGATGTTGAACCATATTCACTAAACTTTTATGGTTTTAGAAGAGAAAAACTGATGAGTATACTATTTTTGTATTCAGTCATAATCTAATTTATATGTCAATAAAGTGAGAATTGTTCGTATTACGTAACAATTGGATTTCGACTCTTTCTCACCTTATAGACAGATAATCAATAGAAAATGTTTGCCGTGACAGCACTGAATCCTTTATCAAGGTGAAAATCTTCGATTAAGAGAAATAAAGGGGAAATAAAACAAGAATTACTTTATTCAGAATAACGGAGGTCGGTTCAGTGATAGGAAAAACAAATAGAGATTCAGAGACAGAAATTTGATGATTGACTCATAATCCGATTATGCTGCCCCATCAATAAAGTTATCGTTGCAATTCTATTGTTTAAGGATAGAAGGATTAAAGTGTAGACTAATTAAAAACATTGGAGAAAGAAGGGACATGTATGGTATAATAGTGGGGAAAGGGAGGGGACGTTTCTATCAGATAGAGAAATATTCATTGCATTGTTTACAAGGAAAGTAAATAAAATTGTGTAAATGAGATCAAATCACAGGTGCATTCGTTTAAACCTTATATTGTGTTTGATTTAAAAAAAATAATGTTGTTTATATGTGTTTGTTATGTAAATGTGTTTTAATTATACATGGCCCCTCGATCGAGCAGTTATTTAAACTGAAAGGGCTACCCTTGAAATAAAACGACAAACAGAAATAAATAAATGTGCAAGACGCGTAAGTAAGGAAGCAAAGTCATAAACAGAAGATGAAACGGGAGCAGATAAAAAGCACTGTGGTCCGTAATACCATGCGTTTAGATTAGGATCTATTAGTTAAATACATGGAAGTAGAAAAACAGTAGAAACGGGGGGGGGGGGGGGGGGGGAATGAAAACACATAATTATGGAAGAAGCATTTCCTGAAGTAGAGGCATAATCGGGAGTAGAAGTACATGTATAGGTAGACCAAGGGGTAGAAGAAAAGTAAAAGTATGTCTTAACTCGGCAAAAAGCCAAAAAAAAAAAAAAAAATCTGAATCTGCATGATTGAAGTAAAAGTAAATATATAAGACAAATGCAAATGTAAAAACGAACTCACAAACAGAAATCATGAGCATAAGCACAACCGGGAATAGAATTAAACAGAGAGATAGACAGAAGAAGTGGTAGAAGCAGAAAAAGAAACGAAACCAGAAGCAGAAGTGAAGTGAAAGTAGAAACAAACCACTTGTAATATTGTAATAGTAAGCATGAAAAATAAGAACAGTAGTTTAAAAAAGTCACATGGAAGTATTTCATTGACAAATGGATAATTTAAATAAATATAATACAGATAAATGTATTACAGAGAGAACGAAGAATGATAGAAAGAGAAGAAAAGAGGCAATGAAGATAAATATTTACAAGCCATTGTCTCTAACCAACAGTCATCAAATTCCGTTTATATCGGACTTAAATTATCGGTCACAAGCAAATAGCACTCCTCAAACATACTAAATTCGTAAGAAACCAACAAATACACTTTCAAATAAAAGCACAGACAAAAGTAAATCTTAAGGTTCTGCTTTGACTTTGTCCAATCAATCATGAACGTTATTTTATTGCATTACTTCATCTTTATGACATTGGACGAACTGCAGAGGAACAATAATCATCTTTAAGAATTTGCTTTTATACTCATCTTTAAAGTTTTAAACCTATATTTGCTATAATTGCACTATCCTTTAGACCTATTTCATATCTAGTACAATAAATCAATATATTCACATTTGAATTTCTATTAATAAAAGCTGAACTTTGATTTCGTTTAGGTTATCCAACAGAACTTGGCATGCAGTTTACAAAATGCAGGTCACAAGTGCATTGCAGTAAAGACTACTGAATACCAACATAAAGGGGACTCCAGTTTGATAAATTGAAGCTTATGGACATAATAGCAAATAGCAGAGTACTAGTGCATTAAAAAAATTGTATGTCCAAATCACCACTTTTTATCACCATTTTATTTTTTACTGGCCATCCTTTATAGGTCTATTCAGATTACTTGGTATTTATGGCAAGACGAAATTAGGTCAGTGAGGTGCACCACTCCCCTGCTATCCAAAGATGGAAAGTTATTGGTCAAGTATAATCTCACAAGAATCATACAGTTTCTGTCTGATAGCTATTTACACACAGGAATTAGTCTTTAAACATGAAATCAGCTATACCAAAGCCATAATTGAAGTTGTACTTGTACCTATCAACAGATATACAATATGTATTGATATTCTTGGAATAACTGTTGTTTGTATGATGAATGATCAGCTTTTATGATCTTATTTTATGACATTGATTCTCACCCCATCACAAACCTACATTGATCTTTGTTGTTGTTTTTTGAAAAGTCACTTTTTGAAGAATCTATTCTTGAGATGAAAACATACTGTCATTCAAAGGACAGTTAGGTTGCAATTTCTGTGGATTGAAAGAAGCAATTTTTTTATGATGCACATAACTAAAGTCTAAACAAACAATACATAGCACATGTCTACTTGATGATGATGATGATGATGATGATGATGATGATGATGATGATGATTTACAGCATTTATATGGTACCATATTTCTGTTCAAAACAGAAATAGAAATAAATCCAATAAAATTATATCTAAATGTCTGCTGAAATTTGACACATGATTGAAAGTGATCCGACTGTCAATAGGTAATAAAATATGGGGTAAGACTACAAAGAAATGGTCTTTGAAATTTGACATCCCATTTTTAATATTAATCACTGCACTGGTGCCCTTAGACAAGGCCGATATCATATGCTGAGAGCTAGAAGGATGTTCACTTTATGTAAAAGTATAGGAGTGAATGCTAGAAGGATGTTGAATGGTCTATCCAGAGCTGCCAAGTTCTATTTTGCAATTTCAGTATTCTTAACCCCCAAAATCAGTATTTTGGCAAAAAAAATCAGTATTTTGGCAAAAAAAATCAGTATTTTTCCGCTTGGCAAATAAATGCAAGTATATCAGCAGAGTTCGATCACTGATTACATTTCAGTCCCACACGTAGACAATCATGTTGTAGCATAAGCAAAGCACACAGTAAACATACTTGGCATATGAACGGATATCCGATACGTACGTCTACCCGTTAGCACGCGGAGTGCGCACCAGCCATGCCACAGACTAATACATGATTGACATGGCGCACGCACCGGCTATAGACTATATACATAACTGATTTTGTACATTTCCGTATTTCAACATGAAAAACCGTACTCCCGTATTTTAACTTGATTTCCATACAAAATACGGGAAATCCGTACTACTTGGCAGCTCTGTCTATCTCATTAGCCTGGAGACAAGGTGGCAACCTGGTGGTGACTCTAGTCTCCGCGACGTCTCCTGGAGACTAGCCAGGTCTCCGGGGAGTCATGGGAAATTCAAACATGCTCAAATTTTGTGGAGACCTTTTCAAGTCTCCGGCAGGTCTCGGAGACGTCTCGCGATGTCTCCATCAGACACGGCAACGTTGCGGAGGCTAATTTTATCCGCCACTGGGGAGATGTCTCCACAACGTCTCCAAGACCTGCTGGAGACCAAGGACTGACTGAGGAGACATTGCGGTGACGTTGCGGCGATGATGCGGTGAAGTCGCGGAGATGTCTCCAAGACCTGCTGGAGAACATCGAACATTCTTGAATCTCCCCAGAGACCCAGCTGGTCTCCAACCTGGTCGCAGAGACTCTAGTCACCACCAGGTTGCCACCTAGTCTCCAGGCCAATGAGATAGGCCCTTTAGTTTTTGAGATTTTTGGTCTCCCGAGTTGCCGCCAATGAGATAGGCCCTTAACTCTGTGTAAAAGTATAGGAGTGAATGCCCTTCTGACTCTCAATAGATGATATACATGTATTCTTAAACAGTCCCTAGGATAGGATGTTAAGGATATGCATTCCTTGCAGCATACATGTACCTTCAAGTACATAACTGCTTTTGTAGCATTCAGTTGAACAAAAAATCAATTATCATTTTAATGAAATAGTCCATAATTGATAAATGAAAAACAAATATCCAACCAGTACGAAATTTACATGCACACATTGGATGTACAAATCAGTAAATTACTTCGAAAAGTCTGGATTACTAAAACATTTACCAGAAGATGGATCTCAGAATATTTACTTGAATGAGTTGCTGAGGTTTAAAACAAAATGGCAAGGTAACGATAACAATAATAAATGTAATTGACAGGGAGATCGAAATACTACATAAGATTAATGTTAATACACTTCAAATAGGCCTATACCTATGTCTCAACAATAACAAACAATTTTAGACTTGTATGACAGAAAACTTTTTTCATCTGATTAGAACTTCAATAAATGATTACACCTAAAATAATTCTCCTTTTCTCTTTTTGCAGCATGACAAATTTGAAGAATATTTTTTTTCAAAATTGAACAGAAAGGCACCAATGCTGACATATGTGAAAGCAAGACAAAACAGAAATAAACATGTGATAAGTGGAAGAAATGCCATACACATAGTCGTAAAATATACAAACTCAGTATTTAAAAGTATCTATAAATGATACACACAAATTAGACTCTACAATATAACATGATCTAAATCATTCACACAATATACTTTTCACAAAAAAAGAAAGATATAGACACTATGATAATGGATAAAGCTAAACTAGAAACTCTTATGATATCTTACAAATATATCTATAAGTTTGAAAAAGGGCAATTCTGTGCAATTTTTCCCATCCAACATTTTTCTTTTATCCATTCAATTCATCAAATAATGAAGAATCTTCTGATATGACCACTGAATAATGGTTCTTTCTAGTATTGCTACCATTATTAACTGTCATATCAATAGATTTTTCATTTGTGGATGAAATATATGGATAAATGTCATGTCATATGGGACACATTGCATGGGATCACCCAAAACATGAATATTCTACCGATGAATTCTCATGGCAGAATTGTGACTATACTAATGGTACTGTATCTAAAATTCACACCATTGCAAATAATTGAAGCAGATCAGTACAAACGAAGGGTTTATACAGAGCAACATAAAAACAAAATACTTCAGCATCACATTTAGTAATGGAGGCATAAAGTGTTGCAATAACTAATATGCATATATGGCACAGGATATGATAACTTTAAGGCAAACTACAATTCAAAAACAATGTTTTGCTTGTAACATTTCTTTTTCAACAGAAATTATTTGACCACACAGAGGAATAACATTTCTCACACAATATGAAAAACTTGGACAAAATGCCTTAATTGCAAAGGTAGCATTTTACATGCTATCAGCTACAGAAAATAGCACTGGTTCCCCCTCACTCACTATCCAACAGATAACTGATTTAACATTGTCATATCAATTCAAAATACTGCACTAGATTTTTGTTTGGAAACAAATTTGTTTTTAAATCCTACATTATTCCATAATAATACTATTTGACATGCAAAATCAGACTGGTCTTGCATTATTAAATATGATGGCAAACTTGAGCTTTCATCGGAGAACAAACGCATGGGACTGTTCTTTTAATGATAATTTTCAATCATATTTATGAAAACAGCATATCAAACACACTAAAATATAGTTATGTAGAGTAAAAAATAATCCCTATTTTCACAAGAAGATATATCGCATTACAAGGCATTTTCATTTAATTTTCGATGTACTCTGACGTAGACAACTCAGACATTCACATAAAGTAATTTTTTTCAAGTACACTTTGCTTTTAAAAATGTAATAATTAAATAGACTTTTATTTATACAACATATTTTGTTTCCATTGAAACATCACAAAAATGCATTCACTACATGAAACGGCAGGTAACAAGAAAAGATCTTCCACAAGATTACCACATGCAAGAAACCTCTGGGGGAGGGGGGGCATAGTCTTCTATGATGGAATAACCGGTTATTTCATGAATCTCTTACATGCTTTGAAGTAAATTCATTCTTTTCTTCCATGTTTAGGGTGTTTTTTTTCCTAATGGATTTGAATCCATCAACTTTCCAGATCACACATCAAAGGGAAAAATGTTAAATTCTTAGGCCACTTTCTAAATGGGAGTACCTTGGTGCAATGATTCATTTTCTAGTCCCCTTGTTAACTCTAACCCCAAAAGTAATGAAAAACTTTCAGCCCAAGGATTTTGCTGTCACAGCTAGCTAGGCCATGTCAGTCAAACCTTGTGTGTATAGGAGGAAGTTGGCTATGCGCATATTCATGGTATATCTGCTAAACATACTGAGACAGGAAAACTCTTTATCACAACACAAGACTATACACTCTCAAACAGGATAACAATGCTGCAATGATACGTAACCAGTTTTAACCACATTTGATATGGAATGATATTTTCAATGTAAACACTCTGATACATAACTTTATATTCAACACTGCTCACTTGGATTCCTTTACACAAGTACTGATTAAGATTTAGAGTTCATATGAGTACAAGGAGTTGTATCTATCACTCAGTAGAAGCCTTCTGATGCAATGAGAATACTGCTGGATTTATGCCATGCCTGAAACCTTATTTTTCAAGATGCTTTTTTACAATGATTACCTTCACTCTACTTCATATTCATTTTGAGCCTTCATACACTCCTTCCATCCCTCAAGGAGCTACTCTGATATATGTGCACCATCTAGACTCTTGCGTATGCACTCCTGACATAGCGACTGAAAATACATTCACATTCCTACTAGCTTTGTAGCTGGTAAATACATGTAGTGACATCACCTACTTCAGTCTCTCCCTAATGAATCATGGACCACATATTCAGTTTTTTATTCAGTCTCATCAAGCTCCTTTGATTAGGTAACTAGATATTGGCACTCTACAAATTTCTGGATTGGATTGGATTGGATTGGAAATCTTACTGAAAGAAATATATTGTCCAGAATCTGATCCCCTTACAACATCTAACTGTGGGTACATTATACAGTCATATACATGTATAAGAAATTTGATTAATTCTTATTATCATGCATCTTGTATCACCAAATAAACATTCCCCTTTTCTGAACAACGAAACATAATGATGTATATTCACATTTTCTGCAAATCAATAGCCTATTCTTGATTTTTCTGAAATAGTCACTGGACAGAAATCAGGAAAATTGCTATCCTTTGAATGTCATTGTCACTGACTGTCTTTCAAAGATATATGTGAGAACACTACTTGATGCTTTCACTGTCAATGCTGCATTAATCAAAGGAACAAGTTTATAAGAAGTATATCAGCTGAAAGTCAGAAGGGCATTAATTAACATAATTTTAAAAAGAATTAATGCCCTTCTGGCTCTGAGCAGATGAAATGAATATGAACAGTAGGAGAGAAAGAGAGTGATAGGCAGCATAGTACATTTGAGCTATTACACCACATATATTTTTCAGCATATCCAGAAAATGCCTATCGCATATTCTTTAAATACACAATGATGTACAGTTCACTTTCACAGCTGCACTCAAACATATTTTGTTCTGACTTTCAAGCTCCTTGACTCTAAAATTCATTAGGCCAAGTTTTTAAATGGAGTTTTAGATGCTTTGTGTAGTTACGCATTTTCTTTCAAGCTCCACTATTTACATT
Source organism: Heliocidaris tuberculata (assembly GCA_025618425.1). NCBI lineage: Eukaryota > Metazoa > Echinodermata > Echinoidea > Camarodonta > Echinometridae > Heliocidaris > Heliocidaris tuberculata. Next base: position 7,541,199 of record CM046836.1, on the reverse strand, counting down.
ACAATGTCATTAGGAAAGTAAGGGGTGTTTGATGATCTGTTATCTGATATTTCTCTTTCAATTTTCTCAAAATCTTCCATCTATCCTTTCTATATTCACTTCCAGTCCTTCCTTCTATCTCCCTACCTTCTGTCAATCATATCCTATTTAGGTGGGTGCTTTGCAGCATGGATCTAATATCACACTGATCATCATTTTCTCAATTACTGTTGTACATACTGATTATAATCTTCTTAATCCATTCATTTACCACTTGACATACAGCACATTTGTTGAGCACACTAACCCATGGTGTAGCGGGGAAACACTGACCCAAGAGGCAGGGGGATTACAAGGGACTGTGGCAGGGTGAATCATCATCTAGCAAAGCGCTGCTCATCGATGTCAAAGTTCATGATTGGCACAGGTATATCGTCCATGTTGGGCAGTACAAAGACTCTCTGAAAATTAAAAAAATAATCAAATAAAGAAGTAAAGAAATTGTTATAACAGGCATCACTAATTTCACAGTTGTGTAAGAATATGTAGGCAACAGAATCTATGTACATATTTCTTTTAAATCTTAAATTGACAACAAAGATCAAGTCAAATTTGATAGAACAAAGAACTTTTACAAGTACAGCAAGAGAGACAAAACACAAGAAAATACGATGGTTTCATCAAAACCTTTGATTATCACAAATTTCATCAAACGGAAGGACTGATCATCTATCTACTGAAATATATTTAGAACAAAATTGTATCATTAATTGCATTTTCCTTGTATCCATGCTACATGATTTTCAATCATAAAAATAATGACAATTTGTAGCTGGATTTATCACGTTGACAGAATCCAGGGAATCATCTATATCCATTTGTGACTTGATATTTTACGAAAAAGGAAGAAAATCTAGGCATTTGATTGGCCAACTGCACATCACCTGACCTAAATTATTTTAACCATTTACACTTCTGCCCTGGAAGAGCACTTTCAAAGGAATTCCAGATTATCACTATTCATACTTTGACTCAAACAACCTGTTGTACAGGTATCGAAAAAAGTTAAGTTGTCTCCATGAAACCCTATCAACTAGACTGTACCACCTCTATACACATGATAAACAGTAATCCTACCTGGAACTCTTTCTCCAGTTTCTTCTCAATATATTCAGTGATGTGTGTTATAGTAACCTGTCGTGTCCCTAGCTTAGGCTTGGCCGACAACCACAGGTGGGGCTTCCCACGAAATCCATACCTGAAAGAGAAGTAATAAAAACAAGAATATATTTTTGTAAAGAAAATACAATACATTCAAACTATGTCTCTAAGCAATGCCAAAAAGTCGATACAGACATGAGTATTCTTGAAGAAAAAGTAAAACAGACAAAACGCAATGAAACAATATCTAAGCATTTTCTGAAATCAATAAAGACATTAGCTCTTGCTGAGAATATTGATGCAGAAACCATTACAAGAAATAAATCCTACAAGGTATCGATTTACTCACCTGGGTTGAGAGAGATAAATGTAGGAGGCCTTGCTTGAGAATATACCCACAAGGCAACAACTCAAATTTCATTCTCTCCATGGACAGTTCAGAGAATGAATGGCTGGATTACTATCCCCTATGACACAGACAGCCTCCTAGGACAACTATCCTCTCATGCCTCCATGCTAACCCCACCCCCACCCCTGTGACTTAATTGACCCACACTACTGTAATAATGGAAATTTTTCGCACTCGGCAGAGTAAGGTGAATTTCACATGTTTTTTAATTTTACCAATGCGCTAGACTCATGGGCAAGAGAATACAATAAACAAAAAATATTTGCATGCTTTTATTTTCACGCAAAATTTCATGCTGAAAATTTCCACATATTCCACATTTACAGTACACCTCTTCACTTTAAATTTCTGAGTGCTTTAGAGTCTGATCTGTTAAGAGTAGGCATTTTGTCCGTCCGTCCATTGAATATTTTATGGATCATAATTCTAGTAGGTGACCAACTATGTATGTATCACATTAGTGTATATTTTGTCATATTTTTTGTTCAAAATATATGTACATTATTTTGCTCATTTATTAATTTGTATATTGAAAAGTTGGAAATAAATGTCTTTAAATTGAATTGAAATTGAATTGAATTGAATGCAACCAAATTTTATCAAATTTCAACTCTTTCAGAATGAAACATAAAATAGCTCTCTTAAAATTAAAAACTAATTTTCTACAGGCCTTAAAACTTCCAAAATTTGTCAAATGTCTGTCCGTGACTAACTAATCAGGCTCTTTACAGCAATACTAAATCATACATGGAATTGGTATCAGTGCAGCAAACTATCTAGATCCTAAATCCCCTGCCTAATGTGAACAGCACCTTCACTTATTCTTACCATAGTCTATCAGATGGCGGTGGAGGGATGTTCACAGCCAGCACACCTCTGAGTTCCTTCACTTCGACAGTAAGTTCCACCGAAGTGTTGGAGACTTCGTTGAAGGCCCTCTTAACATACTTATTCTGTGTGGCCCTCTGGAAGTAATTTGAGTTGGCAACCTTGTTCACAAACCGAAGGATCTTGCTGGAACTACGTGTCCTTTGGAGAGAAGAGGTAAGAAGGATTTAGATAGATTTAGATTTAGGAAGTTTTAAATTTCTTTTCATAGTGATAGACTGTTTTCAGATTGGTTTGAAAAATAATCATTTTGCTCACATATCAAAGGTAATCATGTTTTCTAGATTTCAATATCCAAACATATTAGAGCACAAGTGACATTACAAAATTGCCGCTCTGATAATCTCTTTATCATAATATTAATGAGCCTGATCGGTTAGTCACGGACGGACATTTGACAAATTTTGAAAGTTTGAAGACCTGTAAAAAATAAGTTATGAGATGTGTTGAGCTGTTTTATGTTTCATTGTGAAGGGTACCGCTGAAGGTGCTAAATGATGATAAAATTTGGTTGCCATGGTTACCTACTAAAAATAGAATCCATTAAATATTCATTGTCACGGACGGACAAGATAGAAATGGGTTTCTTGACTTATCGGTAATCTTTTGTCTTTTCTATCTAAACAAACTGTCAGTGACAAACTTTTTTGACTGCAAATGTTAGTCCAGTTAATTGATTTCCCTGTCACATACATAGAATTTTAAAGCAAGCTGTAACTTTTGGTAGAGGTCCGAAAACTTTTTGTCACGGACGGACATTTGGGCGTCACGGACGGACATTTTGAGCGTCACGGACGGACATTAACTTAAAAACTGCATGTGTTCTTATCTAAAATTGCGCATATGTACTTCTTGCTTTCTAATTTTTGTTTGAAATTGATTTTATTCCACTATTAAGCAAAACTTAGCATGAAAAACTTAGTTTTTAAGTGGAATCTTTGTCACAAGTGGATGCCTGTAATTGTATTGTAGTGTATACACAATGTACAAGTGCATGTACATGTACTCATGTAGTGTGCAACCGTACATGTACAATATATGCTACAGACCAAAGTGAACATGTTGAGAAGAATGTGATGTAAGCTTTCAAAATATAACCCTTTACATGACAGTCATGTAGGTGGACTGAAATCAAACATCAATATTTAGTATTTTAATTTACTTTACAGCTCAAAGTCATATATTTTGTTTCAAACATAGAGGTAATATAGAATAGGATTATGTGTGATTGATCATTATCATATTATAGGAAGTAAAATTTCTCATCTGGTTTGCAACATCACATACATTGTACCAGTACTCTTTATAACATCTCATATTTTTTTATACTTCTGTTTAAGAGGGTGAAAACCAAATCATGAAATGCAGATCATTGTCTAACTCTAAATTTTTCTCATACCATAGTTTACTTTTTCAGTAATGTGTCTATCACTTTAAGAACAATGTTGGCTTTCTGGACAAAGGCCCTAGTGGCAACAGTTGAGTGTATAAAGCCCATAGAGCCTAATTATGTCCTGTTAGTTGAGGGATTGCCCAACAGGACTAGTTTAAGTCATAAATTATAACTTTCTGACCCCCTTCCCCCCAAAAAACTGTTTCAGGGTTGATGCAACCAATTAAATTATGAGCATTTACTATCATACAGTGTCTAAAAAGGTTTCTTCTTAATATGTTATGTGATTACATAATTTTTAAAAAATTGTTGGCTGTGTATGATCCTGAACTACAAAAAATCTCTATCTGTCTCAAATGTTACAATTAATTCAAAGCATTCTTACAAAATAGAGTCCAAACATGGCTCTTGCAGTCTGATACCACATCTGACCTCCAATGTTTATAATTTTCAAGCACAACTTGTAATTTAATTTGAATATTGATCAAGCTTCGGTATTAATGTTGAATCCAAAACTTTTACACGTTGTTGATGACCAAAAATATCAGCTACAATAATAGCAATAATAATATTAATAAATAAATAAGTAAGAAAATAAGTATTCACCTTCTGTAAACACCTGTAATGGATGTCTTTTGCAGACTGACGATGCAGGCTGGCTCCCATTAGAGCCATAGCAAATATCATTAGGTTTTTATGACATTTATTAGCTTGAAAAAGAAAAAAAAATTGGGGTGGGGTGGGGGGGTAATTTTTGCATTCATATTGGGATCACAATACAGTCCAACCTGTTTTAGCGACCACCTAGACTACCTGTCTACATGTATAAAGACCACAATTTTTGTTTCCCTTTAAAACTGTTTCTCATTGAAACATGTATTAAAGGAACCTGTACTTAAAGACCACCTGCTCGTAAAGACAGTTTTCTTGTCTGTCTTGAGCGGTCTTTATAGACAGGTTTCACTGTACGTGATATTTTGGATGAAATATGTTTCATGGACCAATAAACAATAAAACAATTCACTGAATTTGAAATCTCACAGCATTTACCATTTCAGTATATTGGATTGTCCGTCCGTGACAAAATTAGTGTCCGTCCGTGACAGTTTTCAAATTCAGTTTTAGTATATGTATATTTAATTGATCAAGGTTTTATTTATACATGGTATAGGTCTCTAGCTAGTGAGATAGCTCAGCATGGTTTTTGTTTTCACTTTTGCCCCACCAATGGAAAAAAAAACTTTAACAATTTTTTTCTGTCACGGACGGACAAATTTGCATCAAGATGTGAATGACCATGCAGCACGACCATTTCTGTACAAATATTTTCAAATATTTTTCTGTTTTCAATGGAATGGTGTTTGATCTATAATTATTTGCTAACAAAACTTAAGAAAGTTTAGAGAGTATTAAACTAGGACCAACTCAGTCTTTCTAGAAAATGTCCGTCCGTGACATTAGTGTTCATTACCCCTGTTGAAAAATGGGCCAATCCAATGACTTTCCCGACCTTGTCAATTAAACAAATATGAATTTTAGTAACTTTAGATATTAATGAAAAACTTGAAAGTGATCTCATCATAAAAATCTGAAAATTAAATTTTCACCTCAATGCTCACTCTTAACCGATCAGGCTCTAATAGAGGGTTCTTGTATAGCGCACATGTCTGTCAGACTCGACACTCCTGGCGCTCCACAATTATTACCCCGGCTTTAGCATGGCTACTCTTACGGTGCACTAGCATTTCAAGGAATTAATTCCTGCCAGGTACCCTGGGTCGAGTGTGGCAAATGTAGATAAATATCTTACCAAAAGACACTAGGGATTTGAAACCTGTACCTTGTAGTTCACAGTCCAGGGACTTATCCACTAGACCATAACACCTCTACAAAATGAAATAATTCAAAGCTGTCGAAGATGTTTGTATGGATAAAAATCTTTTAAAGTGAATTGGTAACTTTGTAGAGGCTTGATAAAATCTGAGCTGCCCGGCCTTACATGCTATCGTTGTATGTAATATGGTGTAAAAATGAAGCCCAGGGGGAAAAAAGCACTTCAAAATCATCATGTGCTTCACAACAGTAAACATATGCAAGTGACCGGAAATGCCAGACTCATTTTCCCCCATAGACTCAGTGTTAGACTAAAGCGTATGGCCTTACGCTTTCGTAAATGGGAGTATTCAGTCACAGATATCTTAATAATAGCATTATCTATTTGAAAACCTTTCTATGCCTGGCTATTTATTTATCCTTCTGAACATCATTATACAAGACAGATATCAAAATTCAACAATTTATTAAATCAAGCCTCCACAAAGTTACCGAATCCCTTTAATGTGATTGTGTTACAACTATTATGACAATATCACTTTAAAATGCCTTTTCATCCCCCATTCCATATTTCAATTTCTTACCCATCTTCTCCTAGAAGGCCAGCATCACTGCTAGTAGTACTATTAGTCTCCTCTGCTACCTCATCGTCAGATGACTCTGCACTGTCCTCTTCATCACTGTCGAGGGCAGCAGACATTTGCCTCCTGCAAATTAAGAGCAGGGTTTCACATTTTAATCATTGCTCATAAACTTTACAATTTCAAATCATCCAAGCTCTGTTAGTTAAATGGGCATGTCTAAGGTCTTTAGTCATTTGGTGTTTCTTTAGTATTGTAGAGTTCTGAACATGCTGCTAAGTTGACATCAAATTTGTCATTTTACTGCATATTAGGTCTTATCTATAAAGCTCTAGTAGGTTTATTAAGTTAATATAATGAAATCTTAAATGTGGTCAGTAAGGTATGGAACAAAATAACTTGAACTTGCCCAAGTACTAAAAATAAGTGAAAATTTACATATCATAATTGCAATATAGAATGGAAAGGAGACAAGTCATGAAGGAAATGCTGAGAACAGTTCTCAGGACAGGGTACAAATACATTTCAGATATACAGAATCATAATTCAAATTTTGATAGAAACTTGAATGATGTACATGTTTATCATGATACATGTAGTATTACAAATGTTTGAATGAATTCATGAGTGAGGAATATGAATTATAACACATATCATACAAATGGGACTTTGATGAGTGAAGCGATGGACTGAATCTAGATGCAGACATCTGAATAAAAGATATTACTCAATTAGAGTAAAATGACGTTGAAGAGAGACATACTAAAGCTTTTTGTCTTGCACTCGTCAGAGTATACCGCAAAAATAAAAAGAAAGCTGAAATCGAACAATATAACTGGAAACTTTAGGTTTATATTGTTCGATTTTGGTTTTCTGTTCATTCTTGCGGTACACTCTGATGAGTGCAAGACAAAAAGCTTTAGTATGTCTCTCTTCAACACCATTTTCTGATTCTGCAGTACCAAACATCAATTAAAGTACCATAATCACAACTTAGCATCTAAAAGACACTGAGAAACCGACCCTTGTCAATATCATACTCATATTGCAGAATGGTGTCGTCAATCAATGCCGATGTTCTACTTTATACAGGACTAGACATCAACAGAGGTTTGTGTAAAACTTAGAATAACTCCAACATGGAACAGAGCATTGTACTCCATAAGACGGGGTTCCACACTCTTTCTGAAGGTGCTGAGTGAAAGTTTATGGGGCATGTGTGCATAGTGCTTCAATCTACATTTTGAAATTTTGAGGATCTACATTTATATACACCAGCCCCTTTGAAACTTTTGGTTATTGCGTTAAGAGATATAAAAGCTTAGCATGACTAAAATGATCGACTAAAAGTTAGTATGGAGCCCTGCTTTGTGAGTCCTGGTACACTGCATGTGAAACTCGTGGGAAAAATTTGAAAGACTTTACTGAAAATGTTTTTAAAACATACATGCATTTATTTTGACTGCTTGTTGTTATTACAACCATGCCACTTCTAGCCCATAGCATTGGTATACATGCAGAATATTTATCCTTTGTTTTGCTTTGTTTTGTTTTGTTTTTTCTGTATAAGGGCATTGGATTGATAATGCATTATTATATTTCCTTCCTGTACTGAGTCATTAATCCTAGTATGGTCTGAGCTGATGACCAACAAATATGATGCCATAACAAGAGATTCACATAGCTGCTCTTGTTCTGGAATGGAAAGAACTTGGGATTTTTGTGTAAAGAACAGGAAATACTTTAGAATTTGTTGGGTATGTCTTTGAAGTGTGCATGTCAATGATAAAAACAGAAAAAGGCAAACAACTTGTTTGTAGGGAATAAAGACAGATTAGAAGATCTTGTGACAGGCAAGAATGACAAAGAGGAAAGGCAGATATAGCAAGGTGCAATAATATTGAGAGAAATTGGAACCTCTCAAAAGGGAGAGAATCAGAAGTTTGGGAAAAGGAGTCAGAGTTCTGTGCACAAAACGACCAACTTGTCTAACAACATTCCAACAAGTTCAATGCAATCTTGTATAATTGGGGTCCTGTTTCTCTCCTGAGGAAGGTGACTTAAATTTGTTTTGACTGAGAAAAAAACAAACAGATTACAGCAATGATAAAAGTGACAGATGCCAACACAGATACAATGCATAAATGATCATGACCTGCTTTTGGAATGAGAAAGTTCAAAATGTCAATGTCAACTATGATTTTTGTGCTATTTACTCTGAATGAGCCCTATATTTGGCACTTAAGATTTCTTCCCGTTCTAATAAGAAAGATAGTGATTCATGGACTGTCTAAATTATAATATCAAATTTGTCCTTTTTTGCTCTGAAGGACAAATCAATTAGAAATTCGATGCAATAGAGCTTTAGAAGAAATATGTAAGATATCATTTACAGTCATGAAATATTAAAGGGCACCTGAGGCCTGAAAAAATAATTTGTATAAAGTAAGCTTACACAAAATCAACCCTAGAAAACTTAACACGACATTCAACGGTGACAGCATACTGGAGATATTGATTTTTGAAAATAAAATACCCCCCAAAATAAATATAAATAAGACTTGAGCAAAGACTAATCGATCGATCACGATAGCTCACCTAACGATATATCGATTCAGGAACGTCTTCACTTCAATTTTCGATTCGATAAATATATTTTGCAACTTAGTTCTAATTTATTTGTTGTTTAATTCGGTCTGTAGATTCTTTGTAAATATGCGCCAAACCAATTTTCTATTCGATTTAAACGTTTTGTGTTGAATACTTGATTAATCTGTTTTGTTTGGGTTGTAGATTCTCCATAAATTACGCGCCAACTGAATTTTCAATTCGATAAAAACAGTTTGCGTTGTATATTTCATCCATTTAATGTTTTATTTGGGTTGTATATTATCCGTTAGTTACGCGCCAAATCAACTTCCAATTCAATAAAAAAAAAAAAACAACAAACAAACAAAAAACAATATTTTGCGTTGTATATTTCGTTCATTTGATGTTTTATTTGGGTTGTATATTATCCCTAAGCTAAGCGCCAAATCAATTTTAGATTTGATATATGTATTTTGCGTACTAGTTCTAATTTATTTGTTGTTTTATTTTGCCTGTAGATTCTTTGTAATTTATGCGCCGAACCAATTTTCTATTCGATTTAAACATTTTGCGTTGTATACTTCATTCATTTCATATTGTATTTGGGTTGTATATTATCCATTAGTTACGCGCCACATCAATTTCCAATCGATAAAAAAAAAAATTTCCGTTGTATACTTCATGCATTTCATATTTTATTTGGGTTGTACATTATCCCTAAGTTAAGCACCAAATCAATTTCGATTCGATATATGTATTTTGCGTCTTAGTTCCAATTTATTTGTTGTTTCATTTGATCTGAAGATTCTTTGAAATTTATGCGCCGAACCAATTTTCTATTCGTTATAAACATTTTGCGTTGTATACTTCATCCATTTCATGTTTTATTTGAGTTCTATATGTGACCCGTCACATAAAAATGAGACAGAAGTCGCTTGGCTTGAACGCGAGAAAAAAGGGAAAATCGTGAAAAATACCAAATTTGGGGAAATTGTTATTCTCGATGTATATGAACCCCAATGTTTCATCCATGCCTTGTGAAAATTTCTAGTCCTAAATATTATTGGAAGAGGTAGAAAAATAAGTTTTTCTGGAAGTGTTTTTTTTTTTTTTTTTTTTTTGGTCAAATCGTTATAGAATTTGCGGAAAGTGAATGAGAACAATTGTTTACACGCCAGGCCACGCCCCTAGCTACGCGAGGCTTTTATTCATTGGATGTTCCAGGTCACCTGATATTTTCCGAAATATTCGCCGTGTGCTAGACAGGCTAGTGCCTTATTCTCGCATGCCTACATGTATGGGGGGGGGGGGGGGGAGGGGGAAGTAGATTTTGTTTTAAGGATTTCAGATTTTCCCTTCCGCATTAAAATAAAACGGATGTTTGAAAGAGAGCTGCTTCTAAATATCCCTATCTCTAATATTAAAAAAACCCAAAGACAATTGAACACTATATCAATTGATTATAGCCCTCTTTAACTGCTGTTAACACCACGTGATATATGAAATAGCACATTGCAGCAGATTATTATGTCAAGCTTTAAAAAGCATGATTTGGGGGGGGGGGGGTGCCATCAATAAATTGCCAGGACATGAACTCCATGCTCTTAAGCACACCTTATAGGAAAGCTGCAGCTGCAATTTGTATTGCTCTTTTGAAAAAGTTTGGAAATAACTTGCAGGAAGAAAGGAAAATGTCAAACAAAAGATTTGTTTGTTATAGCGTGGCTTTAAATACTTCCTGGTTTTAATACTGCATCTTTATAGAAAGCAAAGAGAAAAGAATCTTAGCTTTCAAAGAGAGAGCAATGCCCGAAGGCATTGTGTCAAGTTTCACTTTCAAGGTGGGTGAAAGAAAAGAGATTCAATAATAGCCAAAGACAGCAATCACGGATCTATAGAAAAAACTTAAACTAAAAGAACTTTTCTAGGTTTTTAAAATGTAAAATCGATTATATACCAGCATAAAAAATAATCATAACAAATAGCACGGTAAAGACGGAATAAGTCAATGCGAGAAGCCTTTTCAGTGGCTTGAAACTACTTACTTACCTACCCATTAAAGCGTTAGAAATCATGTCTTATATGAATTAAAACTTATGTTTTCATGAGAAGAGATCCTAAAGGAACGTAGGAACTAGTTTTTATTCAAAGTGATAAACGGTTACTACGGACTTTTAAAAAATCTAGTAGGCATTAAAGATGAAAAACTGGTGAATGAAAACAAAATGGAAGTCAAACTTCGGAAACGTCTTTCTGGAAGAAATACTTTTCCAGACCCCTACTATTCTCGAGTTTCAAAAGCCATTATCTCCATTAATACTCACTCTCTAGAGTTGACCTCTATATCAAATTAACGCTTATGAAATGGAGAATAATAATCATTAATAAAGTTAAATTTGAAAAATACGACTTCTGTCTCATTTTGACGTGACGGGTCACATATTATCCATTAGTTACGCACCAAATCAATTTCCAGTCGATAAAAAAACATTTTGCGTTGTGTACTTCATTCATTTTATATTTTATTTGGATTGTATATTATCCCTAAGTTAAGCGCGGAATCAATTTTGGATTCTTTAAAAACATTCTCTGTTGTATGACTTTATTCATTTGTTGTTTCATTAGGGATGAATATTATCCGTAAATTCCACCCCAAACATGCCAAATCAATTTTTGAATGTTTGTCAGCCTCGGCGCTGCATATAGCAGACGATAAAGCGATAATGCGATCGCGATAATTCCATTATCGAGTCTTGGCGTTTGTCGAACGTGCACGCATAAAAAAACGCACACGCATAGAAAACTGCTCGCGCGAAACTCAACTCCAGTTGAGTTCCGCGCGTCGATCGTTTAGGCTGTCCTTTATTTTCTTCAAACTCCTTAATCGCTAACCTGTAGAATGCCGGGTAAAGTTATTTGGGGTTAATTTTATACATTCTAACTGTATACAAATTTTTCTTTTTGGCCTCAGAGACCCTTTAACAGTCCTTCATATTTTTTCTACATTTAGTTAAGTTCCAAGCAATCACTCAACAATTAATCAAACATTTATTATGTCTATTTAGTATCCAGTCTTATTTAGGAATAACATTTCATAACACAATTTTTGTTGATATCAAGCATTATATACCTCATACATAAATTCTTATTCACTGATTTGTATAAACCATATCACATGACACAGCGCATCTCGATCTATCATTGCGCCAGAGGGTTTTGGCGTTCTATCAATTGACCTAAGGTCAAATGATCAATTGACCTAAGGTCAAATGATAGAACGCCTAAACCCTGTGATAGAACGCGTAACCCATCCGCGACTTTTGCACGTGTACACATACGTACACAAAATTTTGTTTTTCGCGAGTTGCTAGCTAGGCTACCACTACATTAATCAATATACGCGCAGCGCGTATAAGAATTCAACATGAATCAATGAATCAATGAAAGGGATGAGGTATATAAAACAAATAAGGACTGCTCTGTAATCGGATGGTGGTGGAAATTATCACTCCCTCGGTGTTGTTCATACCGGCCGTTCTATCTATAGAAGGGCCGGTATGAACACCACCGAGGGAGTGATAATTTCAACCATCATCCTCATGAATATTTGTATACTGCTTGAAAATATTTTTCCAGGAAAACATATGTTGTAATACATGTATATACTTTCTCTACACTACATGGTATGCAGTTTTGATAACTACATGGAGATTGAAGAACAATAGTTGATATGACAGGATGCATGCAAAACAGCACGAGAAAGCAAGAAAACGTATGGAGAATGGAAACTATGTACAAGTAAACTAATCTTTATTACCTGGATTTACCAGTAGGGGATGAATAACCAGGCTTGTTCATGTTGGATTTATCTAACGCAGGCGTTTTGTTAGAAATGAGAGCACTGCCTTTTTTGCTGGAGTAGTGCAGCAAAGTGGGTTTTGTGTATTAATAGCAAGGTTGGTGGCAGGAGGTAGGAGGTACAGAAGGCCAAGGAAGGGGGAAAAACATTGGATAAATAAAAAGAAGAGAAAGCAGGTCAGGGTTAGGAAATCAAATCATCATGCATGTTTGTATTAACAAATTTCAAAAGGATAACATTGATACAAGTATTTACTGCAATATAAAATAAAAGATATTTACAATATGGCAATATTCAGTGCATAATATAGAAGCAGGGCTCTTGCTTAACTTGATATTTGCATTGTTAGTGGAGCAACCCAGATGACGGATTAGTTTGCAAAATTCAACTTTTGGTGGTCATATACATAAAAATGCACAAAATATACTAGAACTATAAATATTAATGATATTTTATAGTTGACACATATGCGATAAAGGCAATACTAGATTGCCTAGCAGAGTATTGGAAAGAGTATGGTACCTGAGGCTACTGCTCATTTCAAGCCCTGAGAAGAGAAGTACCCCAGAATGAGAGGTGAAGTTTACAGGTTTTTAGCATCAATAGCTTATGTATGTGGTTAAGGGCAATCTACATGTACATCTCCCATGGGACAATTGACCTGTTTACTAATGTATTTGAATTTATGCATGTTTCTCTCCACAATCCTTAGTTACCAACTATTTAAGTGCACCTGCTATGCATAATAGCATCTCAAGATGGAAGCCATTTTGCATACATTAGTTGTTGCTATGTCTGGCAAGCCTCTGGCAAGCTTTTGAGTTGTCAAGAGAAACTTTTGTACAAGAAGTATGCATAAAATTAGTAAACAGGTCTATTGGAAAGTCATGTAATGCATCAAGAAAGGATATCTCTTCAATATGTTTTCCAAAACATATTCAGATTGCAATTTATTGCAATGGCAATCTTGGAACATTCATCACAAGATTCAACCAATTAAAATGAAAGGTTTTACAGATCAAAAGACAAGAGAAAAGGAATCTTAAAATAAATTCCTTGTTAAAACTGGTGTGCTCTATTAGCCAAGGAAGCATGAGCAAAAGTATTATCATAGAATGCTGAAACCACCAATCACATTAACAATCCTAAAATTAGAAATGTCATTCACTGCACATCATTGACCTGTAATTCATTGATTGCATTTACAGACTATATCCAACACAAATGGAGCAGTGGGCACATCAATACAAAATGTTAGAACAATCATGCTTCCTAAAATTTAAAGATTTTTTAATTGAAATTCTACACAATTAAATACAGATTCTTCTTGGGTATGTACTGTGCATATTAAGGTTAGTTGTTGTACAGAATACTGAAAAAATAAAGAATCTAAAATGTAGGCAATGCAAATTGCTGAAGTATTTCACCCTTCTGCCTTAGAAGCATAAGTTAATTAAAAAGGCACAGAAAATGCATAAAACTTTGAGCTGTAATCTGTAAATGATAGAAAAAAAAAAAGATTTTCAATGAATATAACACCCTACGTGGTATCATGTGATAGCATAAGAAATTTTTATGTGACAAAAATATTGAGCAAATGGCATGAGATCAATGTTAGAGAGCAGGTGATTTGTAGTAAACATCCACAAGGATATCCTGTTTAAACATGGTTGCTGTACTTTGATTCTAGAGGATACTAGGTGAATTCTGCTTTGAGGATAGGCATTTTAAAACATGTTTGCATCCTTTTGCCAAAAAAAAAAAAAGGCATAAGTGCCTACAAGAAGTGAGTTATATATTCACCTGAATTTTCTTAAAGTTGCATACATAAATGATAAATAGCATATAAATAGTCATATTTATTCATATACAACATTCAAATATCCAGACATGATAAATATTTAAGTTCACACTGCAGTATAGAGATTCTAATCTAGAAAGCAATGGGTTATATCCAACATGGTGTTAAAATTAAGGGTTATATGACATCACATTAGGTGGTTAAAAGTTGACATTCAATAAATAGAGACTATGAGGTTTCACTGTCAGTTGGAAATAGTTGAAATCAGTGCATACATGTAAATCTAAAACTATCCAAAAGGGAGAACTGGCAAGACTAGAGCACTGTTGCATAAAACTTGCAAAATATTCAATGCAACTTCCTAGATCATGTAATCTGTTCAGAGCTAGAAGGGCATTAACTTATACTTCAATAGAGAGTTAATGCCCTTCTGGCTCTCAACAGACGATATACAAATTATTCAGTAGTTTATTAGTATCAAGGCTTTTGACTAGAGCTTCCTACATACTAGACCCTGATTGCTACTGGTTAAGGAACTTGCAGTTACTTGTAAATATAAGGTCAGTTTTATGCAACAAGCCCCATACACATACTGTATATAGCCTCCTGCAGATTGAGTAACTACTTGCTTGTTTTAGTTTAAAATATGCATAATAATCCAGTCATAATCTAAATATATCATAGTAATGATAATCTTGTCTTGGTTTGAAAAAAAGAGGGAAAATAGAGAAATTTAATACAAGGAGCTCCTAGAAAACAAATAAAATTAGAAATATCAGACCCCAAAAATAACAACTAGGGCAAAATATAAGGTACGGAGGAGTGATAGGAATAGATAGGCAATAATGAAGTAGGGAAGGAGAAGATTATGTCAGAAAGAGTAAGATGGAAAAAAACCAAAGAAGCAACAGGCAGCCCTTTCAGACACACCATGTTATCCTATATTCATACCACGTATGGATATATGATGTATTGATATGAGAGCATTCAGACACAACTAACCATTATACAATAATTGTATGGCAGCATTCACACCTTGTGCACTGTCAGGTTTCATGGGAAGATCCTGAATATGTATGAGTCTCTCCCTTGTGTAGTACAAACTTTGAACAGGCTTTGCGCATTGTGTTTATTTTTGTATTGGATTCATCTGACAGTTCGCGCTATTTTATAAGATGTATGGATATGAGAGCATTAAGACACAAATATACCTCGTATGAATATAGGATCATCGTACAAAACGATGCTCATACCATCGTTTTGATAGACGACATATGAGATACGACGTATCAATGTAAGAGCCTCAGACATAAAGACACAAAAAACGTCCGGTATCCATATGTCGTATATCCATACAAAAAACTCTCTAATCTGAAAGCGAGGAGGAAAGGGACAGAAACCTGGCATTAGATACAAAGAGACACAAAGCAAGAGAGACAGAAACTGAGAGATAAAAACAATGAAATTGACAGACAATGAGAATAATAAGAACAAACACAAATACATTGATGGAAACAGTAAAACTGGTACAGAGAGAGCAAGTGTGAGATACAGAAAAGAAAGGGCGAGACAGAAAGACAGCGAAACAGACTGAGAAACAAGAGAGAGAGGGGGAGACAGAATGAGGGAGAGACAGAGAATGAGAGAAAAAGAGGGGCAGAGACAGCGACACAGCTATTTAAAGACACATCAGACAAGGACAGAGAAAGAAATCTTAGAGATTGAAAGATCAAATCACAAATGCAGTGTTAGAAACAGAGAAGCACAGTGATAAAGAAGTACCAGTAAGGAGGAAAAAATTGCAAGATCTAATTTACTCAATCTGCAGAAGCTATATAGCACAAATTCTTAAATAAAATCAAACAAATTCGCTACCCAACCTGAGAGAATGTTCTGGCGGGGGTGCACGTCTGAAAGAAAATTAAAGAATGCGCCTGAGTCATCAACAGCTGATATAATCAATGACTGGAGCATAAAAAAACACAACATGACCTTATTTCCCAAGCTTCATTTCAAATGAAACCCAAATCCCAAGAATGAAGAATCATCATATGCCCAGAGGGTGAGAATAGGGAATCAGATTTTCAGGACAGAGATCAAATAAATAATCGAGATTCTGCTCTGAATATTTTTCACTAGTCAAAGCAAATCATCATTGGGAGTAAGTGATTTTTATAAAAAAATTATTTTGGAATACAGCTTGCTGCTTCATGCTGTGAACGTGCATGTAATAATTAGACAAGTAAGCCAAGCTTGGAAAAGCAGTGATTTAATTCATAAAATTATAATATCAAAGAAATAATATTCAGAGCATTAGCTTATTCCATTCACAGTTTATATTACAATCTATACTGTGAGAAAGGCATTGTTATTAACCAATATGTGTATGATACAGTTTACAAAAGGCTGTCCTAATGGGATAATCAACTGTTCAACAAAAGGTGATATATTTTTGCGAGTCATTACTATTATAATTTCTTATATAAGTAAAAAAACTGCCCTGATAAGAGAATCAATCATAATGAAGAAGGTCATATATTTCTGCTAGTCAACAGGCATTCATTACATTATATCATTTGTTATATTTATTATAGTACATTATATCATTATTATTCTAGATAATTCATAGCACAGCTTGCCAAAGGTTGTCCTGATGCGATAATCAATTGGATACAAAAGTGAAGTATTGCTGGTGATCAACAAATATTCACTTTTGAATTGCATTATTTATTCAATCATAATGTTTGTGCTTTAGTGCCATGGTGTTACTGCTGGACATACTATCAGAGTGAACCTTCTTTTCATTCTTGCTGTGCCAGGGCAATTTGTAGGCTGATCAAAAAAGTTGCCTGCTTTAATACATTTCAAAATTATCTCGGACATGCAAGAATGTAGATTTTTGTACATGCATATATCTAGTGCACAATGAGAGATGTAATACATGTGATCAGTCATAAATACTTTTTGCCTTGTATAATAAGGCCAATGTGCTATTCATTCCCATATTCCTATTACAGAATAATTACCTCTCCAACTTTTCGATGCCTTCTTTCTTGCCGGACATCAGGTCCTCCATCTCCCTCTCCATACGAGTATCTTTGCCCAGCTTCCATAGGTTGAACTTGGTTGTGAGTGTCATCCAGCAGGAACCACCATAGTGCATCTCCAGATCTACCCACATCCCTCTGGAGTCTACCGTGGGCTTAGATACCTTGCGTATTGTGGGAGCGTTGAGTCCCAGATCCGTCTCTGTGATGGTCAAAGCCTCCATGAAATGGGGTATCTGTTATATTAGATCATAAAATGATGTCATAGAAAGATAGGATTAATTCATCTTTTAAAGTAACTTTTTTTTTTCCTTTTTAAGAACTTACAGGATCATAATATATAGGGGATGAGAAATATAGACAGAAGTTAATTGTATTTAACATACATATAAAATCTGCATTTTTTTATCACTTCAAATGAAATTGTCCAACCTATCTAATCAAGATTCATGTGTATTACATGTATAATAAAAATAGTAACATCATTCATAATGCACACATATCAATCCCAAGGGATGCTCAAGGCACCTAACAAACATACATAATAATTATACAAAGAAATATAAAAAAATTACATTTAGACTGAGAGAGTAGTATTGAATAGGCAACACTGTGAAATATATTATAGAAATTAACCAAAATAATTGGACACGAGATATGTTTTCAGGTGTTTTTGAAACAATTTTTGAGTGGGTGACATTTTAACCCTTTCAGGACAGGAATTATTTAAGGACTAAATTGATCATATTTCGTTCTTCAAATTGGCAACAATAATATTCTTCTTGTAGTGCTACATGGTTCTAATAAGGTTTAATGTCTTTGAGAATAATATACATGGTTAGGAATTTTGTCGAAAAGTTGAAAAAATTGCCAATTTTGATGAAAAACAATGATTTTGAACCTCTCATTGTGTTGCTAATTTAAGGATTTTAAAGCTTATTCTCATTTTTAAAATTCCTAGCATCATATGTAATATGGTCATGCAACAAAAATGGACATAGTGTGTGCAGAAATTTTTTCTCTTTCTGCTCATGCATCTGCTATATTTTTTAGGGCTCTGAATCAAAAGTTATTGAGCCAAAGCACAAAATGTGGTCAATTGTCTTGAAAGGGTTAATTGAGTTGGGTAGGGAGTTTCAAAGCCAGGGTGCAGCAGTAGTAAATGCTCTGTCACCCCAGCTCCTCTTTGTACATAATTCTTTGAACTTTATGGAGGCAGAGGAACGGAGACCTGTACGAGTAGTTGAAGAAGAATGAAGGAGAGAGGAAATATATGAAGGGACAAGATTATGAAGCGAACGTTAGGCAAGTAGTAACATTTGACAAAGTATATTCAAATGTCAAGTGTCAAGTCCATAAATGTACACATGAAAGTCTCATGAGCAGAACCCATATAACTATCAAAGTTTTACAAATGTATATGATCTATATTTTACTATGCATGCCAATACTAGTCAGATAAAAAGATTTCATCAAAATCCTAGTAATCTTTTTGATGCTAATTTCTACACTTGTATTTGATCGAAGGTTATACATGTATATAGTTGGTTACACTGAACATGATACACATTGTAGGATGTAAACATTCTCTGTCAAGTACACTTGTACAAGTACACTGTAGATACCACATACCAGTAACTATTACTACAGTATTTTGTCACAAGATTTTCTATTGTGAACAATGTTAAGAATTAGACTGTATGTACATGGAAGAAAAACCATATAAAATTCTGTGCAAAAATAGACACATTTTAGTGGTATTAACAATTGACAGTACATGTAGAACAGGCCACATTGTACAGTATTCCAACTTGTACATTATAGCATCCATGTAATTAAAACTACTGAGTGCCTACTGTACATAAGTCTCTATTTCAATTTTGTCTTGATCAATATATCTTGTTTACGCTATTTTCACACAGAGATCTACTTCTCCCTCAGCTAGATAACATGTACATTCTAAAAAAAGCCAAGGAAAAAAAAGGATTACTTTGTAGCCATGAGCTGAGCTGCTGAAAGCAATCCAATCTACTGAAGCTACTCAACATATAACTATGTCCATTGGGTCTGTTAACATTATGGTGACTTGTTTTCCCAGTCTTGATAAATATCGTACCTCTCCTATATCCTAAACAGCAGTGTGAAGCTTCTTACATACATGTAGTTGATGCATACTGTAGGACTGAGTGATATAAAAACGCATCAGTATCATTCTCAATGTCATTCTGATATCATTTTATCGTTCAGAGATAGAAATTGCTATTTCTCGAGAATAGATAAGTTTAGCTTTTCAGGTCCCCAGCCATAAACTAATAGAACCAAATACATTAGAAAAAAATTGAAAAAGAGACACAATATACATGTACAATACCTCTACTTCTGAAATCTAGCAAGCATTTCTGGAAAAATAATTTGATGAACTTTGAGGAGAGGGGCGGAATGTCTGTTATTTTTTACTTTTACAGGCACTTTGACCTTAATTGCTACTGGGAGAAAAAAATAATGTACAAGATGGATATTTTTTTGTTATTGTGTTTCATAAGGGGCTTCCTGATAATGGTTGGAATGAGGTCTACTGTCCATATGTAATTTTTAAAAAGTTTGTGTGGACATAGCAATTCACACTTTAGTTGCCAAATGTTAAACTTGAGTTGGAATGAACTAAAACACAACATTATATTTAAATTTCAGGTAGAATTTGGGCTTATGTAACTATTTAGATATACCTGTATGATTACATTAATGTGGAGAACATGGAGGCTAGACAAATTTCACACCTGCTCTCTCTCTCTCTCTCTCTCTCTCAGAATCTTAATGTGATTCAGTGATAGGGGGACCACAAGATGGGCATTATCCACAGAGCTGATGAATATATTCCTTTCTCGAATCCACTCCAAACTACATGTAAATCTTAAGATTGGTTTGGGAGATCTCACTATGCTACTGTTGACAAGAATGACATTTTATGAAAATATGGGAGCTCTGAAAGAGCATTCCCCACAATAAATGGCAAAATATGTTTTTTCCATATTTTTCCATATCTACATGTACATGTATGAATAGAATGGAACACCTACATGTAGCCATTAAAATTGTACATCCTTTGAAGACATCTCATTGATACAGTGGGTTTTCATTCCAAGAAAGCAAATTAGGTAATCTAGCTTATTACAATGGAAAACATTTATGATGTACAAGAGAAGCATCATTTGCAGAGATAAATAGAATGCAAATTACAAGTAGTAATATAAAGGGACTATAATGTTTGCAAATGTAAACTGCAATGGAAGCCAATGAAGGGATTGTATGTAAACTGAGAGTTACATGTATGTGGTTAGACCTCTTTGGTATTCTGTAATCTTTGCAAAAGAGAAAGATGGATTTCAGGCAGGTGGTACATAAGAGAATTACAAAAATCTAATTGAGATGAAATGAGGGCATGAACAATTAGTAACGTAACTCCCCCCCCCCCCACCCCCCACAAAAAAAAGCCACAGGTCACATATAGATTCAATTATTCACATCCACAGACATTTTTGTATGGCTTCAAATTAACCTTTATATGTAGATCATATGGACAGTAGCCTACAAAGTATGTTATATAACAGCTACATATACATATGGCTGTCCCGTATTTCCCATCCATGGCCCCACAATTAGTCAATCTAGAGAATAGAATACTCTCAGGAGCAGTGGTGACATACAAAAAAGGTAATTAAGTCTTGTCTTGTTCCACTACAGACACTGCCATTCCTTGATTGGTAGGGTAGAATCAATAAGTGGCTCCAGAATATTGAAACATTCATGTGCACTGTAAAATATAGCAAAATATAGCAAAATAAACTGTATTTCTAGCTTGGCCATAACAAAAAAGAGATTATATTGAAATGCCCACTCATTAATTAGAGTTTAATGATTTCAGATATTGATTAAATCATTCTATCTAGCATGCATTATTTTCCTCTATTATCATCTTTTTTACCTCATAATTTGAAAGGAATAAATTAATCTATGAGACTGGTTATAATTTTTTTTTTAATTCCATGATAGTGGGCACACCTTTTCATATTTTAACAAAATTGGAAACTCATGTTATTGGAGAGAAAGACAATTGTGTGCATGTGTGTTTGTGTGCTACCAATATTCTTATTCTGTGACTTTTGGTAGATATTATTATGAGCCTAAGTGAAGTGAAAGTTTTTTCCTTATAGGAAAGACATGTTTACATTTAGATGCTACACTTTAACAATGTTTCCTCTCTATTCCTTCCTATATCACAGAATATCAAATTTACCTTCCAAATGATTTTTGTCACTCACAAATTACATAATAATTAGGTTTATTTCCTTGTAAGGAAATCTTTAAAGAGAGGTTGACATTTAGGTCAAATATCAGGACACACTTCAACCATCAAGTACATGTACACTGTAGTTGAAAATCCACAATTTCAAATATTGAAAGACATGATACAAGAGAAAGTGAAAGTAGATATCTATAGTAGCTTTCAATAAAAATTTTAATCTTCACATGATTTGCAACAAAAATAGCCTTGACGAAATGGTCATGATCATTGTATGTATGATAAAGAATATCAAAAATAATTTTTTATTGGTCTTCTTTCTCTTGTTATAACAGCAGGAACAGACATGGGATGTACCCTATTTAGAATCAAGGACGATAAAAAAGATCTTATGACAAGTATAAAAAAATTTGCAGGGATTTTTGGTGTGTAAGATCTAAACATCAGAGTGAGAATTCCATACATGTAGGTCTTTGTCCATTTTTGTACCGCTGGTTTTCCAAGATGTACATGTACATGTATATTCCTTAAGTAATTCTCTAATTTGTTTGTTTTCTATTTTGATTTTGTCCTTGCTTTGTGTGTTGTTTCTTTTTATCAGAGGAGGGGGAGGGGGTAAATGTATTTTACATTTCCCAATTTTCCCTTTGTTAGAGAAGGCTTCCTGTTAATTTTTTTTTTGGCAACTGTGTGTAAACTGTATGATACTACACTTTTTATTACAATCTTGAATTGCTCCAAAACATAAATTTTGTTTCAACTGCTATAACAGGCTGAACTATGACTTCTTGGGCAATGACATCTCAAATCATTATCTTTAGGCAGTCTGCAATATGTGTTCTACTGTGAAAAATCATTTCAATCTATCTGAAACCATTAAAATATCAACATGCAATTTATTGTTACTCTGGTACATGTACATGTAGCTACAGTGCCCTTAATGGACAAACCCTAATGGATTCGTCTACATGCTACAGGTACAGTGATTTCTGCTTAGAGGACTATTGTATCATGCTGTTGCCAATTTGCTTCCTATTAGACTTGATAAGTAGAAAAGAGGACTTTGTAAAAACGACACATATGAGAGCCATTAGTAATAACGGTATGAAAAAAAATCAATATCAAAAAAGCTTAACAGTGATTTCTGCTTACACTACTATTGAATCATGCTGTTGCCAATTTGTTTCCTATTAGACTTGATAAGTAGAAAAGAGGTCTTTGTAAAAAGAACATACATGTATCCACATACATGTACGTTGAATGTAAAATATCTTTCTCAGTCTTCTGCAGATATGTCAGGGCATTCTACATATACACAGCAGATGTATTGTGACTGAGGGGATAGTGTATTACAGTGTTTATGAGTAAGCCATTAGGCCGCTTCTGTTAATACTTTACCCTAGAGATGCATCACCTTAATTCTCCAACACCATGGAATCACTGGTGCAAATATTTCAATTACTTGTAATTAATCATCTACATGTTGCGTAAGCAATCACACAACTGTTAACACTGGTACCTTATGAAATAAAGTATGCCAGCAGCTACCTAGTATGTTAATATCATTATCATAATTAGTTTATTTAGCCAGAGATGACCAGCAACGTAACAAAAAAATACTCTTACACAACAGGAAGAACAACCATTAGTACCCCACAGAGCAGTGCAAATACGGTTGATGCTGTACATAAGTATTCCCAGTATAATGCAAGAGACACAAAGTTCAGAAATTGTCTTTACAAATTGAGTTCATAAATTATGTACATGTTCACTTCTCTTCAATATTCATCTGATGAATCCACAAAGTGAGTGCAGATTAATTATGAAAAAAGTTTTAAAATTGTGTTAAATTGGAATTCAATTAGAGCGTAATGATCTAATTACTTGAATTTCGATAAGGAAGTATATAAAATAATCATCCTCTACCTTTAACTTGGACAGCTTCTTTTGCAGTTTGGTCTGGATGAGGTCAGCCCACTGTTGTTCTCTCAAGAAATCCCAGAAGAACCTTCCAATCAGAGCATTGACCCAAGCTACAGGAGTGTCGTTGCTGATTGAACCCGGTATACTACTCATCTCCCTCTCTGACCCTCCTTTCCCTGGTCGACGACCAGGGCTGGCATAGGTCACTCCTCCAGCCTTGGCTTTCACGTCCTGGACAACGAGCTCCTTGACATCTTTCTCCTTGGGCATCACCTTGGCAAGAAACTTGTAGAAGTCCACCATGGACTTGCGAGATGTCATGTCATCAGGGTCCACCCTGTACATAGGTGAGCCATCCTCCCCGATGATGTCATTCCCGATAAGAAACACCTTCTTGTGAAGCGTTTGGATTGGACGGATGCGGTTGGACAACGATGCTGCTTCAAACTTCCAAAACCATTCCTCTTTCTCACGACCAGTCCTTGCAAACAGCACCAGGACTTTGTCATCACATTCATCTTTCTTGATAACATCAAAGCCCATACCTTGAGCAGTTGCATCATCTGGAGGAGAGACATCCTTCTTCTCCACCGACACCCCCTTCTTTGGTAACTCAATGAATAGTGGGTATTTCTTGCTCCATAGTCGCTTCTTGACAAGACCTTCAGGCTGGAGATACACTTGGCTGCCCCTTATGTCATAGATACGTTGGTGAATAAATTCAGGACGGGGTGTAGGTTCGTCAAACATAGCCCTTCGAGCTATATTCTGCTTTGGTTTAGACAGTCTAAGGGTGTGGCCTTCGAGGCGGACATAGATGGAATGTGTTTGATTCACATGGTAAGTTTCAGGATCATAGGGTGTGGATAACTCATTCATCCAGCCCTGTGGATAAGAGGAAAATAAAAGCAAAAATAACATCAAATATATTTGTCATTAACACATGTAGTTGCAAATGTAGTTCACACCCAATGCACACTGAAATGAAAAGGGAATACATGTTAAATTACCACATCAAAATAAATCTTATGATACACAACAACTGGTAAGAACAGGTTCTGCATCTACCAAAATTAAAGTATTAGAAAGTGATATTACATGTACATGTAAACCTTTAACCACTGAAATTGTGGTTACAACAATCCATATATTTTCTTTCATAGTATTGATTAATGGGAATGATATACATGTACATGTACAGACCTACAGATGTACATCGCATTCAATACGTGCATTTCTTGTTGTTGTCATTTTAACTTGACCAGGATGAGATATTTGATTTAAAAATACTTTCTTCATAAAATTAGGCTTAAAATTACAAAGATATCAAATATTCAAACAGGGCCCTACACTTGACTTCACTTGAGTGCATAATGATTACTTCTTGTATCAAAGTTCAAGATGATCCCTTACATACGTACATGTACATCTGCAATTGTACTAAACCGATATAGTTTGCAAAATGAATTTAAGTTCTGCATTTCAGAATAACACACAGACACTATTGGCTCAAACTTTAAGATAGATAAGAAACAATTCAAGCAAAGGAAATTGTGTTAATTGCGTTAACCTAGATGGTCTACTTTATGATGAGGGGTCACACAGCAAATCTTGGGAGAGGGGAAATCTTACATATGTATAACTATACAAACATAAACAGGAAGAAGGTGACCAGTGATCGTTTTGGTTACAAATTATCATTCAAGCTCATACATGGAGTCATGTACTGAATGTACTGTTATTAACAATTACATCACATCAAACAAGAGGGATCAAAACAGGAAAGAAACATTGAATACCGTTCACCTCTTCAACAGTTGGATGCTCTACATAATGATAACAATCCTGGGCATTCTTGGAGGGGAAAAGGAATGAAATTATTAATTTGAAATAAAATATATCTAATATTAAATGTTAGATGTGTCAAAGATATCAGAAAGGACATGGTCCTCACTCACTGGGATCAAAAGACTAATTTTTAATCGGATTGGCAGGAGTCTGAAATTTCAAGAAGTGTACAAAGGTTATTCTGCACTTTCCAAATTCTGTGGAAGCACACAGAATAGCATACAGGGGAGCGTTTCATGAAAGGAAGTTGTCGGATATTTTATCCGACAACTGTTATAAGCTACTGAAATCCTTGCATCTGATAGGCTGAGAGCAAATTTGTCGGATAAAATATCTGACAAGTCCTTTCATGAAACGTCCCCCAGATCTTGATCTGCAGGTGTAGACCAACTGACTTTCTTTAAAGCCTATGGGCTTCTCAGATCTGCATTTCATGGCACAAGTACTAATAATGCTACAACCTACATGTACATGTACATGAACTTGTAGTACTTACCTTAATGTGGCATTTCAGCAGTACATATACATGTACATGATGTAGCTTCAACACTGTGTTCCCCCAAATTGATCACATTTCTTACAAAATCTTCACCCAGTACATAGAACATGGTAACATGGATCACTTGCAATGTCCCCTCAAGACAAGATCTTGAATCTGTTCAGTCCAAAAAGATTTACTAATAACCCACAGCCTACCTGAACCAAATGGTTTATTTATCAAAACCAAAGGAATCAAGTAAACTTAGTAGTCAATAGGTTAACAAAACTGGTGTAAAGCTCGCTCTTCCTTCTCTCTCTCTCTCTCTCTCTTTCACTGTTACTTCATTATCACCAAATTTTATGTCTCCAGACTTGTAGGGAATACATGTAGATAGCTCTGTAATAAATGGTCTCCGAAGCCTCAAGGGAAATTGCTTGATTGAATCCCAGGCTTCAGTGAGGTGTACAAAAGCACCTTGGTAGGACCCCTTGAATTCACACATCTGAACCAGCGAAAGTCTAAACCCTGTAAATGCTGCCGTTGCATTTTATGTAACAGAGACCCGTAAAGATGTGTGTTATAGGAAGACATGTACTGAATGGGTTAATCACCTATTTGAACACTGATCTACATATACATGTACATGTACATAAGCTTGCATGGAAGGCAGAGGTTTCAATATTGATGCTTGCTTCATTTGGCACCAAACTGCAAGACACATGTTGTTATTATGGGATGAAGATTAGAATGATGTCATAGACATTAAAGGATGCACTGGCACTTGCCACCTTCGGGAAATAGACCTAAAGGACCGAATTCACAAAGGAGGTTTGGTTTAAACCATGGTTTAAACCCCCTCCTGTGTTTTTTAAGCGTACGTGCGCACGGAATCTGATCCAATCATACATTTTCTTTGAGTGCGCGCACGGGCAATGTGCGCTTATTTACACTTATTTTAGTACGCTTACGGAGGTTTAAACCTTACCCATGGTTTAAACCTTCTTTGTGAATTCGGGCCAAAGTGATCAAATCAATCAATCTCACCTAACTTTCATTTCTAATAGAGCCTTGAGAGTCGAGACTTGTTCACAAATACAGTAAGTGCTCTTAAAATCTTACATCATCTATTAATGTATTAAACCAACCAAAATTACCCAACTGTTTCTCCATATTATGCTAGAAACTAGCTTTATACTTTCAGGTGTTATAATAGCAAAAGCATAAGACCTTGCTCATGATCCCTTATCTTGGGGATTCCCCAGTTCAATTCCGCATTTAAAACAAGTTTGTGGAAGGTATTGAAATCTGTTTCAAATAACACTACATGGTAATTAATATGTACACTGTAGTGTATAGTTACTTCTAACATGGTTACAGAGCATACATGCCAATTGTTTATTATATGTTGCACTCAGGGCTCAAAACCAACTGGGACCTGGTGTACACAGATCCCAATAAATTTCACTTGTGATATATAAAAATGTTGAAATATAAACAGAGTCCCAGATCACAAGGGCCCTTCAATTTTCACCCCAGACCACCAATATCTTCAGATCTTTAGGGAGAAAAAACAAATCAAGTGGACTCCTGTTTGCACTCATGGCCAGACATCTAAATTCATCTTTTAAAAAAAAATTGACACAGAATAATATCTACATGCATTTGCACAAGATCAATGCTACATGCATGTACATGCACACAGGAGAACATGTACAGAATAGCCTCGTACACTGTACAGATCCATCATACATGCACATGTATGCCTATATCATTTATGTCATTCTACATGTATTTCATGATTCATTGCTCATTGTCATACAAATGCATTTAGGCACTGGCAGCAACAAGGATATTTACATGTAAATGGTCTTAAACATACATGTATACAGACAGGTATGTATATTCCACCCACGCCTACAATTTATACAAGTACATAAAGAATGTACATGACCTTTCAAGAGCAATGCCATGCTGTGCATGTGTTTATTTTTCAATGATCACATAATTCACTTTAGCATGAATTCCACTTTTCATATACTGTACATGTACATGTAAAATGTAAAACTTCAAAGATTTGATCAGCATTTAGGGTTAAAATAATGGCCTACAACATGTTGTACTTGAACAAATAGTGTGAGAGTGTCTGTGTGAGCAACGGGGGAATTTCAAATTGTCTATCTTGATCAGTCTGGGGTTGAAGAATGTTTGTTTTCTTTGGTTTCGCTTTCAATTTCAATTTGTAAAACAAGCATTCCTTGAAAAATAGGTCAAAACAATCAGAATAAAAAGGTGAACACCAAGGTTATATTAGAATAGAAGATGTACATGTCATGTAGTGGGTAAATTTACAATGGTTAACTTTGCACAGTAGGCCTACAATGCATAATATATTTCAGATTTCAATTCCATATTATAGGTAAAGTAAATGGGCTCTGTGTGAAACATTTACAATGATAGAGGAGATTTTATATTTAGAAGACTGTGCAGCATTCAACAGAGGGCAGCCACAGGCACCTTGATTAAGGAATATAATAATTATCTGCTCCTACTTGTGACTTCCACTTTATATCACACAGAAATGCAAATAATTTGACAATACTTTACAGATAAAGGAATTGTGATAAATGTATTGGTGTACAAAGTTCTATCCGGATATAATCAGTCAATGCACTTGATTCCTATTGGAGTTCACCATCAGCCAATGTACACATGTAGGCTACATTTGTAATGAGAGCCCTTAAAGACTTGAAAAGAAAGTAGTTTTTAATCTGTCTGTCAAAGAGCTATTCAGGCCAAGACGGCTACATTAATAAGAAATAAAAATACAACCCCTATAAATGATAACAAATCTAACAAATAAATGAAAGACCTTGACGTGTAATAGAAGTACATGTACATGTATAGAGGTGAAATGCAACAATGCTTTGTCATGCTTTGTTGGCCGATTGAAGTTGTTTTTAAAGTTAGTGATGTACATGTACAGTACATGTACATGTGCATTTCTCAGGTAGTTAGTAGACAGAACCTTGGAAAATTTTAGTCTTTTGATTATAAATCAATTCTAGATCCAGAGCACAATTCCACTGTATCTTGTTCACGTTATGCATCATATTACATACAAGAACTGCAGCTGAATCCCGACTTGAAAACAATATGGCCATGTCATTATCAACTGATGAAACTCAATATCATTCATCAGACTTTGACTGAGTGTTTGAGAGATATACCTTACTACGAACATGTACAGCTAGACCACATTGAAGATGATATTTGTTTGCCAGTACATAATGAAAGGAGGAACAGTTTATGATTTAATTCATATGGTTTGAATCCATATGGCCTGAATACAAATTAATTAAACAGACAGAGAAGACAATGAATATTTATCATAATTTTAAACAAGATGTATACATGTAAGCATGACCAAAAAAATGAGCATAATAATACACACTCTATACATGAGAATTAAATTGTCACCTAATCTATATACTACATGTATTTTTAAGAATTAGAGACACATTTGTACTAAACTTATCACATTTATATGGGCATAATGCTTTGAAAGACGATATCTGCAGCGAAGCAATATAAACTTAAAGTGGCATGCACACTGCCTTAAAACTCATAATCAAGATTTTGTTTTTTGATCTTTATTCAATTTCAACTCACCAAATTGGACTATTAATTAATGAATGCTTTACTGGCATACGGCAGAATACACTACACTGTAGTTTGCTTTCAATTTTATATTATAGCAAAACATTTACTGTAATAGTTATTACAGCACTTATTTATGAGCCCATATTTCCATACCAAACTGTCCATGAATATCTTGCATGTAATGACAGGAGCTGAAAGAGGTTGTTTTATACTACAAATAGAGGATACTGAAGAGAGATTCAAAGACACAACATGCTTACCTTCAAGGTGACTTTCTCTTGTTCTTTGAACCTGACCTTGGCTGAAGTCAGGCGAGGCCCTGGGATGACAAGAGGAGAGTCTCCATCTGTACCCTCCATCTCCTTGAAAGACTTGTCCGTTGGTGGCAGGTTCATCCAGATCAAGAACAGCACAAGGTAGAAGGAACACAGCAGGCCAGTTAGGAAGCCAGTGATGTAGGTTGGCAGAGGGAACATGTAGTACAGAAACATCAGGAATGTTAGAGCGTAAAGGGTGTAGAACGGCAAGGATGGAAAGGGACCTTGAGGCATAGCTTTGACAGTTTTCTTCTCTTCTTCTGGTGATTGGAGCTGATTGGATGATGGAGGAGGGCTACTTGTGCCTGCCCGAGTCTTTTTTTCTACAGTTACCCACTCACTGTCATCTGGAGGCATGTCAGGAGTCCGGAAGCCATCTGAGTTGACGCTGGAGCTTGGCTTCTCAGTGTTTTCTTCTGTGATGTCTGGGGAGGCTAGAAGACCAGAGAGAGAGATCACTTTGGCTTGAGACTTTGGACCTGATCGAGAGGTGGGAATGCTGTCTGGTCGTCTGATGGGTTCATCCTTCAGCTCTGCTGGGGTAGGGACATTGAAGTAGCAAGGGTTGATATCCATAGAGTCTGTATCCTGATCAATTTTTCCTCTGCTTTGACCGATGTCTGCATCCAAGCTCTTTGTACGTGGCTGCTGTTGAAGGACCCTCTTTTTGCCGTTCCCACTTTGTCTCCTTTGTCTTAAATGGCCATCTTTTCCATGGTCATCATCATCCTCAAAGCTACTTCCCAGTTGGTCTTCCATGACTTTGTCTAGGAAGCTTAAAGGATCAGCAAGGGCCTCTTGGGAATCCGATGGCAACTTGTAGGATTCATTTTCTCTCTCCTCAAGGGCTTCTGTTGCAACTTTCAAAACACCCGATCCTGCCTTCGGAAGCTTTGGTTTATTCTTGGTAACATCACTTTCCCTAGTCTCAGTCTTGCTACTGATTCTTGGAGGAGATGATCTCGGTATCTCTTCTTGCACTTTCTGAACCTGCTCTGTTACTGGTTTTGGTACAGTAACTGGTACAGGTTTGGAACTCTGCATACGACTGACAGTATCAAAGATATCCTCAAATGATGAGTCTCTGTCTTCCTTCTGAAAAGATTGGAACTCTCCAGCCGTGGCACCATTGCTGGAATGACTCAAGGGTTTCATCTCTTTGGTTTTTGGGTCATGGTTAGCGCTTGCCAAGGGCTTCAACTCTTTAACCTTGGTTGAATCAGACAAGGGATCATCCCTTTCAGGTTTCGTGAAACGAGCAAAACTCTTCTCTTCTTCATCGCTGTCCACTGCCTTCAAATCATTGAAGCTGAAGGACAAACCAGATGATGCTTGTTTCTTTATGTTCTTTTTTGCAGCCAGGTTGGGTGCAGGTGGCCTGGGAGGCTTTGGTTTCTTTTCAGTACTCATCTTCTTTTCACCATTCTGTCATACAGCATGCCTGTAAAGTCCAGAAAGATAGTAGCATTATCACAGAGTTGATTAAAGAAGCAATAAATCTCTGAGCTAATTCATTCTACACAGGTACAAAAAATAAATTTCTACATGGAGATTCATTTTCAAGTTATGGCAAGGGGTCCTAAA
Source organism: Heliocidaris tuberculata (assembly GCA_025618425.1). Taxonomy (NCBI): domain Eukaryota; kingdom Metazoa; phylum Echinodermata; class Echinoidea; order Camarodonta; family Echinometridae; genus Heliocidaris; species Heliocidaris tuberculata. The sequence continues at coordinate 7,509,546 of CM046836.1, read as the reverse complement.
GCTAGGCACCACAATAATACGTGTAATGTGATAAATTTCTGATGTGACAGAGCAAAGAGAATATTGAGGTTTGCTGAAAACAATTCTAGTAGATTTAATTTCTCTTTACTTTTGTGATATTATCATTATTTGAAAATCAGGGTGAATTTTTCATCAGTCAGCTAAAATCAAGATTTGCATTCATTTATGCAGCAGCAAAATTTTTTGTTAAAATGCTTTAGGCCACCATCTGATAATTATTTAATGATTTGGATCTATTTAGGTTGTTGGGGGTGCTAGGCCAGTCAAAATGTCATGGTTTTAGAGAGAAAATGGTATAGGAAGAGGGTAAACAAAAACAGAAATTTTATTAACACAGAAACAGGATGAAAGTTTATTGACATAGAAATCAGGGGATTGGTCTATGTGTTTGTCATAATTGTAAAGCCTCCGCTGATTTTTCACTTCTTTGGAGACTGCCTCTGACCATATTTTTAGGATTGATGAACTTCATACAGGTGTCCCGTCTGGTAGGCAGACACTTCCGATATTAGTATTAATGCTATTCATGTAAACGAAATTGCAATCTATTCATGGTTCTGGAACTTGAAGATTCTTGTGAATATCTAATTTGGTGTACCCAGGCATATTTCTTGGGCTATAAGCCACACCCATTTTGAGAGGGTAGAAAGCATGTGCTTCTTTTGTATGTGAAAAGTGAATGACTTCCTCAGAGGGTTGAGGTAGTGATTCTGTTTTAGAATATAGTTCTAATTCGTCAGAGATGAGATACATATACGTAATAATTAGGGTTTAGAAGATTGTGGTTAAATGGTTAATGAGACACGTAAAATCAGGAAGGCTCGCTGTTAAGTTAGGTAGGGACGACCAGCCCAGTCAAGCCTCGCTATATTTTCGTCATTATGATTTCTTTGTCTTAATAAATATGCACAACTGACGCTTCATTTATTTCACTCTCGTTTCAGACTTGATTTATTTCTGAGACTTTAATTCAACGAGAGAATGAGACTCTTTGATTTCTACTTGAACGAAACAGTTCCTGAGAACTGAGAACTGAGAGTGAAATTAATTTATTTTAAAAGGACAGAGAATCAAGATGATTGTTAGATTCTGTAAGGACAGCGAATGAAAGAAGAAGAGTTGGTGCTTTTAAAATATTTCTGGAGCGGTGCAGGATGGTGGTGGCCACCGGCCATCCTGGGTTGCGCCGCTTCTGAGGGTGTCTGGAGAAAAAAATTATTTCACTTATTTCAAAATAATATTAAATTTTCTTTCTGGATTTGAAAAATAATAACCATCAAACCGACAGAAATATGATATTTCATGAAAAATTCCAGTTAATTACTGCAAAATAAGAGAATGAAATCGGACCAGTTTTCAGCTTTTTCCTGCCGTAGGCTATGTAGTTAAGAAATGGGACACACACAAATGCAAATTTTGAGCTTCCGAGACCTGTTACGACTTTATAATTAATGTCAAAAACTTGTCCTTTACATGACAAGATAGGAAATTTTACAATCTTTCTGATGGTATAAATTTTTTCAAGGTTTGAATGTCAGATCACAGTGCAAAATTGGGAAAAGGTGACAAAATTTGTGAAAAACAGAAATTTCAGTTTCCCATAGGAAACGCATGGGGAAATGGCAATCTGAATACACACAAATATAAGGGTTTCCAATTTATCTCTTATTTTAATTTTCTAGTGAGCCTAAAAACTTATCCTTAGTGTCAAAAGAATGACCAGGATTTTCTCTTTCCATACATTCCAATTATGAGATAAAAATTAATTCAGATCACATTTTAATAACAGGATGAATTTGCCCCCAAAATTGTGCCATTTTTCCCCTGAATCAGCACGTTTTTAAGCTGACACTTTTTAGTATGACTTCAGACACCCTTAGCTGTATTTTTTGTAGGATCCTTTCATTTTGTTGAACAAAATATGACAGGGACATGCATATTGACTTGAAAATATTAGTTATTGATGTTTATTCATCTCAATTTTCATGATTTTCCAATGTTTTTTCAGTCATTCAACTTCAAAATAATATACTAGAGAACCAAGCCAAAGTAAAAGACATTCACAAAATCACTGTCACTGAATTAAATATTTTCAGGCACTGAAAACAAAGCATGTAGCTTTTCATTCCCCTATGACATAAAAGATGACACTGGAGATTGTGCCCGAAGTCGAAGAGTCTTTTACTTTACTTAGTTTTATAGTGCAAAAGGACCTTGCTCTCAACAGAATATTTTGGTTTGGAAAACAATGGCCTGGGCCATGGGCATGGCAGCCTTGAATCAAAATCAAATGCTGCCTCACATGATTCTAGGCTGCAAAAGTTTTGAAGAAAAAAAATCCGTTGACTGGTTGAGCCTCGCTCCTCCCTATGTCCACTTATCCAATGAACAAGGTTATAATATAATATAATATAATAATAATGCCTGTTACTAAAGTTAGAGCCGACGCGCTCGCTCCTGCACCATGCCGTTTGGCGGAGCCGATCATACTGTGGTGGCTGTGTGCCCGAGAGGCGAGGCAGAGCTAGAGCGCCGATGAATGTTAACATTTACGGTACGGTACCAGAATGATCCAAATAGCTACAGCTACAGTTTGATCATTAAAAAGCAAGATATAACTTACCTAACAAAAACTTTGAATCGATTTACATACCGGCCAGAAATCTTGTTCAATACGTTCTCAGAGAAACGCGATATTCAATGTTTTACGTCAATCTTTATACGCAGACAGATGATTTCAACAAAACACAATCGACAATAATATGGAGTTAGCTAGCAGCTATACGATAGCGCATAGCACTTTATGAACTTTCATAATTTTCTCGCATTGCCAATTTACCACCTAAGTATATGGCACAGTGTATGGTGATTGTGGTGATAGTGAATTACAGTCAGATAGACGGTGGTGGTGGTGGTGGTGAGGAGCGGATCCAGGAATTTGTACAATAGTCGGAAAATTTCTGACAAGCAAATAAAAAAGGAAGGTCATCACTCATCAGAATTTTTTGTGTCTTTTTACTGTCCAAAATTCTCAACATAACAACCAAAACCAAAAAACAAAAACAACAACAACAACAAAAAACGAAGAAAAGGGCGGGGCACAAACTTTGGTAAGCCACATCAGGTGATGGTGGTCGTGGCGTGGTGGTGGTGCATTTTAAGATGCTGATAACAGGGGCGTAGATCCGTTTTTCGGATGGGGGGGGGGGGGGGGGGGAAGACTGCCTGATAGTACCATTCATGCTTTTTTAATGCCTCTTAATTACCAGCTTCTCCACAGTAACATGAAGCAGGGAATATGAGAGAATTTGCAAAATTGAAGTCTATGATCATGTAATACCTTTTGTATTTCATTGTTTGGAAGGTTTTATATCTTCGGAGTTTTGCATCATTTTCCCTTATTTTATTTTACACCTGATTTATTGGGGGTGGGGAAAAACGATGTGTCCCCCCCCCCCCATATTTTCGGGGGGGGGGAAGGCAACTGCCCCGCTGCCACCCCAGGATCGACGCCCCTAACTGATGAGAATAAATATTCATAGAATGTTATTATTTTCAAATAGTGTCTACTATCTGAGCTTTCTTTTTAAAAAAATCCCGTATAGTATCCCAATGTCAATTATGAAACTACTAGTAATTTTCAAGTACAAAACTTTTTCTTTCTTTTGCATGACATACATATTTTAGAAGTACAATTATTCTAATTACTATTACTGTTGCCAAAATCACTGAAATAATACATGTACTGCCACTCGGCAAATTCAAGACAGATTTTAATGAACTTCGAACTTCACTTCTCGACTGCTCGTGAATATGCATTTCATGATGTTACGTCATTGCTATATTGGTGAATCCGATATACAAAATTTGTTTTGGGTACATTTCGTCAAAAAATAGGGTTAGCTTTGCGATTGAGTTGTCAGTTTTCGCCTTTTAGGTTAGGTTTAGGATCCGGGTTAGGGTTTAGAATATTCAATCCGAAGCAACTGTGGCAGGAGCATGTGTCGTTATTACCAAGGAGTTCTGTGATAACTCCTTGCTATTACCGCCTTTACCGGTGTCGTACAATCATCCATCTATATTACCACCTCTTATGAAATTGTATGCACTCTCAGCTATCAGGGACAGGGGCGTCGGTATGGGTGGGGGAGGGCAGTGTGACCCCTGTCCCTGAAAACACAAAATCAGCATAGTTTTCATTTTTATTTATTGTCTGTCAGCAACTGATTTATTTTTTCTTCTTCTCTTTTTTTGTTCTTTTGATTTATTTATTTTTTAAAAATCATTATCATTATAGCGATGCCTCTGTAGATTTTGCCAGAGGTCTTTACTGAAGCTTGGCATAAGCCGAAGCTGATTTAGGCTTTCTCTCACAGGTAACCTCCATCCACTGAAAATAAGGTTGTTTCCGATCAGGGTATGTAATTGCAGACTACTATACTCCCTCGTATGTTCGCTGGTTCAAATCAGTGCACCATTCAAAATATACTTGACAGGCTGTGACTGGATCAGCGAACTATCCAAATGCCACTGTAAACTACCACTTGCCCGGTTGAGTACCACAGAACTCTAGGAGTTCTGTGTTGAGTACATGTCCATGAAAAACAATCATAGGCTACAATACATTATTATGAATCCAAATTCAAATAATTGTTTCTAAAAGTTTTGAACAGGAACTGAATCGTGCCACAAAACTACTGCAATATGTTTCAAGTTCACATTATTCCACTCTGCACATCGGACATGAACATTGATACAAAGATCCTTATGATAAAGATATATAATCCAAGTGTAACGCCTCTTCTTGAGCTCAATATTTCCAAGGCAAGGGGTAATAGCTCAAAAGAAGAGGCAATAAAAGTATACGTATAGTAATTTCTTTTCCATGAGAGTGGTAAATATGTGGAACAGCCTCCCAAACTGCGTTGTGGAGGCTGATAGTGTCATACATTTTGAAAATAAACTAGATAGGTTCTGGCACAATAATGAATTTAAATTCAAATACAGAGCAGCCCCCCCCCCCCCCCCCCCCCCCCAGCCATGCCGATACCGCCGGAGTCCTATCAGGCATCCAGGATCTGGACATAGAGGCATCGCTACCTGCGTCCAGAACTTAACCTTAAGTAACCTTAAGTAAATGAATGATTGAATCAATGAAGGTAAACATGAAGTGGGGAAAAAAGGAAAAAAGAAAAAAAAAAAAAAAAAAGAAGAAAAATTATCAGAAATGCAGTTCAAAAAACGAACAAAAAGTCCAGAAAAGCCGGCAGGGTTCCCCAAATCATGTTCACTGGCCAATTTTGTGCGTGCTCGCAAATATTATAACCAGCTGCTAATGTACAGTATATATAAGAGAATAATTAGTCCCGATTACGTGAAAAGAGTACCGACTACTCTTATAAAAGTATGTCACTGCTATTCCAGGGAATTACATTGGTTATTCAATTGAAAGGAGGGGAAGAGTATAAAGATGTCTATTTATGATGATGATGATGATGATGCATGATGATGATGATGATGATGATGATAATAATAATAATAATAATAAAAGCAGTAGTAGTAGTAGTAGAAGTAGTAGTAGTAGTGAGTATAAACTTTGAATATATTCCATCTTTATCAATATCAGACTGCGCTACTCGGACTTATTTACTTTAAGAAAATTCTACCAAAAAAATATTCTTGAAATGTTTAATATTACTAGTATAATTCATTCCCATAATACACGCACCAGCAGCTCATTTCACTTAGGGAAAGTAGGAAAAACGTTTTTACAACGATCGGTTCGTTTCAGTTTCCCAACAGTCTGGAACTCATTACCTAAATATATTTGTTCATGCATTTCTCTCTCCCTCTTTAAAAGAAAATTAAAACAATATTTCACTTTAAAATATACTTGACCAGCAACTCTGTTATTCTTGCTAAGATATTTAAATACATGTATCTATTTTTCACACCAAAACGTCAGATATTTTTGCTATGTAAATTAATATGTTTATATATGTGTGTGTGTGTGTGTGTGTGTGTGTGTGGGTGGGTGTGTGTGTGTGTGTGTACTTAGTTTTGTTTTTGTACATTTTCTTCTTCTTCAAATTTATATCGTATTTGTATTCGTACAAGATAAGGACAATTAGTATCTATACATGTATATATATATATGTTAAGGTTTCACGTATCGGCTCAAACAAATTCAAAGAAAACTGCTAAAAGCGTTTGTAATGCATTGTGGCCAATTTTATTTTTCTACTCAAATTTTCGACGCTCCCTGGCGTCTTCTTCAGGAGAACAATAAATGATAAGGTATCATACAAATAATTGAAATAGTTATAGTTATAGCGCGCGCATACTCAGTCAGATATAGGTTGCTTAGAAACCGTCTCTCTTGGAGATCTGAGGATGCGCGCGCTTTACAAAAAAATGATGGATATAATTATGCAGATGAGAAAAGAGTACTGTGCGCGCTTCATTATTACGTAATTTACGTAATTAACGTAATAATACACAAAATCCCAAGTAGTATTAGCGGCAAAGATTCAAAATAATAGTATTGAAACAAAGAAGGAGAATTGATACCAAATCATTATTAAAGAACATGTGATTGAAAAGATACAAAAAAACCTAGCGAAAATATGTAAATCCATTGAGAAAGTAAAGATCTCTGTTAAGACCTTTTCCGTCAAAACTCCTGCTCTTAACAATTGCCCGTAATTCGGCAATTTTCCTATCGTCCGCTGACTTATAGCCTCCACCGAAAAGGCAAACCTTGACATCCGCAACTGAGTGATTGGGAAGGCTGAAGTGTTTAGCTACAGGGAGATCATTCCGTCTTTTGTTGATGGATGATCTGTGGTTGTTAAAACGCATCCGAAATTTGGTGCTAGTCTCACCAACATACACAACGTCTGGGCAGCGTGCGCAAAAGAGGCAGTAAAGAACATTGCTGGAATCGCAGTTATGACGTCCCGGCCGGAGAGTGAAATTGTCAGTGACCTTGATCGTGGTGTCAGTGATGAGATGTTTGCAAATCTGACATCTAGGTTTGGCGCAGGGAATATTGCCTCTCCGAGGTGAGAAGGTCGGGAGTTTGCTGCTAACAAGCAAATTCCTTAAGTTTGGGGGCTGACGTTGAGCATGAAGGGGAGGGTCACCAACCACTTTTCCTAGGTTTTGGTCAAGATGTAAGGTAGGCCACTCTAATCTGACCCGTTTAACAAAGGATTTCGTGGCAGGATGGTAGGTTGTAACTAAGGGGATGCGCGTTTTATCCTTTGCGTTTGTGCATTGATTGAGGAGTTCTGTGCGGGATTTTCTCTTTACTCTGAGAATGGTTTCCTTGATCAGTCTGGCAGGATAGCCTCTTTTCAGGAACTGTTTTCCTAGTGTGAGTACTTCTTTTTCAAAGACTCTCTCATTAGAGATAATTCGTCGATAACGAAGCATCTGGCTGTATATAACCGAATGCTTGATATGACGAGGGTGAAATGAGTCATACCTCAAGTAAGAACACGAGTCAGTAGGCTTGCGAAACACTGATGTTTCGATCTTCCCATTTTCCTGGTTAATTGACACACTGACGTCAAGGAAGCTGACATATATATGGCCATTCTGGAAGAGGATTTCCTCTCGAGCTATCCATGCAAACCTTCCCTCTACGTTCGATACATCGACGATGTTTTCATAATATGGGAACATTCCATGGAAGAACTGACAGCCTTCCACAATGCTTTCAATGCTTGCAACGAAAATATCAAATTCACAATGGAAAGCTCTAAAGAGGAAATCAGCTTCCTTGACGTCAGTGTGTCAATTAACCAGGAAAATGGGAAGATCGAAACATCAGTGTTTCGCAAGCCTACTGACTCGTGTTCTTACTTGAGGTATGACTCATTTCACCCTCGTCATATCAAGCATTCGGTTATATACAGCCAGATGCTTCGTTATCGACGAATTATCTCTAATGAGAGAGTCTTTGAAAAAGAAGTACTCACACTAGGAAAACAGTTCCTGAAAAGAGGCTATCCTGCCAGACTGATCAAGGAAACCATTCTCAGAGTAAAGAGAAAATCCCGCACAGAACTCCTCAATCAATGCACAAACGCAAAGGATAAAACGCGCATCCCCTTAGTTACAACCTACCATCCTGCCACGAAATCCTTTGTTAAACGGGTCAGATTAGAGTGGCCTACCTTACATCTTGACCAAAACCTAGGAAAAGTGGTTGGTGACCCTCCCCTTCATGCTCAACGTCAGCCCCCAAACTTAAGGAATTTGCTTGTTAGCAGCAAACTCCCGACCTTCTCACCTCGGAGAGGCAATATTCCCTGCGCCAAACCTAGATGTCAGATTTGCAAACATCTCATCACTGACACCACGATCAAGGTCACTGACAATTTCACTCTCCGGCCGGGACGTCATAACTGCGATTCCAGCAATGTTCTTTACTGCCTCTTTTGCGCACGCTGCCCAGACGTTGTGTATGTTGGTGAGACTAGCACCAAATTTCGGATGCGTTTTAACAACCACAGATCATCCATCAACAAAAGACGGAATGATCTCCCTGTAGCTAAACACTTCAGCCTTCCCAATCACTCAGTTGCGGATGTCAAGGTTTGCCTTTTCGGTGGAGGCTATAAGTCAGCGGACGATAGGAAAATTGCCGAATTACGGGCAATTGTTAAGAGCAGGAGTTTTGACGGAAAAGGTCTTAACAGAGATCTTTACTTTCTCAATGGATTTACATATTTTCGCTAGGTTTTTTTGTATCTTTTCAATCACATGTTCTTTAATAATGATTTGGTATCAATTCTCCTTCTTTGTTTCAATACTATTATTTTGAATCTTTGCCGCTAATACTACTTGGGATTTTGTGTATTATTACGTTAATTACGTAAATTACGTAATAATGAAGCGCGCACAGTACTCTTTTCTCATCTGCATAATTATATCCATCATTTTTTTGTAAAGCGCGCGCATCCTCAGATCTCCAAGAGAGACGGTTTCTAAGCAACCTATATCTGACTGAGTATGCGCGCGCTATAACTATAACTATTTCAATTATTTGTATGATACCTTATCATTTATTGTTCTCCTGAAGAAGACGCCAGGGAGCGTCGAAAATTTGAGTAGAAAAATAAAATTGGCCACAATGCATTACAAACGCTTTTAGCAGTTTTCTTTGTATATATATATATATATATATATAGCCTCCGACCACAGTTATACAAAGGGGACTTGTCTCACAAGGCCAACACAGGCTTTATTATTTTAAGTTCTCCTTTTTGCATTTCCCCTCTCATAATTCAATACAAGCTAACTGATACTCATATTTAATTGTTGTTTTTTTATGAATGTAAATATCAGATATATGTTTGTCACGTACAAAAAAATTTAATGTTTGTACATTTTAGAAATGAAATGAATAAATGAACTGAAATGAACAGATTATCACTAACAAGTTTTATTCGTTTTTTTCACAAACAGACTTTAATCATACAGAATAATGAATTTTACTTCTCTCTCTCTCTCTCTCTTTTATTTTTTTTTTTTTTTGGGGGGGGTAGTTTTTTTTTCTATGAATTGTTTGTTTGTTTGTTTTTTTAAGATGAAAGAGTATCATGCAGCCAGTGCTACATCATCATCTAAGAAGGCCTATCTATGATTGTATCTTTTCCCTCAAGTTACCTATAGTTTTTTTATATTTGTAACACAAGTTACCTATAGTTTGCCCAAAGTGCCCTATTTTGAAAATCCCTGTTCCGCCGCCTCTGTCTCTTTGTTGGCTATCCATATGCTCTCTTAGCTGGACCAACGGCATAGCACGTGCACCAAGAAAAATCATATGTTCCTTCATATTTTCATTACCTTGACAACAAACAATGCGCATGTATCCTGTATTGTTACGTCATTTAGAGTAGCGTTCCCTCTGATTGAGCTGAGCATTATTACGTCACAATTGTTTGTAAACAATATAACGTAAAACAAAGCGATGTGACCTATTTTAAACCGAGGGCGTTTTTGAAAGGGGGGGGGGGGGGCTGTTTTTTCCCCCTCTCTCTCTCTCTCTTGAATAATGACAATATCGGGCCTTTTTTCGGGGATTTTATGAAACGTGTCTACACAATAAAGTTACTGTTTAGAAGTTTAGAAGTTTAGAAGTTTAGAAGTTTATTAAGACTCAACGACCCACAAGGGGTATAATACAAAGTATGTACAAAATTGAAATATAATTACAAACAAATAAACAAATATATATACATTATATATATTATTATTACTTTCATTCTCTATTATGATCTAGTTCACCAGATTTTGCTCTTATGACCTAGTTCAACCATTATGCGCATCCAAAATGGACAACCTATTGTTACGTTTCGTACTATATCCGGATCGAGTGCGCATAGCGTCATGACGTCACAATGAACGTTTGTAAACGATATTGACTAAACAAAGAAATGACATGGCACTTACCTGGGGAGCGTTTCATCAAGCGTTTTGTCAGTGATTTTTACCGACAACTGTTATAAGCTACTGAAATCCTTGCATCTGATTGGCTGAGGGCAAATTTGTCAGTAAAAATCACTAACAAAACGCTTGATGAAACGCTCCCCTGGTCTAGCTCTCAGACGGTCTAGTTAGCCACAGAGCTCCGTAGCTTTGATATATTAGCATTTTGATTATTATCTGACAAGACTGACATATCAAAAATAATTTCTACTCTTCAGTTTTCATCCATACATTTTATTCAGGACAACTCATAGGCAACTGAAGGTCTGAAAATTAACGCAATTACTTCGTGGTTTAATGAGGATGATAAATGGTATGTTCAACTTATTGTAGTGTGGTAACATAATGGTACAAACATTTTCTGCAGAAACAAAAGTTATGAGGAGGTTAAATGGCAAGTCCTGTCACAGAATAACATGCTTTCAACAGAAGCAGAAAAATCAGACAAACAGATAAAAAGGCAAGTTATTCTGGGGTCGGACTTGCCTCAAAACTTTTTTTTTCTGTAGAAAAGGTTTGTACCATTATATTAACATACTACAAGAAGTAGAACACAACCTTTCATTATCCTCACTGAACCATGATTAGCTAATAAGATTTTGTTTTTATGATTAAGAAAAATTGAAAAATTTATGAACATCTTCTTTTCATAATGCCATGCAATGCATCAGAGTCTAAATTGTGTAGACTAAAATCAATCAGCTGTGTTTTTGCGAAATTTCCTCATTTTCCCAAGTGGGAGTTTACACTGAGCGATGTCATCATACGAAAAACCCCTAGATTATACGATCAAAACATACCGTTCAATATTCACCTTACACGTGTAATTCACACACAAGTCAAGTGTGTATAAGAAAAGACACTGGAAATAAGATGCACATCGACTAGAATTTTAACTAAATTTGTGAGTTCTTCATATTTTATTTCGATTCGCATTCATCAATATGCTCTCTAATATTAATCCTAAACTAAGAGATAAGGTCTTAGTAATGGATAGGCCCAATCAGGCCAAAGAAATGAGAGATTTCTAGGCATTGCATGACGTTTCGTGCCGGTGACTGAGTGAGTGCAGTGCAGCGCATACAGTGTCACTGGTGTTTGGAGTTTATTGTTTTGTGATGTTGTTTGTTGTTGTGGATTGGTTTTAACGGCGCATGTCATTCAATTGTGAATATTTACGCCAATATACAATATAATTTCTTGTTGCTTTATATAATTTATGCTAGGCTACGCTGCGTTATTTTTGGCGATTTTAATTTTGGGGAGACATTTTGACAGGCTATCGGCACAAACCGTTGTCCGTTTTTTTATGTATTATCTGGCCAGCCCGGTTCGGTACATCGAACAGACTGATTGTTGTGTTGATCAGCTGTAGACTTGAATCAGGGAATGTGCAACCCTGCTTGAATGATGCCATAACGGTACTTTTAATTATTTTAGCACCATGATTTCATGATACAGTGCATGGGATCTGGGATTATTATGTTGATAAAATTTGGGATTTTAACATGTTTAAGAAATAGTAATTGAAATAGTTTACAGTAGCTGAATGAATTAAGGATCAGTTTGTTCAGACATGTCAGAAGAACTTCAGACTTAGAGCCAGAACCAGTACCAGAACAGAAGGGCCCTAAACATGTCACTCACACTTATGCGAGGTTATTGGAGATAACCTCGCACTCTGTACCTTATACCGCGAGCAATTGCCTCCCATAGGCAAGTGTGTGATATCTTGCACATGTGCGGCAGAGGAGCAAGATCACCGACCAAAAATAGCCTGAAAATTTCACTTGATCAAGATGATAAAAATCCTATCAAAGGATCTGGCATGAAATTAAATATTCTATCATTCTAAAATGTAGAAGGAAGTATTTTCTCATAATTTTGCCGATTATTTTGGTGTTTTTACCTCTTCAACTTTGAGGTCGTGACAGGCCGAAATTGACACAGCTCCATATAGTGATGGTCCTGTGAGTGTAAGAAGGACGCAGGACTAGTTCAGTTTGTCTTAACCGACTCAAATGTTTATTGATCATATCAGGACCATATCGTTTTCCAGAAGAATGATGCAAATAAACCAATCTAAATATGTTCTAATCACTTTGTTGCCAAACCATGCAGAACATCCATGTTCAATTCAACTGTTTTCAATCTACATGTAATAGCAACCAACTCAACCAGAGACAGAGTACTTTTCCCTCCTCATTGACAGTCCAACCATTAACCCTCACAAATTATCCTTCCAGTAGGATACACCCAACTCTCTACCACTACCCCTATATACTAAGACACATTTTAGAATGCCACGTCTTAGAATGCAACACTAAATAGGCATGCACCTGAAAGAAAGCATGCAAATCATGACCTAAATGGTCTGTAACTTAGAATGCCACATTTTAGAATGCAACACTGAATAGGCATGCACCTGAAAGAAGAAGGCATGCAAATAGTGACCTACATGTAAATGGTCTGTAACTTAACAATACAAAAGCCAGAACAACTAAGAACAACAATACAACTGGTATGACATACATGTAACACCTGCAGTGCCTACCAAAGTCATATCACTACATAATAGACCGGTTCTGTTATGTATACAAATTTATGCACACTTCTTCTCTGAGCACCTAGTGACGAGCTATCCATTAACTTGCTTTTTATAAATGAGCCTCAAAGTTTGGAATCCAGTTTGCATACATTACTTGTTGCTCTGTCCGGCAACCCTCCGGCAAGCTTTTAGGTTGTCAAGAACAACCTATGTTTTAAAGATATGTATAAAATTTGCATACATTACCGAAGCGGTCTATTGTATGGGTATAGTGGACTGTATGTAGGTTATGAGTTTCTCATTTAGATAAGTTGTGATGTTTTGATGATATATTCAATGAAAAGTTATACAGTTAGTTTTATGAAGAGGATTTAACTCTTCTTTGAAATTTGACCCGAGTTAGACGATGAAAATACAGTGGAACCTCTTTATAACAAACTCCCTGGGACAGAGGAATTATCTCTTTATAATCAGGGCTAAAAAACAATAGAATAGAAAATAGTGAGACCCGCAAAATTTCCTTGTAATAACAAGAGTTTTTCATGATGTCATTGTTCTTGATAACTAGTTTCCACTGTCTTAATAGTTTGAGAAAAATCGGATAACGAATAAGAGATTTTAATTCTTAAAAATTGAAATCACTGCATTGACGACTTACTCATGATTTTGATTTCATACAGGGAAAACACCTTTATCTTATGTACAGAGCTTTTGTGTTCATAATATCCCTTTTTCACTTCAGTGATAGATCATGTATTTCTGCAATACACTGAGGAATCACGTAATTTTACTTACTTCCACAAACATATATTTGCTCCATCATAAGAATTGAGAAAATAGAATTTAGGTAATTTGTGTACAAAACCAGTGAGAGAGTTCTTGTGTTTATATGATACATACATGACCACATTGCCAACAGATTGTTTCCCATACATGTATCATTAGTGAACTTGACTTTAGAAAATCAATAAATTGCTCTTATTTTGTCTCGCCTGCATCAGCAAAAAGCGAGAGGGTTCTAACCAAACTAGGTAAGATCAGCAAAGAGGATCTAAATTAATGCAAATAGGGTACCTATCCCTTAAGCAGGGAGTCGAGCGGGGGTGGGGACACCTTTTTGGCCCCCCCCCCCTCCCAAGAGCCTGACGCCAAACTGACATTTTTCCTTCTTTTGTAAAACCTATTTCTACATGTAGATTGTAACCAAACCAGACTTCAAGTTGTTCAAGTGTAGTAGATCATTATCTTCAAGGGTCCTGATGGAGGGGCAGTACCCCAAAAGTGTCCCAATGGCAGTTATTTCATGTACACACATTCTGCTTCTTTAAAACATACAGCTTGATTTCAAATGAACTTCACCATCCAATAAATCTTAGCTGAAGGAAATTCAAGTAAAATACTAAGGTGCAGCACCCCTTAAGTGCCCCAAACTGATTTTTCATGAAGTGAAAATTTTCCCCCAATAATTGCGCAATGCAGACTAGACTGCCCTGGGCATTTCCCTTGTTTCGATTTTCCTGACACTTTTTTATTTCTCTGATTTCTCTGCTTCCACCGAAGCATCCCGTCTTTGAAAGGTTAAATCCTCTACCCTTACAAAGTAAACAAATATTTTGTGTCATTTCCATCCCACAAAAAATTATAGGCTTTAAAAAATATCTTGAAAATTTTGTCATGACATGTATACTCTGTAGATGAAGTATATTTCTCTCAAGCTCAAGTTCAAGTTCATATAGATATCTTTCTTCAGAAATCCTGAAAATGGCTAAATAATTAGGCCAGGAGCCTAAAAACATCAAAGTGCCCCTAAACCAAGCTTTGCTGCCCAAAATGCTCTGGATGTGGAGAAAAAACATTTATTGCTGTTACAACCTTAAAGGAAACCAAAACCCAAGGAGAGAATCAATGTTATTGGAAAGTGAGAATTCAGAGAAGCACTTTACAAAAAGTTTCATTAAAATTGGTTAAAAAATGAGAGAGTTATGGAAGTTTGAAAAGTCTCGTTTTACTTTCTATGGGGATCCTCAAATTGGCAAAATTGCTTCAAAATGGCTGATTTTGTGAACAACTCTCCATTTGTTTTGTACACAGATTTTCAGATTTTCCCCATTATCTTTCAAGGTGCAGTTAATCTCCTTCTGAGCTCAACATATATAATGGGAAAATGTATTTTACACCACATATGTCGAGTTCAGGAGGAGACAAGGAGCACCCTGAGAGATAATGGGGAAAATCTGAAAATCTGTGTACAAAACAAATGGAGAGTTGTTCACAAAATCAGCCATTTTGAAGCAATTTTGCCAATTTGAGGATCCCCATAGAAAGTAAAACGAGACTTTTCAAACTTCCATAACTCTCTCATATTTTTTAACCAATTTTAATGAAACTTTTTGTAAAGTGCTTCTCTGAATTTTCACTTTCCAATAACATTGATTCTCTCCTTGGGTTTTGGTTTCCTTTAATAACTCCAAAGTGTCTCATTCAGTTCAGGTCAAATTTACTTAGTACAATCTTGAGTATTGTAACTTTCTTGGGGTGCAATTGTGTCATATGATCATTTCAATAATAAGTTATTAAATTGTGAAAATTGTATTGCTTTCTCAAAAGTAGTCAAGTGATATTGTCAGGATTATGTAAACACACCCATTGTCCATCTGCGCCTGTTTGACAGGGCATAATCGAGAGCTTGCATGGCATTTGTGCAATTAACACATGAGTGGTAGATTTCAGCATGGCAGCCACATAGCCCAGATACTTAGCAAACTCCTCTATTACATGTATGTCTTGTCAAACAGGTTAAATGTTGATTATAATTTATTAATCGTTTAAGAAGACCTGATCATGAATTAGTGCAGTTTGTATCATTAAAACCAGTCTGCTGAATTCAATGTTTATAACTATTATTTAAATTTATTTTTTGGTTTAAACAATAAGAAAAGTAATAATCATTCAATCATTGACTGTGAAAGTAGCTCTATCATTTTAATCCTTACCGACATCATCATCATCATCATCATCATCATCATCATCATTTCATCATCAACATCATCGTTATTATGCTTTTAATCTAGGATTTCAATTAATTATCCATTCTGCTTATTAAACATATTTAGCTATTTCATAATATTTGTTTGGGGCTGCCATATTCTCAAGCAAATTGCTTACAATGGCAGTCCTTCTTCCGCAAATGATTTTATATTCAATGAATTACGATAATTTGACAATCTATCATTTCGTGTTTTTGGAAAATGATTTTTACATATACTTGTTTATTTATGATTCATTGTCAAAAAGTACTTTTGTATTTTATTTCATGTTACCGAAAAATGTACTTATATGAGTGCAGTAGAAAATAAATCAAATCAAATCAAATTCTATGATAGTTAGCAGGCATGCTGCTACATCTACATATAGGTTCGAAAAAAAGAGATGACAATTTTACTGATAATTGACTCAGATGTTCCGGTATCTTTCTGTTCAGATTCACAGTGTAAAGCTGGTGCTTACTATTTTGCTAGTTTATTTTTGTGTCAAACCGTCCAGTCTGTCTATATGCCCCCCCCCCCCAAGTTTTTCTCAGAATAGTCCAGAGACACACATAACAGGCAGAATGGGTTATTCTCCTTTGATAGAAGGCTGTTATTCAAATCATTCACAAATAAACTGACAGACACAGAATGCTTCAGAATTAAATTCATGTTGATTTTCCTTCTCTTCCAGACAAAGAGTGACTGATGAGAGATTCTGTATGCCCATGCTTTCTACGGCCTTATGGCACAACAGGGGTAACATCTGCATCTTCGTTGAGACTTTTTGCCGTTGGGAAACATGAGACACGATATCATCATGAATGAGTTTGGAATGATCATCTTTATTCTGCTAGTGATTCTTTACATGTCATTCTGTTTAGTAGATGCCAAGCAAGATGGAAAAACTAAGGTATAAAATATTCATAATTTCAATTGGCCAATACCCCTCCCATTTTGATCTTTACATCCTTATACTTCCTGATTTCATTTGTAGCTAGTACTTTACATATTAGGATGTACATTTTTTACCATGAACTTTCTCAATCAATATTTTCTCATTATATGAGGTAATACATGTAGATATATATTTAATATTGGATGACCTTGAGTGGGATACAAGGGTATATCGCACGAGCTACAGTATGAGCATATTTCACGAGTCGGCACGACGAGTGAAATATTTCAAGCGAGTGCGATATACCTTAGTGTCCCACAAAAGAAAAGCCATGTAATATTATTATTATTATTAATGGTATGAAACCTAGTTCCTCAATTTTCACCATTACATGTTCTTATGTTTTTGTATTGACTTCAACATAAAACACAGGTAGAAAAACGTTATTTTGTCCTTACCCAAGCATCTTTCCAGGGCTGTGCGCATACACCCACTTTCTTAACCTTTGCGTAATTAAACGCGTATTCACTGTTTTACGTGTCATGCGCACCCCAAACCATGAGATATGGAAATATATTGCACGGTCATGCTGTTACTTTTACACAAACCACGAGATATTGTTTAAAAATTGCATGGTCATCTGGATACTTTTGCGCAAACCATGAGATACACAAGTTTTTCTGGTCGCCTGAAAACCCTTCATTCAAGTAATAATTACAAAATATTATTGCATTATTTTCTTAATCAGTGTACTAAATCTTACTTGATCATCTTGATATGTAGATTCACCTCCCTAACCAAGGTGCAATCTAAACCAAATGTACAAATGTCATCAAAAGATTGAAGAATATAGGAATTATTCCTTGAATATAAAGAGATCTTTAGAACAGAAACCTTGATCCACTTTCATATTTAACATTATTACCTATGCAGGGCATTTTAGCTGCAAAATAAAAAGCCGTATTTTGCACGCTACTCCAAATCCGTCACCGGAGCGGGCAATATTTTCCATATTGCCCTCTTCCAGGTTTTCCTCATAGACGAATGTACTAAAAAAGAGGGCAACATTTTGCCATATTCCACCCTTTCTACTTGTCAGTGCGCTTTTATCAAAGTGCATACGCGCAGTACTGTGTATGCGTTAAAGTCTACAAAGGCTTAAACAATGGATATGCGCGGTAACAATTTACGTCACAATTGCTTGGCCCAGATCACATACCTGTATGAATAACCTGAAATCAGAGGGACTGACAGGCAAACAGACGTGTTTGTAATTTCTACAAAATAGGCATATATACATGATATAGGTAATAATGATAATATTGACTGGCTGTACTTTCGGGGAATATCAAAAATGTTGCCCTTAAAAGAACCATATTGCCCTCGTCTTCGACTCAGGGCAATATGACTCTGTTGCCGCAACATATTTGATATCCCCCTCAAGGCTGTCAATATCATATAATTATTACCGGTATATACAAAATTCGGTGGTTATTAGGGACGATTGGGCCATCATATCTGTATTGTAAGTCGTGATCAGTCATCTTTGATTTTGTCCTTCATAGATCTGTGTATATATCTATGTTAATAAATTCCAACATATATATGCAGTCTTCAGCAATTTAAAAAAAAAGTTTGTTTGCATTTTGTTGGTGAGAATAAGCTTGTATGTTTCATTCAAATTTCAGGGAGATACTGGAGGTCCGCTAACCATCCCATATACTGGTCATGATGGCCTGTTACTTGTGTCAACACTAGATGGCAGCATGCATGCATTAAATCAACGTACAGGCCGCACAATATGGACATTGAAAGAAGGTATGAAATTAGTTTGTGTTTCGTTAATGGTGGAAATATCTGGTATTATACATATCTTGGCAGTAATGGTCTCTGCTGTGACATTAATTTATTTTTGTCACTCTCAACCTAGGTGATGTAAATGAGTACTCGAAAGGGAGAAATTCTTTGAATGCCATCCACCTGAATAATCACAGCAGCTGTGGTGACACTTGGATACATGATAAATGCGCCCTTGAAGACAATAAAGCTGTGTAAATGTAACTAATGTTTTTGTCAGTAGTACTAGTAGAAGCATTATGATTGATATATCAATTGAAGAATAGTTGACTATCAAAAAAGATCGTTTACAGACACATATATTTACACCTATATTTGCAGACCATTTTACTAAAAGTTGTGTTTGCCAAAAGTTCTTTAAAATTTTGAACAGGTTCAAAATTTCCTTGGAAGGTTGGCCAACGTTTGATGAACACAGCGAACAATTGAAGAATATTTACAGCATTTTTAAAGAATAATGGATGATTCTAGCGAATATCTGGAAATGCCTATTCACCGCTTTCACCAACTGTTCACAACCCCCAGTGAAATACCTACTTTAGTGTTCATAAGCTATTTAAAACTAAATTTTAAAAGATGGAGAAAGGAAGAACTGAAAGAATGAGGAAATCAGGAGGAGATTCAATGGAGAAAAATAAGAATTAAAGAAGGACAAATACAAAAAGCTAGAGGGAAAGGAAAGAGGAGAAATATATTTACATAGTTATGGTTAACAGGAACATTATCAAATAACAGTTTAATAAATGAATATAACCTTCAATTCTTTGTGACCTGTAACCCTCAATTTTAATATCATTTCAACAAAGAACTATTTATGGATCATGGATAATGACATTGATATTACACTCTTGTAGTGTGTGTGTGTGGATCACACAAGTGTGTGTATGAAATGCACCAAAATTAACAGTGAGTGAGTTGCCTTGTTTATAGCAAGAAGCCACTGTGACTACCAGCAGATGTTTGCCGGTGCAGTGATTGTAAAGATGTATGCCTATGTAATGTCCTAATAGCTTTACCATGTGGCATGTACATGTAAATCATGAATCCAATTCTTTCATCATGTTTTATGATAATTATCCACACAGTGATTTTACTGATTTGTCATTCTTGATATTGCAAACAAAATATAGAACGTCCAAAATGTTGTGTACTATTATTTCAATATTCAACATAACATGTATGCTATAACATTTCCCTGCTATAACCATTGTGTCTCGATGGTTTCTGTACATACTAGTGGTAATCTTTTGAATAATTTGAATTATAAAAGAATTTTTGCTATATCTCCACTTTTACCGTTTGACTGATAACGTTCTTCATGCACTCACACACATACAAGTACATGTATGCAAGGTTATTTATAGATTAAGTAACATCTGTACCGCTAGTGTAGAGCTTTAACCCTTTCGAGACAATTGACCACATTTTGTGGTTTGGCTCAATAACTTTTGATTCAGAGCTCTAGAAAATATACCAGATGCATGAGTAGAAAGAGCAAAAATTTCTGCACACACTAATGTATTTTTGTTTCATGACCATATTGCGTTTGATGCCAGGAATTTTTAAAACAAGAATAAGCTTTAAAATCCTTAAATTGGCAACACATTGAGAGGTTCAAAATCATTGTTTTTCTTCAAAATTGGCAATTTCTTTCAACTATTCAACAAATTTCTAACCATGTATATTGTTTTCAAAGACATTACACCTTATTAGAACCATGTAGCACTAAAATAAACATAGTATTGTTGCCAATTTGAAGAACAAAATGTGATCAATTTAGCCCTGAATTAATTCCTGTCCTGAAAGGGTTAAAGTGTACCAACCACCTGAAAAAAGAATTTGTATACCACTAGAAAGTATAAAATTAACCCCAAAAACTTTATATGAAATTCTATAGGTCAACAGTTTAGGAGTATGAAGGAAATAAAGAATAACATGAAGGTGCTCATGCGGAACTGAACCTCCGAGTTGGGTTCCGCGCTAGCCCTTATCTTGGCGAGCGCGTACAGGTGGGATGAGTAGTCTACTCACGAGTTGCTTTTATGCTTATAGAGAGTATAATTAAACTTGTAATATCTCTTTATAGAAGTGATATTCAAAGCCCATATTTGGAATATAGTAGAATGACATGGAACCTCTAACATACAGAGTAAAATATTTTGGGGTGTTTGGTACCCTTTAAAGGAGCAAAATTGCCGGCCAAAACAGCCTGAATATTTCACTTGATCAGGGTGATAATAATGCAATTCAAGAAATTGTCTGGAAATGAGATCATCCTAAAATGTACCATAAAGGAAGTATTTTTTCAGAATTTTGGTGATTATTCAGGTGTTTGACCTCTTTCTTAAAGGTTGACAAAGCCTCACATAGGAATGGTTTTCTGAGTGTTCTTCATGTATACTATGCACTTGATACATATTAGTCCTTACATGTAGCTAGTACATGTATCTGCTTCCCCCTAAAATGGCTGCCTATAATGAAATAAGCAGGTCAATGCACCAAAAATGTCTCAGTAGCTTAGAATTTGAAGGCAAATAACCACCTTTGATAAAACTAGTTTGAAATTTTCCAATGCTTTGTTACCTTTGTTGTTTTTATACTAGGTAATACCTATTTAGTCATGTATTTATGTGCATTCAAAATGTGCGACTATACCAACATGTATATGTATAAATGTAATAGACAGGTAAAATACCTGGTACCCCACTTTTATGGACAACCCTGAATGTTGGAGAAAAATCGTAGGTCTTTTAATGGAGAGCACTTTTTATTTTGAAGAGGGGCAACCTTCAATTACATGTCTACTCCACAATTGGTCAAAATGTACATGTACAGAATTGGCATTTTTTTAAATGTTTGTTAATACAAATAAATCATTGCAATGATTGAACTGGATTTTTCATAGTCAATAAATGAAACTGTTATACTTCCTACTTGAAAGGACATTTTTTTTACAGACATTTTATGTTTGTGAGTTTGTAAGACTGTAATTCCCATTTCCTGTTAATTTCCTCTCTCAAATTCTACACAAATAACAAGAAGTGTCACATCTATGTACACACAATCTAAGGAGGGCACAGAGTTATACATATTTCAATACATACATTTTCACTTTATAGAATAGAGAATTGATACTTATGTTGAAGTAATGCTGTGTGTAATGATTTTATTTTCATACTAAAGAAATCTAGAGAATCCCTTGTTCTAACGGATGTCACCTACATGGAATTATACATTGTATCATGTAGATCAACGTAGTATTTATAGATTGTATGTATGAACAAGTGCATTATTTCTTCCAATGAATATAAAATAACACTTTAAAAAAAAATTATTTCTTTGAAATATTAGATAACATATTCTACAGTACTTACAGTTTTTGTGATCAAATATCAAATATTTATATAATATTGAATGGCCTTGAGTGGGATACAAGGATATATCGCACGAGCTATGAGCACATTTCACGAGTCGGCACGACGAGTGAAATATTTTCAAAGCGAGTACGATATATCCTTGTGTCCCATGAAAGAAAAGCCATTCAATATTATTATTATTAATTGTATGGTACCTAGTTCCTCAATTTTCACCATTACATGTCCTTATGTTTTTGTATTGACTTAGACATAAAACACAGGTAGAAAAACATTTTTGTCCTTACCCAAGCATTTTGCAAGAGCTGCGCGCATACATCCATTGTCTTAACCTTTGCGTATTTAAGCGCGTATTCACTTTTTTACGCGTCAGGCACACCCGAAACCATGAGATATGGAGATACATGTATATTGCACGGTCATCCGGGTACTTTTACACAAACCATGAGATATTGTTTTAAAATTGCATGGTCATCCGGGAACTTTTGCGCAAACCATGAGATACGCCAATTTTTCTGGTCGCCTGAAAACCCTTAATACAAATAATAATTAATGTTATTGAGGTTTTATGTTATTCTGCTCTACATCAGATCAAAGAATATTGAAAATTCAGAATGTATTTTCACCCTGTTGATACATGTATGTACATGTATAAATTGAAGTGAATGACCAATTCTACCATTGATTGTTTATTATTGAATTAAACTTCCGGTTAAGTCCTAATCTCATATCAGGCAACATATGTTTTGATTGTCTTGAAATTAAAGAATTTCTCAAGCTCCTGTGTAAGCGGCAATTTATACAATTAAAGAATTTCTCAAGCTCCTGTGTAAGCGGCAATTTATACAATTTTGTCCAAAGTTTTTATCTGTAGAAACTGATCAAAATATGTCACTTTTTGTATCTTGTGTATAGCGTTACATGTGTCAGGGATCACAGTTGACCAGGAAAATACTTATTCAAATCAAAGGTCATGTTTTTCCCAATGCACAGAAATATATTACCCGGTATATAAAAATACTGTGTACATACATAAAACATGCTATTGAGGATACAATCGATATAGATTGTTTTTAATTTAATTTTTATGCCTCCGCCCACCGAAGGTGGTGCCGGAGGCATTATGTTTTCGGGTTGTCCGTCTGTCCGTCCGTCCATGCCGCTTTCTTGTTCTAGCGATAACTCAAGAACCACATGAGGTATGAACTTTAAACTTTGTGCTAGTATGTATCACCATAGGAAGACGATCTGATTGGATTTTGGGGTACTTACATGTACGTCAAAGGTCAAGGTTACAGAGGCCAATTCCTGAAATTTCAGGTGTTATTCAAGAACCATTTGAGATATGAACTTCAAACTTGGTACTAGTATGTATCACCATAGGAAGACGATCTGATTAGATTTTAGGGTACGTAGGTCAAAGGTCAAGGTCACAGAGGCCAATTTCTGAAATTTCAGGTTTTGGAATTTTTTTCACAATAACTCAAGAACCATTAGAGGTATGAACTTTAAACTTGATGTTAGTATGTTTCACCATAGGAAGACGATCTTATTAGATTTTGGAGTAATTAGGTCAAGGGTCACAGGTCGATTTCTGAAATTACAGGTGTTAGCCTTGTTAACACGATATCTCAGGAACCATTTGAGGTATGAATTTCAAACTTGGTACTAGTATGTATCACCATAGAAAGACGATCTGATTAGATTTTAGGATATGTAGGTCAAAGGTCGAAGGTCATGATAGAGGTCAATTCTGAAATTGCAGGTTTTAGCCTTGTTAACGTGATATCTCAAGAACCATGTGATCCAGTAACTTCAAACTTGGAAGTAGTACATGTATGCATCACCATAGTGAGACGAACTGATTAGATTTTTGTTCACGTAGGTCAAAGGTGACAGGTCATACAGGTCATTATACAGGTGTATGTGAAATTAATGTTTATTTTACCTTTGTTATCACCATATCTCAACTATTTTGTTTTCATGACTAGGAGGAGATAAAGTGATCAGACTTTTGGGTTATAAGGTGTAAGGTCAAATGTCAAAGAGGTCCATTAACATGTAATTAGAGACTTTTTATTCTGGTTATCACAATATTTCAAGAACAGTTTGAGCCATCAACTGAATTTAGGCAGATGCATATAGGAGACGCAGTCCTTGTTATTGATGTGATATTTATGTCATATTCCAGACCCAGTCGTCAAGATGGCAGTGGACAATCCTGATGGGTTTACATTCCTTCCAGATCCAACTGATGGAACTCTTTATGTACTAGGTCCAGGTGGTGATGGACTAAAAGTAAGTTTGTGAGATGGGTTTTATTCCTCTCAGATCCAACATTTATTTTCATGCGTGTATTTAAGACTTTTAGACAGTGTTTTCTGTTGATTTGCTTGTCTAATCACTGTTAGTTTGGAAAAGGCCACTAAATTAAAAATTTGTTTTTTACACACTCATGCTTTTCCAATCGTTTTTATCCATTTGATTTAAACCAAGTATTTCTCTCTTCATACTTTGTTACATTCATAAAATTTTCTTGCTAATAATTTATTAGCAAGAAAATTTTATGAATGTCTTCCAATGATTTTCCTTTTCTTCAGAAACTACCATTAACCATTCCATCAATAGTTTCATCGTCTCCATTCCGAGGGCCAGACAACATGCTTTACACAGGTAAGGATCGTGTACTGAACCAAATATTGTAAGTGATCATGAGTTAAATAAATCTATCATTAAGCATTTTAGCAGGTTGTTCCCACTAATCGCTACTTATTGTACTCCCTGTTTAGTATCACGTTGATTGTAAATGAATGGTGTTTATTATTCATTTTTGTGAATGTTGTCAATTATGTATGATTACTGCCAGGATTATGAATAAATTTCTTTACAATTGTACATTGTTGTTATTGTAATGATTATTTATGATGTCTATCTTTATTTGGAATAGATTTGTCTTGATTAAGAAGATACTTCTAGTTTCTTAAGTAAATTCTTGTTGAAGTAATAATGGTCTGCACAGAATCCCACTAACAAATATTATGTACATGTCTTTTACTTGGTTTATTCTATTATTATACATCAGGGAGAAAAGCAGACACATGGATAGCAGTAGACGTCAACTCAGGTCATAAGAAGCAGACACTGACCACTGAGTCCAGCCAATCCTCCTGTCCACTGACCAGTAGCTCAACACTCTTCCTGGGGCGTACTGAATTCACAGTCACTATGTTTGACAGCACAAACAGTAACAAAATGTAAGCATGATATTTATGTCTGCAGGGTTCCCACGGAAAGTCATGGAAATTTTTTAAAAATCTCCCAAAGTCATAGAAAATCATGGGAAAATGAAAAAAAAATCTCCCAAAGTCAAGGAAAATCATGGGAAAATGAAAAAAAAATCTCCCAGATTCATGGAAATTGAAAAAAAAAACTCTTCCAGAGTGTTGGAAAGTCATGGAAATTGATCAGGGATGTGGGCGGTGGATGGCTATGGCAGCCTCCCATCGCAAACATGAAATAATATCACTGCATGGTGTTCTTGTGTCGCTTGGATGCAGCAATCCATACCAAAATGGTACTTATCTGGTCATGGAAAGTCAAGGAATTTGGTTCTCAAATTTCTGTGGGAATGTATTCTTTCAAGAGGAAAAAAGGATGGTGGAAGATAGCAAAAAGACTACATAAATAGAGAGAGCTTGTTCAAAGTATTTGTGATGTCTTTGCATTCATACAGTACCTGTAGACATGTTCAAAGGGAAAATAGAGGATAGCAAAAAGAGAGAGAGAGAGCTTGTTCAAAGTATTTGTGATGTCTTTGAATTTATACATGTAGTCATGTACAGAGGGAAAATAGAAGATAGCAAGAAGAGAGAGAGAGAGGGAGCTTCAAAGTATTTGTGTTGTCTTTTCATTTAAGCCTGTACACATGTACAAAGGGAAAATAGAATATAGCAAGAAAAAAGAGAGAGAGGGCGAGAGATGGTTCTAAGTATTTGTGATTTATTCCTGTACATATATTGCTGCGCATTATTACAACTGTGTATCCTAGGTATGTATTGTAGCTCAGTTTTCTGAATTTGGATGTCAGGATTTAGTTGAGATGTATCTAATCTTGTTGCTCTGCACCCCTTCCAATTTTACTCTTTATTTTTTCTTGTTAGGTGCCTGGTAGCAAATTCTGTGTTATTCATTCTTCCTCTTTGAAAGTGATAGTTCATGTGTAATAATTGATTGCAAAACATATGATCCAGAAGTGTTTGCTGGACACAAGCTTTGATATATATCCCATGAAAACAATGTTATTTTTCAGTCAGACAATTCAGTTAAATTTCTTTAAGTGGTCTGAGCTCATTATAGAAATTCTATTGATTTCATCCAAAGCCTAATTGTTCAATTAGATTTCATCCCGGCTTTGAAATAATTTGTGTTTACATTGGTTGTCCCTCATTTGTTTACACAGCTGGAACGTGACGTTTGCTGACTACTCATCTCATGTCTCTCCAGATCAGAGTAATTATGGTGAGTCCTAGGAGAAATGTATGAACATTGACAGGAAAATAACAAACAATGTCTTAAATGTAAGTTTCTGTGTAAATATTAGCTTTTAATGGGGACCATTTAGCAGAAAAAATCATTTGTTTGCAGACTAGTCATCTTTTGTCTCTTCGGATAATAGTAATTATAGTGAGTCCTAGGAGAAATTTATTTTAGACAGGTGTATGAACATTGCCAGGAACTATAATAAATGGGGTTATAAATATATGTTTCTACATATGTAGATGTTCGTTTTCAAAGAGGACCAATCGGCAGAAAAATATATTTTCTTATTGCTTATGACATCAAATTTACACAAAAAGTAAGTGACATTCATATGGTGTGGCAGATATCATTTATTTGTAATTTTGAACATCCTGTGTAAGTTTTGTTTCATTCTGTGAGAATGTATTTTTCGTTGTTACCAGAACACAAGATAACCATCAATTCATCTTTAGTATATCTATACCTGTGCAGTGTCTTGCTCAATTTTATTCATAATCATTACAAAATCTTGTCACTTCTCATCCATCACAGACAAGGGTAATACCGTAAAACCAGAAATTTTCGCGTGCATGAAACTTTCGCGAATTTCACGAGTGGTCAACATTCCCGGAAGTTTCATGCTGCGAAATAATAAATTCACAATTGAAACAACATGAAATTTGTGAAAGTTTCTTACTGCAAAATTGGCTGTCATTAACAATTTGCGAAAGTTTTATGTGGCAAGAGTTTCAGGTTTGACAGTAGTAAGCACTATAGAGGTGCCTTGAGCATCCCCTGGGATGTGAATGGTATGTATGTTATTCTCATCATCATTAATATCATCATTATCATTACAAGATCTGCGCCACTTCTCGTCCATCGCCGACGGTCAGATGGTGACTCTTGACAAGAACACTGGTGAGATGCTATGGGTGACCAGCCATAGCTCACCGGTGGTAGCCATGTACCGTCTCCTTGGGGAAGGACTACACAAGGTTGGCCATACATCGGTCTCACCCAACACCCTGAGTCACCTGCTAGATGGTGGAGAATACCCCACATGGAGGAACCAGCTCCTGGGATACACCAAGCATACTAAACTAGTGTGAGTACATTTGTATTTCATGCAAGCATACTGTCTTTACATGTAATTTTATATCTGTGTTTTTTGTCCGTTTGGGAATTCACATATTGTAAAGGTATAGATATACAAGATGTTGTACAGTATATAATTGTTACCAGTGTTGGGTCCAAGACCAGAGGGACCGAGATCCAGATCAAGATCAAGATCCGCAGCTCAAAATCGAGATTAGAACATCTGAGATCAAGATCAGATATGTTTAAGATCAAGATCAAGATCGAGGTTACTGATGCCGATCTCGAGACTGGTCTCAAGATCAAGATCGATCTCGAGGTACCCAACAATGATTGTTACTACATGTACATGATTCATAGATACACACTGATTCCTTTTTATTACACTGAGATTAGAATACAAATGATCTGAAGTACAATGTTGTGTCAATATGTATGAATTCCTGCTGAACTTCCTCAGCTAAGAAATTTTGCTACTAGCTTTTTTCCATTTTTTAAAGCACACTGTCTAGGATTTATTGTTGGAGATTTTATTTGCATAGTGAAATTGCTGCTCTACTAAATATTATTCACCAAGAGCAAACCAAATTTGTGGGACTGACATGTTCAAGCTGAGTAACTTGTCATTTATTTTCATCATCATTCTGTGATTTCAATAGGCCTACCTTGTACATTGGGGAGTATCCATCAGGTTTATTGGCTCTCCCAGCACTAGTGGAAGCAGAATCAGTTCCTATAATAGTAAGTTTGATCATTCTTTGGATTAATATGTGAAATGTATCAAAATAAATATACAGGGGTTTAAGGGGTTTCACACTATTAAAGCCCAGTATTGATTGAATAGAAATGTTCTTACAAATACTTGTAATTAAACAATGATAGAAAGCAAACTTTTATTTTCTTTTTTTCTTTTTCAGTGATTAATGTGTTATATGATGTGACTGAATCAAAACCTTATTATTGTTAGTTCAACTCTAGGCTTTTGCAACAGTGTTAACCATTTTGGTTTTCAGTTTGGTAGAATTCTGCTCAAGAACAAAAAATATCCAAGATTACATATTCCAGAAAGAGTTGGAAGGTATTTGTTTTTACGAAAGTTACAGGTTTACCATTCAAATCATATTCAATACATCTATAGTAGAGATGACAGAATCTTCATACAAAGCTAAAGAATGAGATTTATTATTTGAAACAAATAAATTTTTAATCTTCATGGTATCAAATATGCTTTAGTGTTTCGTGGTTGTCTAAGATGTATTTCCTTTTAAATATTTGTCTTATAGTCCAGAGGTTGGAGTCCTCCTCTACTGGAAGGTCCAGGGTTTGATGGCAGTACCCCCCCTATTGAACGTGATAAACCTCCCTTGAACCCCTTGTCAGATGGCAGTAACATCCAAGGCCTCATTTTACTGGGTAAAGAGTTTTGTGCAAAATTGTATTTTTTCAATTTTAGAAAAATGATAATATAACGATCATATCAATTGTTATAACAAGGAGGTGTTTAAGCTCAGTAGCAGAGCAATGGTCTGGTATCTGAGAGGTTCAGAGTTTTAAACCATGCCATGATACATGTAGTTATATCGTTTGTCACAACATTTATATACATTTTCATTTCTGCACCTAGGTCAAGTTGATGGCTACCTGGTAGGTAGAAATTTCCTTGAATGCTTGAATGCCTTTACTGGGTAGCTCTGCTAAAATTGGGCTCATAATAGTATTCAGCGCTTTGTATAGTCAGGATAAAGTGCTTTATAAATCTAACAAGTGAATGAACTGTCATACTACCGTTCTCAATTATATCTCACTCATTTGTCCTTCGCTCTTCTCCCCACTGCAGGTTACCATGAGACGCCAGCCAATGCCATGATGATACGCCCCACTGCACCTGTCACCCTAGATGACCTCTCCTCCACCGTCATCCAGGCCACGCCCATTCCTCGTCCTCCCTCCAACCCCTCCAAGCCCAGTCCACCCCACACCTCATCTGACAGGGAGCCCCCTGCACCTAACCCCGGAGCTGGCACGGAGTCATTTAGCCTGTGGTGGATCCACAGGAGTGAAGCAGTCTTCATGGGAGGTATCTTTACCCTCCTTGCTGGGCTGGCTCTTATCTTGTACTTTTTGCCAAAGGTAAGTTGATCAAAAGAGACTTCCTTTTGTGATTATGGATCTTTTAATTGCTTTGCTATTCACTGAACTTTCTAAAACAAACTAATGTTAAACTAATTGGCTATATAGTGTATTTAACTTTCAGCTTTTTCCATTTGACAAGAATAATGATTTGTAGCTCTTATGCCCTAAAAAGCAATTAAGAGCCTAAAATATTAATATGTGAATGTTGTGGAAAATGAATAGGTAAATAATGGAGAAATGCATCTGGTCATTTATCTGAATGATCAGAAACAAAACCTAGATGTTCTCTTTATTTGAAATTATTTCATTTTGTGTTTGTGTAACCTAATATATTATGACTCTTATGTAACCTAAAATATGAATTTTGTTCATATCCAGCCCCTTGTGGTAGTTTCTCAAAATCCCAACTCTGCCCCGCCGTCACAGTCCAGCCACCACAGTGGGTCAGGGAGCATCGGGGGTAAGAAGGAGGTCACTGGAACAAGAGTTGGAGATGATCATGTGCCAGAAGGTTTTGTAAAGGTTGGCAAGATCCTATTCAACCCAAAGCAGGTGCTAGGACAGGGCTGTGAAGGAACATTTGTCTTCAAGTAAGTACAGCTGAACCTGCTTTAATTAATCACCGGTGTAGAAAGACCATCTGTCTGTGAAGACTGCCCTTTTTTGTTTCTCTTGGATAGTGTTTTTCTTTAAATTCTGCATTAAAAGTATGTACACATTAACATAACTTGAGTGTCTTAATAATACATGTTTGACTGTATCAGAAATGCATTTTCTGCATTAAAAGTATGTACGCATTAAAAGTATGTACACATTTACACAACCTTTAGCGTCTTAATAATAATACACGTTTGACTGTATCAGAAATGTGTCAGAAATATGAGTTTCTTTAGGTTGCATGGCAAGGAATTTTAAGGGTGACAACTTTTGTTTTTTCAAAAGAATAAAGAGCTCCAGAAAAGGCTAGTAACATTATCTAGTAACGTTACTAGATCAAATAATGTTACATTCAATGGGTTCTCAACAGGAGTTGCTCCTCACGATAGAAAGTAAATGTCCTTTAAAACATCAAGAGTGAGTTGTAATGCTAGAATTTATGTAATGGTTAGGCAGTAAAGGGAAAGATTTTGAAAAGAAATGCACCTGTGTTCTATTACCATACAATAAGCAATTTAGCATCACTGTGAAACGAATTTTTTTCATTTGTCTTTTGTTTAATCTGCAGAGGGCGCTTTGATAATCGGGATGTGGCCGTGAAGCGCATCCTCCCAGAATGCTTCAGTTTTGCAGACAGAGAAGTGGATCTGTTGAGAGAGTCGGATGAACACCCGAATGTAATTAGATACTTCTGCACGGTAAGCTTTCGATAATGCTTTCTTTAATAATATTCCTCGGTCTTGGCATAGTTTTTTTAATCTCTGTGCAATTAATATTTTTTTCGTACCAAATGGTAACATCAGAACAATTTATGACATCAGTCTGAATATTTAACCCTTTTATGACAGGAATTATTTAAGAGCTAAATTAATCAGATCTTGTTCTTCAAATTGGCAACAATAATACTTTTCTTTTACTGCTACATGTTTCTATAAGGTGTAATATCTTTGAAAACAATATACATGGTTAGGATTTTTGTCGAAAATTTGAAAAAATTGCCAATTTTGATAAAAAACAATGATTTTAAACTTCTCAGTGTGTTGCCAATTTAGGGATTTTAAAGCTTATTCTCATTTTTAAAATTCCTGGCATCAAACACAATATGGTCATGCAACAAAAATGGACATAGTGTGTGCAGAAAATTTTACTCTTTCTACTCATGCATCAGGTATATTTTTTAGAGCTCCGAATCAAAAGATATTGAGCCAAACCACAAAATGTGGTCAATTGTCTTGAAAGGGTTAAATATCATTTTTTCAAAAATTTTCTTCATGGTAGTAATATGCTGTTCTCTGAGTGATAGAGATGCGATCAATCTACATTTTAGTGAAAATTCCTCTGGACATATCTTCAAACCAGTGAAATGTGAATGTGTCATCTAATGGTAGCCAAAGCAGTAACATTACTAGAACGCTATGGTTGTATCATTAAATGGAAGAAATACCTAAATTCCTCTCCTGGGTCAGACTAAATGATTTTAAGAGTAACCAGTTGGATAATTTCATGAATGAAAGCAAACATTCAAAGAAACCTGTCGTTGCATACCACCATGACCAAGTCTTTTTGTTACCTATCTGTCTGCCAAGAACTTCACATGTGTTCGTTCGTGTTCGTTCGTGTTCCTATGTTACAGGAAGCAGACCTTCAGTTCCGTTTCATTGCTCTAGAGCTTTGTACGGCTACACTGCAGGAGTTTGTCCATGATAGAGGGCGCTTTCACATGCTAAAGCCTCTTGACATTCTATACCAGTCCACGTCTGGCTTGGCCCACCTACACTCATTAAATATAGGTGAGTGAAATTGTTTCTTTGTGTGATGATGATGGTAATGGCTTCTTGTATAGCACCGGTATCCGCCTCTGCTGTGATGATGGGAAGTGGGAGAGGTGTCAGAGAGGTGTGATGGCTAAGCTTTTGAAAAAAGACATTTCCTCGGGGGGGGGATTTTGTTCTAGGGTTTTTTTCAGTTTACCTGAGCTTTTCAGAGCTAAATTGCTTCCTACTCATGTTTATTCTTTTAATGTGATACTTACTGAGCATTCCTAGTATTATGTACTCCTGACATTGATATCAAGTTGGTAACAGGTAAGAGCAGAATCAATGAAGTATCACCAATCTTAAAACCATGGACTATAACTTCATGTATGCCCCCCTTTCTTTTCCAGTTCATTGAGACATCAGGCCTCAAAATGTCATCTTATCCCAGCCCAATCAACATGGCAAGGTCATCTTCTGTGAAATTGGACGTTACTGTGGCTGTTTTCCATTTCTCAGGAAATATACCACTTGTTTGTGATCATACAACCTTAGAATATATATAAACTTATTTTTTTCTCCAGTTCATAGAGACATCAAGCCTCACAACGTCCTCATATCCCAACCAAACCAACATGGCAAGGTCAAGGCCATGATCTCAGACTTTGGACTCTGTAAGAAGCTAGCTGCGGGTAGGATGTCCTTCTCTCGGAGGTCAGGGGTCGCAGGCACGGACGGATGGATAGCTCCAGAAATGATGATTGGACAAGATAGAACAGTAAGGAAAACATGAAAGAGAAATGTCAGTGATTTTGACAAGTTACTCAAATTACATGAGAAGTTACCATGTATGAAATAATAGTGAAACATGTGCAATTTAAATTTTAGTGATATGCTTATTGTTGTAATATATCACCATGAGTAGGACATGAATTATTTGAATTTCAGACACTATTTAACATTTTAACAAAGTTTTCTGTTGTGATTGAATAATGTCTGTTGATTTAGAGAAATGTTTAATTTTATTTGTTTTCTATCTCAATTTCTTGTCCCCTTTGTTTATATTGTATTTATCCTCTCCTTTCTGCCTTCATCATTCTAGCTCCTTCCCTGTCAATCTTTCCTTTTTATTTGAGGTAACAAACCCCTAATCCAGGAGAACCACGCTCAATATTTCTGGTTCAAATTTTAAAGTTTCTTTTTTATGATTTTCTATATCTCTCCCCCAGACAACAGCCATAGATATCTTCTCATTGGGTTGTGTTTTCTACTATGTACTGTCTAATGGTAAACATCCGTTTGGGGATGCTTTACATCGCCAGGCCAATATCATCTCTGGAGAATGTAACCTGGATTTATTACCACCAGGTATTCAAGAACTCAAACTATTGCAGTCCTTTGTTCAAATTTTCTAGAGAAATGTCTCACAACTTGTCAGTCGATGGTCTGGGACATGTCATGTAAAAATTTGCAGTTGTTCTGAATCAGTTGCAACCAAACTTAGTGTTATATCAATCTTAACCCTTTCAGGACAGGAATTATTTAAGGGGTAAATTGATCACATTTTGTTCTTCAAATTGGCAACAATGATATTTTATTTTAGAACTACATGGTTCTAATAAGGTGTAATGACTTTGAAAACAATGTACATGGTTTGGAATTTTGTTGAAAAGTTCAAAAATTGTAAATTTTGATGAAAAAACAATAATTTAGAACCTCTCAATGTGTTGCAAATTTAAGGATTTTAAAGCTTATTCTGGTTTGTAAAATTCCTGGCAGCACACGCAGTATGGTCATGCAACAAAAATGGACATAGTGTGCAGAAATCTTTGCTCTTTCTGCTCATGCATCTGGTATATTTGTTAGAGCTCTGAATCAAAAGTTATTGAGCCAAACCACAAAATGTGGTCAATTGTCTCGAAAGGATTAACCCTGTACATACATGTATGAGATATCTCAGACAATTATATTATATGTACGGTAGTAACCAGGTTCTGAAGACAGAATAGAGATTACAGAAAAGCATATGGAATGTAGGAGGGAATATTTACAACCTTTTATTCCGTTCTCGTTATTTCGTGTTTACGAATTATTACAGATGATGAAGTAGCTCATCAGCTCATCACCAAGATGCTTGATCCATGTTTTGACAAGAGACCAGAGGCAAACGCAATCCTCATACATCCTTTCTTTTGGTCGCCAGAAAAACAACTTGCATTCTTCCAGGTAAGGAATCAGTACTTTATTTTGTGACATTGTACCCATGTCTTCTATCATTAGTTCAACTACCTCTTGGAAAAACTAAGTTGGAATTTCTTTTTTTGTTACAGGCAAGAATGAAAGAATGTATTTAAAACATAATTTCAACTTTCCAGCATTTTATCAAAGAAAAAAATACAAGGAGCAACAGAATATTATCCTAAATGCCATTAAATTGAACTGAAAATATTTATTAAAGGGAGATTGCCCATTTGTTCCTAATTATGAGCTTTCATTTGATAATAGAGTGCTAAATTAATAAAACAAAAAGATATTATTAGAGTGGGTGTAACTCATGCTCTTTATTGAATGTGTTTGATTGATGTTTTTAGAGAACAACTATGCATGTGTACAATTAGTGATGTGCTGAATACATCCATAGAAAGGGTTAAACACATAACTTTTAGAAAATATCCTTACAAAACCACCCCAAAGGAATACTTTGCCTGTGACAAACTCTCTCTTTGATTTATGTTATAGGATGTTAGTGACAGAATAGAGAAGGAACCTTTAGACTGCCCCCTGTTGGTTGCCTTGGAAACGGACACACAAAAAGTTGTCAGAGGTGACTGGAGAAATAACATCACCGAAGAATTACAAGCAGGTAAAGAAATGTGTTATGGATACCAGAGAACGTCTAAGCCTTCTTTCACGAAACTTTTTATCATTGCATAGGGGTACAGTTTCACCTTTTCATTGTATTTTTGCATTGTCTTTTGATTTAGAATGCTATAAATTGCACCTAATTCATGAGCAGAATTATAACTGACAAAGTGTGAACCATAATAACTGATGAAGATGTAACAAACTAAATACCATCATTCACTTATATCTTGTCATTAGTAAGCATAGCTCTACAGATGTTTTTACTTAATGACTATCAAAATTAATATAATGTAATATAAACGTTTCATTGAATGTAAAAACTTTGTGGTTCTAATCCATTTTTGTCACTTGCCTTTCAATTCTTTGTTTGCAGATCTCAGAAAATTTAGGTCGTATAGAGGGCATTCTGTGCGAGATCTTTTAAGAGCAATGAGAAATAAAGTGAGTATATTTCATTTAATAATTTCGTTATTGATCTTATGCAAGGAATTTCGATTTGAGAACACATGAACAATTTGATCCAGTTGATGTCTAAAATTACCAAAGTGTAATTTCTTGAGTTAGGTGATTATGAGACCTGCTGCATCTAATATGTTTTCTTTCATAATGAAACAACCAACCTCAGATTTTTATGTTTAACGATGAGTTAAAGTGATTTGGTAACTTTGTAGAGGATTGATAAAATTTGAGCTGCCTGGCCTTACATGCTATCAGTGTATGTAATTTGGTGTAAAAATGAAGTCCAGGAAAAAAAAAAGCACTTCAAAATCATCATGTGCTTCACAAAAGTAAACATATGCAAGTGCCTGGAAATGCCAGACTCATTTTCTCCCATAGACTCAGTGTTAGACTAAAGCGTATGGCCATACGCTTTCATAAATGGGAGTATTCAGTCACAGATATCTTAATAATAGCATTATATGTTTGAAAACCTTTCTATGCCTGGCTATTTATTTATCCTTCTGAACATCATTATACAAGACAGATATCAGAATTCAATAATTTATTAAATCAACCCTCCACAAAGTTACCGAATCCCTTTAAGCTATGGTCTGTTGTTGCTGTCTGTTTTACAAAACACAGGTACTCAAATCCACATTTTCTGTCAATTAACTGGTGTCGGGGTGTTATAAAGGTAGCATAGTGAACCATAATGGTGCGTAGAGATGGTATGAATGACGCAAAGAGCAAAATGTGTAGTTTTGTCCGTGTTTCTAAAATTACAATCAGACTTATCAGAATAAAAGTTTTCATGTTATTTTGCTTAAAAATATAGTTAAATACTAATTCTACATCCTAATATTTTGGTTCTGCCTGTAAAGAATAAAATTATGATTTTGAATAATTTTGTCATATGCATCTTTCCCGCGTTTTTACATGTCATCACGTTTCGCTAAGCCACCTAACTTTGATGTAGGTTTTCACGCTATCTTGTAGTTTGGAATGTCTATTTCTGACTTTAAAAAAAAAATCAGTGATTGGCACTGCCACTAAATTCCAAACCAAGTCTCCTCATTATCTTTTCACCCCATCCTCCCGTTCAGAAACATCATTTCAGGGAGCTTCCAGATGAAGTGAAGGCATCACTTGGCAAGGTGCCAGATCAGTTTGTTAAGTATTTTACATCGCGCTTCCCTCTTCTCCTCCTTCATGTGTACGAAGCATTGAGGCTATGCAGTGAGGAGCCAGTCCTGTCCAAGTACTACTACAACTCAAAGAAAGACACGCACACGGCAGCAACATTAGAAGATCATATCCAGGCAGTAGATTCTAACCAATGAAAAGGGGGGAATCCCGTATTATATCATCTAGGGGGAATTTGTGAGAAAACACTGTGTTTACATGAGAGAATATGCTGCATTTTGGAAGTTAGAAAGGTCCATTGTTGAAATCTACTCTTTAATCATGGATCATCATTCAAATTGTATTTTTATGATATCACCTCTGGTTTGGACATGTGAGGAAATATGATAATAAGTTTATTGTATCTGGATGGAATAAATTCCTTGAATATATTTTCCAATGCCCCCAGGCAGCTTAGTGAAAGATAGAGTCATAGTGGTACTTTGTAATTGCCCTGAGCATACCATAGAATAATTATATGTCCATTATGAATCTAGCTATTATCATTGTTATCATTTTCATTGTTGATTAAGTCAAATAATCTATTTATTGCTCAAATGTAACATATAAAAATTATTTGATAGATAATTTTTTAATAAGAATCAGTATTTTGGAACAATGAAAAAGGGGCTCATTCACTCTACCTTCACTTACAAGGTTAGATGATGATAATCTGCATCATTTGCAGCATGTCCAATCAGCTAGCAGTATGTAGCGTAAGGAAAAATTGATCCAATTAAGTTGTTGTATCATTAGTGTTGTATTCATCTTGTTTCTTCTTATAAAATATTTATGCTTGAATCTTTATTTAGCAAGGAAACTTAATTTCAAAACTTGTCTATCAATCGACAGAATGAAATGGTAACTAGAAAACTTTGTAACTTTCCAAAATGCAGTGTGTTTAGAGTGAACACTTGAAACATATCCCCCTACTTCGTCTCTAATAAGGTGCCTTGTTTCACTGATGCCTTTGTAAGTTATTTTATTTATTGAAAATAGTATGTATGTATACTGAGGGCATAGTGACTTCTATGTTTTCTTGCCAGATATTCTTTGTGTGTTAAAAACTACTTGTAATGTGTCATATAGTTTCATAAAGCTATTGTGGAAGCATTAATAAGCACATTAAGAAGTAGAGTTGAGGAAATTGCTGCAGTAGGCATAACTTTTTTATTCTATTTCTTTCTAGGAAAAATGTGGACCCTCTTACATGCAGTGTGGAGTAATGTATTGGGTGTATGAAAATTATTGTTG
This sequence comes from Heliocidaris tuberculata, assembly GCA_025618425.1. Classification (NCBI taxonomy): domain Eukaryota; kingdom Metazoa; phylum Echinodermata; class Echinoidea; order Camarodonta; family Echinometridae; genus Heliocidaris; species Heliocidaris tuberculata. The sequence continues at coordinate 7,471,423 of CM046836.1, read as the reverse complement.
AGGATTTCATTTTTAAAGTATTCAACGTTCCAAGATGCCGATGTGGGATGACAATGAATTCCCTTTTTACTTTTTATTAAAAGGATACCATGAATCTGTAGAAGATCTCGTAGTGAGTGATTAGTAAAATGAAGTGAAACATAATGTTTTGAGTTATGCACATGAAAGGTATTTGTAATTATGCTCGTCTAGATATCAGGCCTGCTGTTTCAGCCTTCCCTTTTTTTGGTCTCAAATGAAAAATGCTTCAGTTCATAATTAATCAGACCCTATTTGTGATGTGCTTTTAGAGATAAATTGACATATGGGTTTAAAGGAAGATATAAAAAGTGTTATTGATTGTAGCAGCATCAGCATGTGTATAAAAGACTGATGATAGAATGGTGCTTTAGACATGACAGTATTAGATCAAAATTTTGATATTTGTCTACAAGAGTATTATTCACTGTTATATATAGAAAAGAAGGTCCGAAGAAGTCGCTCGCAATTGGAATTCCACTTTTTGTCAATACACTTTAGAAGATGTACTTGAAGTGTGTTGATAGAACAATGAAAGCTGTATGAAATTACTATTATGTTCTCTCTTTTTAAATGTGCAGTCATAAAGTCATTCAAATAGAAGAGCTACATAATAAATGTATGTAGAATTATTATTATTCTTTAAGAAACTGTTTACACTTTCAGGTTTTATATTTGTTATTTACTGTTTTTTAAAGAAACATGTATCGACCAAGCAATTTTGTATTTGTGTTTTGAATTCTGATTTTGTTGGACTGTGCCAGGCTTTGATTATATTGTTTCCTTGTTATGTAAACATAGAAAGAAATTAAGATGACTTATTAAGTTCATGTTGTTTTCTCACAGAGAGAAGGAATTTGAATGTAGTTGTATCCAGAACCCATTTTAACAATCTTACGCTATGAAGAATATGAGACCAGTGACTGACTTTCAGTTTTATTTTTTATTTTTATTTCCTTTTGGCTGAAATGATTTATTGAATAGTCATTTGTACAAAATGTAATAATCAATGCTCCATTGAAATGTTAGAAATCATGTTTGGCTGACACCAAGTTAGAATGAAACAGATATAAAAATGAAAATTATAAACTCTTTGTAAACATTTTGTTTTGGTTGCTAGTATTACAGTTAGCTGTGGCTGGAATTTTGCTATAATATCATGTATCCATTTGAGCAAAATGTTTGATATGGCATGTCCTTCTAAATCTAGTGTTTTTAAAGGGTACCAATCACCAACAAATATTTTGCTCTGTATGTTAGAGGTTCCATGTCACTCAAAATATGGGCTTCAAATATTACTTCTATAACGAGATATTGCGAGTTTGATTACACTCTCCATAAGCATAAAAGCGACTTGTGAGTAGACTACTCGACGCACCCGTACACACTCGCCAAGATAAGGGCTCGTGGGGAACTCAACTCGTAGTTTGGTTCTGTGCGAGCACCTTCATGTTATCCTTTATTTCCTTCATACTCCTAAACTGTTGGCCTATAGAATTTCAGATAAAGTTCTTTGAGGTTCATTTCATACTTCCTAGCGGTATACAAATTATTTTTTCAGGTGGTTAGTACACTTTAAATGAGAAAAATACAACCAGTGCTCAAAATGTAACAATAATCTGATGTTATAGCATGATATTCAGTTTAATTTATATTTTGTATGAACTTCAAGAAAGATAGAAGGGACAGTATACAGTCATTCTGTGAAATTGTTATACAAAATTCTCACCTAGTACATGTATTTGTGAGGGAATTAGGTGTAGGTTGCATGCCCAGAGTTTGAACCTTATAACTGAAATTTGAAATTAAGAGTTTTTGTTCATGGAAGTTAATATGGCCTTGTAGCAGTGAATGCCAATAGAGACATAAAATCTTACATTGAAATATAAACATTTTATTAAAATGAAATATTGTCTGTTGAGAGCCAGAAGGTCATTGTAACTCAATAACACAGAGTTAACCCTTTCAATACAATTTACCAAATTTTGTGGTTTGGCTCGGTAACTTTTGATTCAAAGCCCTAAAAAAATATACCAGATGCATGAGGAGAAAAAGCAAAAATTTCTACACACACTATGTCCATTTTTATTGCATGACCATATCAGGTTTGACACCAGGAATTTTAAAAGAAGAATAAGCTTTAAAATCCTTAAATTGGCAACATATTGAGAGGATCAAAATCATTGTTTTTTTTACCGAAATTGGCAAATTTTTGAACTTTTCGACAAAGTCCCTAACCATGTAAATTGTTTTCAAAGACATTAACCTTATTAGAACCATATACCACTAAAAAGAAAAATATTGTTTTTTGCCAATTTGAAGAACAAAATGTGATCAGTTTAGCCCTTAAATACTTCCTGTCCTGAAAGGGTTAACACCCTTCTGAATCTTTAAAGATGATATTTTGTCCTGTGGATGAATATCATCTGGATATAGTTTTAGAAAAAAAAAAAAAAATTGGCATAAAATTGACATCATCATAATGTGTTCATTTAAGTGGACATTGAGTAAATTCATGGATATATGGTATAACAATGTATTCCAGATGTATTAAAAATTCCCAATGTTGTATACAAGGAGTTAGATTTCACTTTTATAAAATCCTCTTTTGTAAAATCACTCTTCAAATATGAATATCTTGATTGTAATTTGTGATTTAAAGTACCTGCTTATTCTATTGAAACTGCAAATTATTTAGCATGCAAGCATTTGCTGGGTTTAATATGTTGCCATGTCATTTAATCTGGTTTCTGTTAAATCACCCTTTAAAGAAGATAAAGTCTTGGTTCCTTTGAATATTAAAATAGATAAGATATTTAAGTGCAATATTTAGAGAAAAATGTATAGGTGTATGTCCAAACACATTTGAAAGGGAAATCGTCTGTTTGGTTGAGAAGTTGATTTCATGAATTACAATTTTACTCATGAAAATATATTGAATTTTCCTTAAAGGGTACCAATCACCCAAAATAACTTTGCTCTGTATGTTAGAGGTTGCATGTCGTTATACTGTATTCAAAATATGGGCTTCATATATTAATTCTATAAAGAGATATTGCTATTTCAATTACACTATCTATAAGCGTAAAAGCGACTCGTGAGTAGACTACTCGACGCACCCGTACGCGCTCGTCAAGGTAAGGGCAATGGAACCAAACTCTGAGTTCGGTTCCGCGCGCGCATTTTCATGTTATCCTTTATTTCCTTCATACTCATTAACTGTTGACCTATAGAATACCAGACAAAGTTCATTCAGGTTGATTTTATACTTTCTAGCTGTTCACAAATTATTTTTTCAGGTGATTGGTACACTTTAAATCCACCTTTTGGGATGAAATTACGGAACAGTTGATTTTTTTTTTGGGATGGTATTTGTAATGTGGAAAATGGTCACAATTTTTTGATATACATGTACAATAGTAATAATGTGTACTGTTATATACATAAGAATATTGTCATGTTGGAAGAAAATTTAAATATGAATGAGCTGCAAGCTCACTCTCAAAATCTCTCTGAAATGGTATGCTTTTCGATGAAATGATTCTACGTTTTGCTTTTGAACATTGATATTGAGGACAAGAATGTCTTAAATGAAATTGTGCAGTGTAGAAGTAAGCCTTATGTGGTGATTGCTTAAAGAATTATATTTTATTGCGTAATTCATATATATTTTGTATTGGGATCTGACTGGCATAAATTGTGAATTATGAGGAAATCACTTGTAAATATATATTCAAAATTGATAAATGTTAAGTTTATGTTGTTATTTGTTAAAGTAATTGTTTAAGCTGTAATATTCTCAGTAGTGGCATAGCTCGGGACCAGACATTGAAGGGGCTCTGACAACATCTTGGAGTGTGGGGGGGGGGGGGGGGGGCACTGGTCTTACTTGGTTGATAAAATGCGAATTTGCAAGGCCATTGATGAGGGGGAGGGTTGGTCATAGTGTCTTCTAACTATGAGTTCACCTCTCATTTTTAACCCTTATTCTCTTATTTTTTCTTCCTTTTGCTCCTTTTTTACTTCAATTGTTTATACATATAATGGGCCAGGAGTCTGTCCCAAAATATTCACTCCATTTTACATGTTTGACATTGGACTCTTTAAAGTTACTTATACCATCCATGTCATTCACAAAAAAGCTTGTCAACCTGAAAGAAGCCGCTGGGTTTGGCCCTCAGAGCCCCCAAAAGGGCCCCCAGGTCGGGTCGATTTCAACCCATCTAACATATGCGGCAAACTTTGTCAGAAGGAAGTTGTATATGACTACTAAACACTACCTAAATGCAAAAACTGACAAACTTTTCCATCGGGATGGGTTGTCAATCGGCCCCTGAAAATTGGGGCAAATTTTTTCATCAGGATGAGGTATGTGTGTACATTTGAAAAATACAAAAACTGACAAAAGTTTCTATCAGGATGGGGGTGTAACATGCCCCTGAAAAGACACCGAAGTGCCCCTAAACCAAGCTTTGCTGCCCAAAATTCTCTGGACGTAGAGAAAAGTCATTTATTGGTATTACAACATTAATAACTCCATTCAATTCAGGTCAAATTTACGTAGTACAATTTTGAGTATTTTAACATTCTTGGGGTGCGATTTGGTGTCAAATGATTATTTCAATAATAAGTTATTAAATTGAGAAAATTGTATTGCTAAATATCAAAAGTTGTCAAACTATAATTTCAGGATTATATAAACACTCATTGTCCATCTGCACCTGTTTGACAAGACATACTAGAGGAGCTTGCTAAGTACCTGGGCTGTGTGGCTGCCATGTTGAAATCTACCATTCATATATTGTAAATGACACAAATACCTTGCAAGCTTTCTATACTATAATGCCTTGTGTAAAGTTCAGTGTTCAGCACATGGTTCACTACCACTCAGTCTGTGATGTAGACTAGCCTTCGGAAGATATGCGCTCATGCACTGCGCATGCGCATGTATTAAAACTCCATTTTGTACCTTCCCTGGACGCGAACAGAATCTCTTTCGCCGAAATTTTGCATCAATATTTGCGAAATTTGGCGAAGAATCCTACTCAGTGGCTTTCGTTCACCCCGTATGGCTTCAGAAGAGAAATGTGCTTTCTTAAAATCTGTTCTTGTGAATGCTGATTCTTCAGAACGTAAGTAAATATCTTTTGATGCAGCTGATTGAATGTCGAACACAAACTTCGAAGAGTCGAAGCGAAGAACTGCCCAGATAAGAGGCAGCTCGCAGAGACATTAGTTTTCTGAATTGACTTTGCCTTCGCCGCTTTAGCACAGCTTTTGGCTTTGCAATCTCAGTTTGGGTTCCACAAACCCAAGTGCCTGTTTGTAGATCGTAGAAGAGGATCTTAAATCCATCTGTTAACGCTAGACATACTTACATAATATAACTTAGGAAGTTAGGGCTGTATTCAAAATTACATTGTGTCCGTCGAGAAACAGAATTTTTCTACATTTTTTGGTGTGTTAATGTTAGTTGCTGTGCCTGTACGGCTGTGTCTGTGAGTGACATGTGAGTGCGACTGGCATGTGTTTGATTTGAGTAAGTTTGATGTTGGAATGTGAAGACAAAGTCAAACATGTGGGCCTGTTTCTCAAACGAACGGCAAGACTAGCCACACAGGCTTGAGTGTTTTATAAAACTTGACATTGACATGATAGAACATCAAGCCACACATGCACAGGCAGTGGAGGCGCACGGCTGATTTGGGAGACTCTCTCCCATTTGGAGACAGTCTCTGATATTGGAGACTTTGCTAACAAGAGGACAATAGAAACAACAACAAAAAGGCACCTTTTCTCTGCCAAATTCTTTCCCCTCGGAAATCAGAAGCCCATTTGTTTTGTGTGGGTCATAACAAAAATTTTTTATGAAAACAAAAGTCAAAAGTAGACGGGTGGATTTTTTAAGTAGACGGTCAAAAGGGGTATACCCAGACGTGTGTTCGGACATGTTAGTTATCCGGACGGTCACTTTTAAACAGTAAATAAAACAATTTTTCATGCAAATTTTCACAGCATAGGTTGAAAATTATGTGAACTGCAAATATTCACAGAGTTTAAAATACTTGATGCACATTTTCCGTAAAATCGGAAGACAAAATCGACAGGTTATTTTTTTGTTAAAGGTAATAAACAGTAGTGGTAGCAAAATGAAAGTTGGCATGAAACTGCTCAAATATAGTCTCTTTTTGTTCAGCTTCAATAAAAAGATACATGAGTGAGATAATCCGGTATTCTATTCATGATTTCCGGTGATTTTCAGTAAAATAATTCAAATGATCGAATATCAACGGTTACCTTATACCCTCGCTAAGGACCACCTACCCCGACGCTCCCGGCTCAACGGCGCATAGCGGTTTGCACACACTTGTTAAACACACTGTTTTCACATCAAATTACAAGCGCGGTACAGAGAATTATGGAGGGGAACTGAGCGACTTTTGGAGAGCTGGCGAAAAAAAAAAATTTTGGTCAACATTGGTACAGTGTTAACTTGGTGGTAAAGTAATACTTACATTAATACATGTATAATGAAAACTTACATTCATGTAGGGAAAACAAATCAGAATGTGTAACTTCAACATGTTTTTACCTTAAACACTGAGGGGATAATTCCAGCAAGCTAGGAGTAAACAAGCAAGGAAACAGTGTCTTTTTAGATAGAAATAATGAAAAATTTCCAGCGGAAAGGGGGCGCTGCCCCCTGAACGGCTCGCTGCGCTCGCCCAATTTTTTGGACACCCTGCTTTTTAATTTGGACACCCAATTTTTAAATCCTGGCTAAAGCCCTGCTTCCAGCCTATCTGACCACTTCAATGATCGGATCATGAGAAACATGAAAAAATTACAATTTATGTTGACATCGATGTGGATTTACTTACCATTTATGTGTAGCTTTCGCTGTGCGATTAGCATTACAAAGACGGCGAGATCGGCACGAAATGTACACTGAAGATGAGCGGAGTACAAGGCAGTCCAACGCTGAGCGGTTCCGATGCGGCATGCTAAATTTATTTGTGCTAATATCTTGCCCGTGGTTATACTCCTGTCTGCGCATCTACCTGCATTACCAGTGCACGGTATGATTGACCAATCTGGGGCCTGCTTGAGGGCAAAGCTTTGGCTCACTCCATTATGAAAAGGGGCGTTTTCGTATAACAACTTTATACTTGTGCAGGCTCTGCAGTGTGCTCATCAAGGGAAATAGGGCCTCATGGCGTGCATGAGCGTCTTGGTATGTTCGTATACATGGGCTATAGACCTTTTTTTCGGCTCGGCGCAAACTGTACTAGTACACATGTACACTTGTATGGTGCCATACATGTGGTACTACGGAGGGTCAATTGACCAAACATAGACTCAGAAATATCACCCTACACCCGGCAAACGCTAACAGATTCAGGGTGATGTAGGGTTAATTCCGAGGTTGAAAAAAAAGTCCATATAAGACTTGTTTTATTAGTTGAATTTGATGAAGTATAAATTGTGAGATAGAAATAAGTTTACTGGTTCGAAATTTTCTGCTGCCGCTGTGGTCCCATACGTATAAAAATATGCACTTTGTGAGTCAGAATGAGGCCATTTATAATGTAATTTTTGGAAAACCTGGTATAAAATTTTTGGTATACTGATACTGGAAAATATACCGACGGAGCTTACATGTACTTCTACATTTTACGATGATAAAATATCAGATTTTATGCCAGATTCTTCAATAGGATCTTTATCATCTTGATCAAGTGAAATTTTCAGACTGTTTTTGGCTGGCAATCTTGCTCCTTTCCAGCACACATATGTGCTAGAGATCGCACACTTGGCTATGGGAGGCAATTCTTTGCGGTTCGAAGGTACGGAGGGTGAGGTCATCTACAATAACCTCGCATATGTGTGAATGCTAAGGTTGATAGAATAGAGCACCACAAGTAATAGTAGAATGTGGTCGTATTGACCACTAAGACTAAGAATGAACAATGCCAATAATAATACATATTTTCTATCACACATACTAAAGGTATGGGGGGGAGGGAATAAGATTAATATTTTAAATACTTGCTTTCAAATTCAGCTCTAAAAAACTCAGTCTTACCCTAAATGACCACTCTTATATTTCCAGCAAAATCCAAAGTAAAAATCTTGTCCAAAACCAAAGAAATGCCAGCCTATTTTTTTATGCCATCGCATGTTTTATTCTGCCAATGGTTAGACTAAACTCAGCCATTAAAATTTTTTCTTCAAAGAAACTAGCATATATATGGCTAGAAATAATAGAAAATGAGTTCAAATTGCACCTGTCCCTTGAAATGACAATTATTTGTATATAAATTAGATTGTACTCCAAAATGTAAAAAACAAAAATTTAAAAAAAATGGGGGGGGGGGGGGGGGTAAATTGTAAATCCTTTGCAAGCTGTTTTGATTGCTGATTTTCCTGATTCTTTATATTATACAGAACATACATGTAACTGCAATCAAAGAATGGAAAGAAAAGTGCAAATACAAAGGATTCACAATTGCTTTTAATTTTCATGATGATTAGGAAAAGGCGAGGTGTATATCAGTTAGGCCTTAGTCATAGCAGTTTTTTTTTTAATCCAGAGTTTGATTACCGAAAATTGATAGAGCTCCAGTGCACCTATTTCTACATGTGGGATTGACTTTGACATGCCTAACTTGGCCTGTGCATGTCAAAAAGTGGCTTAAATTTCACTTGTTACTCCAGTTGAAATTGCATGCCACAATTTATTTTCCATTCAAAGATATTTGTATTCATTCATTCAAGACTATTTATTATTAGATTCCTGCTTCTGAAATTCTGTTTTGCTTTAAAAGCAGCAGAATTCTCTGATAATGGTTATGTGTATCATGTTTGCAATCGAGATAGCAATCTTTGGCCAGTAACTTATTTCACATATTTCTCATCAGCCTGACAAATACATGTAGCGCTATAACATCTTTTGTACATAGATTGATCATTGAGAATAATAAGTCAGACTCTTTTGGTGGCTTATGTCTGTTTTTTCTCATGAATCATTGATTTAATAATTCTGTAAACTTTTATTAGCTGGGGTGGCAATTTTTGTGTTCAGGATTAGGGTAACTAGGTTAGGTATATTGTTTTGTCCGGAATTGAAATTCAGCACAAAAATTGACTGCGGAGCAATTGATGCTGTAACATGTGTCATACAATTGGATCAAACATGCCTTGCATTAAGAAACACAATTAACAATATTCTTTATTTTCTTGATTATCTTTCAGAGGAGTTAACACAAGCCTATCTGCAGCTTGCTTTTCAGTACACATCTAATAAATCTATAAAGGTAAGTTGAGTAAGTACTGAGAGTCAGAGATCCATTTCCATGTCCATTATTCTGTGGTCAAGTGCTGTCTCTGAATGGAACAATATGATGTACGAACATTTACATGTAGAACCAAAAGATAATTCAGTTGAAACCTTTCATTGTGCAGATATATTACATGTTTTGATACTTCAAATGTTTTACTTCCTACATTGGCTAGTACTGTATTTAAAGATCTATGGTACGGATGTATTCTTAAATTGAGTGTGATTACGATTTAAGAGTTAGTGCTACTGCTGTTCAGACGGTCTTATAAATTATTCTTGTAGAAAATAAGCTTCAGTCCTTCCCTTTCAAAATGGTTTTAGTCCATTATTAAAACAAATGATAAAACTTCTTTTTTAAAGGAGAATGAAACCCAGTGCTCACTTTTGCATGACAATATGATCCATATTTCAAAGATTAATTTGGTACTAAAATCATGCCAAACCGTTACTTAAAACCCATAAACCATCGATGCAAAGTTTTCATTATTAGTGTATCCCGAGAGCGAATGGCAGCTGCCATTTTGCCTCCATTGCCCCTAACTCTCTGTGTCAAACACGTACAACTCGATCACCGGCTGCTAGCTGCTGCGATATCCAGCCACTGAGCGAGCTTTACTCACTGTGTGTACCGATATGTGTGTATGGTACACTACCCAAAGTCGAGATAGTTTAACCAACTTTCCTGTTTATTTTGACCTTCATCCGAAAATTTGTCAGAAATTATGCTATATGGATCCAAATTGCAATGTGTGAGGTAACATTTCATGTTTTAGGATATTGTTAACGATTTAGTAATATTGTTACGTCGATTTGACTTTATTTCCGTGGATTTTGAAGAGTTTGAAATCACAGCAAAAGCAGCAATCCCCCATTTCTATCGAGACATAAGATTAGCCGTAGGCCGCCTGTATTGTGGTAGCAAAAGTCCAATTTCCTGTACCGAGCACTGTGTTTTGTGCGGGATTCTGTGTCATGGACAATAAACATGGATCAACATTGGATATAGATTTATACTGAAACTCCATTTAAATGAGTTAATCATGATTCCTCCATATTCAGATATCTAGCAGGCTAGCGCTAGCGCTGCATGCATGCAACACGTAGCGGAAGCTAGGTTTGATGCCGAATGGTTGATTCTTAAAGTGATATCAAATATTACAAATTATCAGCATTAAAAATGTTCCTGAAAATCAAAACTAATAATTCATACAAACAAAATATTTTTTGTCACACTAAATATCTACTCATAATTTATTCACGATTCAAAAATAAGACAAGATATAGTCATGAGTGATGAATCCTCCCCTGTATTTTTGTGCCTCTGTGCCTCTGTTTAGTGTAGGTCCGCATTCGGATAGGGCTGGTTGCAGGTTTTTTTTAATGTGTTCACACTATTGTATTGGATTATGAGATAATATTTTCTGGGTTTCATTCTCCTTTAAGGATATCAAATTGTTTAATAGTACCTTTTAATGTTGATTCTAGAATATGAAAAATGAAAAACATACATGCATGGATAACATTTTACAATGCAGGGACTAGCAGATGATTGGGAATATTTATCAGGGAAAAGGAAATTTACATGTCAATGTACTATTATATATACATACTTTGGACATATATTTACTTGCAAAATACAGAGAAATGATGATGCTACATTATATTCCACATTTACATGAAGCCTATAGATGCATTATAACAAAGTAATAAACCCATTCTTTATCGGTTCCAATCATGCACCTGTTGTTAGACATCAGTACAAGGATATGGTTTCTCTTTGTAGATACAGAGCTTGCCTGTCCTTTATTTTACTTTAATGGTGCAAGAATGGCTCATAGATGACTTGGTCTCATATATTTAAAGTCTTTCAGTTTTATGTATTTTCAAAGAATATCTGAACATAGTCATGAACCAAAATATTAATTCCAACAGTTTTATGTGTGTGATTAACAATCAATACAATTAATACAATTAATACAATGAACAATGTGATTTGGATGTACATGTATGCAGCCAATCCACACATACCCTACATGTACTTCAACAGATGGTTCCTTACAGACTTGTTCCTGTCTGAATTTCATGTACGGTGTCTGTGTATGCGGTGAATGTGTGTGTGTGTGTGTGTGTGTGTGTGTGTGTGTGATGTGAAAGATGAGGGAATACTACATATAGTAGGCTAATCCTTGTCAAGTGATTATTACCCACATTCAGATTTTCTATTTTCAGCACTAAGTTTTGCATGTGATGATTCATATTTTTTTCAAACTTAATTGCATTTCCTGTTAGAAGATGGAATACTACAAAGAGAAGTTCAAAGTCAGTGTACATGTGTTCTAGAGATATTTCTGCACTGGAATGCTCTATTAGGAATGAATTTGGGCTTATTATAAAGAGTACTGAAATGTGTCTTCTCATTCTATCCAAACTACATACTCTCTCTCTCTGTCTATGTAACTTTTGAAGATCCTGTATTTTTCAAGGTTATGTTCAGAACCTTGATGGAATGGTATTTTTGTGTAAAGCTGTCTCAACTTTGATGTGATTTGCTGATCATGTACATGTAGTAAGTGGGAATCATCATGGTTATGATAAAACCACACAATTTGGGTGAGAATGACAAACATAGAAATGAGTATATGGGACTGAAACATCCAACAAAATTCCTTGTTCAGATTGAAGGAAAAGGTTGTGGACATAGCTGTACATGTACATACATGTACACACATCTCAGATGTTGACATTTTACATGTACATGTACATGTACTTATTTTCATTTATAATCGAGGCCCTACATGTAATTGAAACATTCTTTGATGATCAGTCATTGTTGCCACACATTAATAACAGTATATGTAGGTTGTAATACAGTTGTGGGGTTGAGCTTTTAGAAATCATTTTAGATATACATGTAGATGACTCTAAGCCTTTTTACATATGTGTACATGTATGTTTCTAATTGTTTCCAGTTTCAGTACTATACTGTACATCCTTCTGCATTAAAGCATTGAATTATTCCAGGGCTTGAAACCAACTGGTCCAAGGGCAAATTAGCCTGTAAAATTCACAATAACATCCAAATTTATAATAGTAACTCCTCTGGGAGATATAGTTGGCCTCTCGTTTTTGAAATTTTCTTTATAAACAACACACAAAAATAGTAATGCTGACACCAACCTTCACTTTGTTTATACATGTTGCAATTTCCTATGAAATACTCGGTGCGAACATTGCATCCCTTTGCAATACTAGTATGTTATGCCTGGGTACCTGCAATGTAAATAGCCAAGCCAGTGTTGCCATAAATACAAAAGGATAACAGTAAGTCACTGAAAAAAAAAATTCCCCCAGTCCACCTTGGTTACATGTATATGCATGGTCACATTCCATTGCCAAGTACTACATATAGTAGCTAGTGGGGAATTTTACTGGTTCTAGAACGTTCTTGTTTCTACATGTGCTAGTCTAGGCTCCAGTCTGCAATTTTTTACCAATGAATATTTGTATTTTGAATCGAATTGAATTGGTTCTGTTATAACATGTAGCCTACTTGATCATAGAAAAAAAAAATATCAAGCTTTAGCTTTTCTGGATTAAGAGAAGTCCTTGTTCATTGAGGTAAGATGAGAGTTTGTTTTGATGGTAAATTTTGGTACAGGCCATGCCTATTGATACATGTACATGTACATGTAAGGAATTGAAAAGAAAACCTGGGCATTCGGAGAGCTATATGCGATACGGAGAATTGGCATTTTTGGTGTTGACTAACTGTTGTATAGTGTTGACCTGTTATGCTACTTTGAGGGCAAATTCAAAACAATAGAGTGAAGATTGCTTCATTTCCTTTCTGATTCATACTGATATGTCTGCATGTAGGAAGTAGAATGAATTGTAATTCCAGTTGGATTAGGCCAAATTTAAAAAAGGGGGAAAAAAGAAGGAAACGTTGGGCTCCCTGTCTGCTTCCCGTTCTAAGCCTGTGTTTGTTGTCACTCATATTTGAATTTGAGATTTTCATTCTACTTGCATTTTGTCACACATGGATTCCATCATTCCAAGTTTAGTTGCATTTGGTTCTTTTCCATTAGCCCAAGCAAACTCGAGCTTGGGATCAGACCTTCTTGTGAAAATAGTCTCCAGTTTGAAGCTTACCGTCTCCATGAGCTCAAATCCGAATGCATCTTTGCTGGCAAACTATAGCCCGCTAATAGACCAAATAGGCTATTTCACTAATAAGCCAATGTTTGTTTGGGATACAAGCTCAAATTCAAATCTTAATCACAAGGGTAAAATAGCCTGCTGTTTGTGTCTTGCAAATTAGCTCAAGCTAGTTGTGATCAAGGTACAAGTACATGTAATTTCTTTGGATTAGAATTAGTAGGCCATTTTGGAAAACTTGGGCTTATGAAAACTGGCCTATTGAGGAGAGGGAACCTCAGTGAATATGAAGATTTGTAATCAGTTCTGCTCCAGTTATCAGAGCAAGGCTACTCTGCCCATCTATGGGGTTATTGTACTTTACTAAATTTTCTTTTCCAGAATTATATAGAAATATATAATTTTCTTTCTTACTGAAAAACAACTTATACAGGCGGAAAGTTTTTTTTACTTAAAAAAAATATTGTTACCTACCAAAATGTTTACAATTCATGTTTCCTTTGGGCATGTTGCATATTATCATGTATTTGCAGTTTACATATTACTGACATTTGGAATCTGAGAACTAGAGCTAAATATAATATTCCAGGGTCTCTATCTTAATTCTTATGGAAGCCTAGATCCGGATTCCCAACAGGAAAACTAACATCCCATGTTTTTAACATCATTGTACCTGACATGATTTGCTTGACATAATTTCTGTTTTTGCCATTATGCTTAAATTGTGAAAGGAGTTTCATAAGTTACAGTGTTCACATGCAAGAAGAGTTTAGAGATTTAGAGCAAGGAATGTTATGCGAGTGTGATGGTTCTCATAAAAAAATAACTGGAAGAAACTGCATCATAAATGAATAACATTTCTACACGCTGAACATGAAGCTACATCAGATCCTAAAATGTCGTCCAATCATTTTTTAATGAACATCTTGACATTGTTGCAAAAGTGACTTGTTTATTTGTTTAGCTTAGAATGTGAGTGGGAATAAGAATGTTGAGCATTGTGTGTATACAATGGTACTAATAATCCTAAAACCATAAATAGCATAACTTGAGTAATAATGTCAAATGAATTAGTGACCATCCAAATGATTTTGTTTTCCAACATTTTTTATATTAATATTTATAATCATTTTTTTTTTTTTGGGGGGGGGGGTTATTTCTTTGTCAACATGTGTTTTCAAAAGTTAAATAGTGCCTTTAAACTTCCAGTCATTGTTTCCTGCGACAATGATTAACCAGCAAACTGGGTTGTGTTGATGCAGTGCCCTCTACACGCAATTCAACCAGCATTCTTTGAGTCCCATGTTTGTCTCCCTCCCTTGTCGTGCATTGCCGGCACACAAATGCCATCTTACTTAGCATAGCAACAGCGATATTCCATTCACCCAATACGCTCACTGCGTCTGACATCCATATCCTTGTGTGATTGCATGCACTGATATGCGTCAGGGATGGCCTCAGAAAATCACTCATAGATTTGCTCTTCTCACATCTCTTTGCTTCATACTTTGGTAACTGTAAAGGATGAGACTCTTGCATTTTTACCTTCATGAATTCATGTATGTGGGGCATATTTTCATGTAGGCTACTGTTTGTAATAGCAGATTGATTTATGTTCTTGTTTTGACTGAAATAAATTTTTATTAATGTTAGTGTGCATAGCTAATGTCAGATATGCCTTGCAATCTGGAGTACAGACATTCAATACCAGCAGAAAACACGTCCTAATTTTTCCATGTTCCAGGGTATGAAAAACCTTTGAACCCGCAGTTGCAAATGTTAAAGCTGAACTTCATATATTTTCATCTTTACTAATTTATAAGATATTTTGATATATAATAATCTGGAAATAATTCAAAGTCTTAATGTCTTATTACAGTTAGATGCCCTGACCGATACATTTTTATTTTTCAAATATTTTTTTGCATTAGAAAATGAATGACTAATTCTTTTGTCAATATTTGTAGCTTGTGAATTTTCTGTCATATACAGGTACTTCTACTTCCAAGAAGGTTGCTGGTAATTTCAGATCAATTTGATCTAAATGTAATTCCAATTGTTTTCCTTACAGATAATTCTCATTATATGTATCAATGCATATATTAATTCTTATTCCTGTTATACTAATCACACTAATATACATGTCTGTCCACATGTAATCCTGTAACCAATTAGCATAATTGATTAGTTTTGGATAGGGACCTTGTAATAGTATTTAATCAATGTATGTTTGCATCCCCGAAGGTCATCACTTGTTCACAATGACCTTGTTTTGTTTGGCAAGGCAGGTCTTGTAATTGGTATGTGTTTTCAACATAAATTAATCCTAATGAAACTGGAAGTTTGACAAGATCAAGTTATGACAGAACTGAGTGACTGAGTAGGCCTACAGTTTTATTTTTAGAAACAGAAAAATACATGTCATGGTCAGCTATTTAGCTTTTGAATTGTGTTTAGATAATGAACTTGTAAAATTTTACTTCCAAAAATATAATTGGTTGTTAATTAGATAGGCCATGTTTTCTCTGGCTGTTTGGTAAACAAATATGAAACTGCTGGGATAAACAAACTCAAACAAAGCAAATTCTCTCATTCAACTCACTAAAATGATAAGGACTTAGCTTAACCCTTTCAAGACAATCGACCACATTTTGTGGTTTGGCTCAATAACTTTTGGTTCAGAGCTCTACAAAATATATCAGATACATGAGTAGAAAGAGCAAACATTTCTGCACATACTGTGTCCATTTTTGTTGCATGACCATATTGCATATAATGCCAGGAATTTAAAAAATGAGAATAAGCTTTAAAATCCATAAATTGGCAACACATTGAGAGGTTTAAGAATCATTGTTTTTATCAAAATTGGCAACTCTAAAATTTTTCAACAAAATTCCTAACCATGTATATTGTTTTCAAAGACATTACACCTTTATTAGAATCATGCAGCACTTAAAAATATATATTGTTGCCAATTTGAGGAACAAAATGTGATCAATATAGCCCTTAAATAATTCTTGTCCTGAAAGGGTTAAAGCTTTCCAGTGTATTTTACAGTAGATCAATGCACAGTTGAATATTGAATATTGCATAGTGTCCTTAGGGAACGACTGAAATGAAAACTAACTCGGTAAAGGAAACTGAAATGTTCCTGCGTATTTGACCTTTCCACTGGTGCAAACTTGGCTCAAGCTGTGAGCCATTATTTACCTACAAGAACTCAGTGGTTCCCTCGTCTCATCATAAGCCCATACTCCTGTATTATAACATTTACTGTCAAATATTTATCTGAGATATATAGGTCTACTATACATGTAAATGTACATGTAGGCTACCTGTCAAGTTAAGTTTTCATGTGGTACCTATTTCCATCGCACCTATTCAATTTACTTTCATTTGTATTGACCTTATTTATCTTTATCTGGATAAACAATTTTTATTCATTATTATTATTAGAATAAGCTTTCAGTGTACACTGCATTTCATTAAGAAATGCATACTTTGTAGGCCCGTTTTGAAAGGCCATTTTCGGTAGTCGCTTACACGGACATTTTTTCGGACAAGTAATCGACTACTCGGTATTATGATTTTTCCAATAAACCAGGCCTGCTCAGGCCCCGAAGCCCGCAACCTTCTTAGGCCGGAGCACCAGCGTAAAGCCATGAAACCAGTCCCAAACAGTCTGTGCAACAACCGTAACTAATGTCCGATTTCAGTATCAAAATGTTAAAATTAAACAATTAAGTTTACAACGATCAGTGGTGGTTATAAAATTCAGAGCAATGCAAATTATCTCTTACCTACTTTCTCGAACACTAAATTAAAATCAAGGTAAAATAAAGCGAAATAGATCGTCATTTCCTTCCCCCTTTTCATCACAGTCGTAATCATGATATTGCAGTTGTTTGCCGGTCGCCAAGAGGTGGCGCTCATACCCGGAAGTATAGTTGGGTTTGGAGCATTTTAGTACACGAAATCCCATTCATCTTTCTCCATATTGAAATTGTGCACATTCTGAGCGTGCGATCGACATCAAATTGAATGCCCTCGTCAAATCGACATGGGCATGCCCGTGCATGACCCGTCGGCAATGAACAAGCGCGCGTTAGCAAGTAAGAAGTATTTCAGTGTCGTTTTGTTTACATCTATTACTATCTTGAAAATATTCTGTGCTGTCCCTTCATTTTTTCAAAAAACTTGATAGGAGCTCGCTTACACGGGGAGCTATACGGTGTAGATCGCGGTGACCGATGTGTGTACGGCTGGCTCACACATCCGCTTATACTGCAGCTTCCGATGTAGCGGAAGCATACACAGCCAGTCGTTGTTTTTATTGCTCGATCCTCGAGAACTTAGCTACCGAAAAGAGAAACACTCTCATGTGAATTTTATTGATTCAAATGACATTAAAATATCTTAGAACTAACAATTAAGTGATAAATTTCTATATTTTATTCTGAATTAGAGGTTTTGGGGGGTTATTCACAAGTTTCAACTATGTTACTGAGTAGTCGATGGAAATTTCATTAGTCGTGTAGTGACCATATCGGGTGACCCTATCGGGCGAGTACTCGGTTAATCGAGTACTCGAAACGGGCTTAATACTTTGCATTACACATACAACTTGGAGTACATTTTTCATGTTTCTTTCTCATTTTTATGTGACAAATATTCTAGAAAAAGCTTTAAAAAATGATGGTAATGAAAATATTTAATTATGCTGCCTACCCATTGAACCATCTAATGCGCCATGTATACCCTAGACATGTGACATCTTTCATTGTATATATGTAGATCAATAGTGAATTAGTTTGTGTTCTTCAGAGATAGAGAGGGAGAAGGGGGGCAGGGAGAGAGAGAGGAGAGAGAGAGAGAAAAGAAAGCTCTCAAACCAACCATCCTGGGGTCAGAGGATGTGACGCATGTCTGATTTCCTCTGGATCCAGAACTCTCAAAGCGCCCTGTAAACACACCAACATCCTCTTTGATATTTATACATCTACACCCTTAGTACCCTGGATGCCCTGCTGAAACAAGGAACAAATCTTAGCCTTTCCTTCTTCAAGAGTCCTTCCAATTTGCTCTGTTGTTCTATGTTGTTATCAGGGTTTTTTATGGAACATAAGAGGCTATCGAAAGTAGGCCAGCATGGCAATCTCGTTGCCATTTAATGCTTTCTTACTTGTCATATGAGCTGTTGAAGGATTATCTATCTATATATCTGTTAATTCTGTTGGTTGAAAATATTATTTCCTTGTATATCTTAGCTTAAACGAAGTTATAGACAGAAAAGAAATCTTGCAAGTTTACATGTAAACTAATGTATTTGATGAAGACTAAAGATGTAATTTGAATAGACTGCATCATTATTGTCTTTAAATTTTGTCATCATTAACTAAATATTCTGACCATCTCCTTTAAATGCAGATCCCCAGTGAGTGTAATGAAGAAGAGCTGTGTGATGAATTTAAATGATCATAACAGCCTGGAAGAGTGCTAGGGCTAATAATATCATCTGCATTCTGTGCAATCGATTGCCAGGCTGTGACGTACAGTAAACAAACTGTAGCCCCAAATAATTATCCCCCTTGTAATGAAGTTAGTGCATGATTAGATGTTGATCTGTTGAACAGTCATCCCACTGTGCCCTAGTTCCATGTCTAGGGGTAATTGGACAACTATGAATAAGACTTTCACATTTAGGATGCATTGATTTCAAGATTGTGCACTCATTAAATTATCAGTTATGTGATATATACAACAACAAAAAAAGTAAAACAAATAATGGTGACAGTATATTATGTTGGTGAAATAGAAATTCAGCTTGTGAAAATAGTTTGACCATTTTTCAAACTTGATTTATGTAACTTGAATACAAATCATATTTGTACATTCTAATTTTTATTTTTATTTAAATTGTGGGGGAGGGGGAGAATAAAATTAAAGCAGTTTTGTTCATGGTCAATGTGAGAGCATACTGTCATGTCCCTGCAGTTCAAATTTATATGTTGCCCATTCTCAGCTCATGATTTGAATTGATTACCAATGCTGTCATTACTTGACACATTTACAATATATTAAACTGATATGAACCAGTAGGCCTACACGTATTGAAATAATGAATGCTTCTACTTGTACATGTCAATGATGGATCATGCTTTAGCATGCATGTGCTATGGAAAGTCAACCTGTAAATTAAGACAGAAAATGAATGATATTCAGATAACAATGAGCTCATGTGCTCATTTATTTTGTTATCAACCATTGATGTGCATGTACGTACTTGACATTCATACATACAAATACAAGAAGTTCATGTGTGAAGACAAATTGTATTTTGTCCTACTTGTAGCTAACTCATTATTGATTGCCAGTGAAATTGTGCTCTGTTGGGCTGCCAGGAAAAATTCTGAGATCAACCCGTAACGAGCTCCATACAGCTTGTCCTCATTTGGCTAAGCACCATAGACCAAACCCAGCTAATAATTTGATCTGAACAGCGGCAGCTTGGTGCACACAGCATGGTGTGCCCTTCTCTTCTTACACAATCTCTGATGAACCAGCTCTTAGGTTGCCTGGTATTAAACCATCCTGTTCTGAGCAGTGTCCTCATTACAGCATTCTTCGAGAAAACTAACTTTGTTTTAGACCTATGATTTAATGCAGAAAAGTATATATATGGAATATCAAAATCTCAGGACTGAAAGTGTTGTGACTATTGTAATGTAGACTCCAGTAAAGATATTCTAACATGAATATCCCAAATAGCTTCTGAGGTTTATGCACTCTGCAAGAAGATTAGATGTGGACATGCACATTTTTTATCCTTCCTTAAACTTATAGTTTTAAATTTTTTAATACAGGTAGTTACTGACAATGCAGGAATTTTTTGTGGTCTGTTTCTGAGTAATCTTTTTTTTTTTTTATGGTCTGTAGTAAATGAAGATACAAAATATACACCGAGACTGAGGATTTCTCTACTTTTTATAAGACATGGGTCCTAGGCCCTTATGCTTCTTTCGGACCAGTCCGTGGTGTAGATTTGGGTGTCATGTTTGTGCCAGATAGTTCTTTGCTATTTCTAAATTGTA
The DNA here is from genome assembly GCA_025618425.1 of Heliocidaris tuberculata. NCBI lineage: Eukaryota > Metazoa > Echinodermata > Echinoidea > Camarodonta > Echinometridae > Heliocidaris > Heliocidaris tuberculata. The sequence continues at coordinate 7,450,813 of CM046836.1, read as the reverse complement.
TAGCTCTGCATTGGAAAAGAAAAGCATGCATTCAGCTGTAGTTCACAAAATATGTCTCTTCAAAGGACTTTGTTTCTCATATTATTTCACACATTACTAGTGCATGGAATGAACTGAATTGCCTCAAGACTGTAATGTATCATGTTACATTACATGTAGGTCATATCCTATTTCATTATTTGTATCAGACATGCTCTGCAATGTATATAATACTGCCTATGAAATAATATGTCCTACATATGTTCCCAAGGCCATATAGCGATATCTTTATATAGCATGAAATTTTTTTTTTAGATCAGTTTATATTTCTGCTCATGTACTAATGAAGACAAATCTACAAATGGAAATCAAGGTGAATTTTTCTTCGAATCTGTTTTGTCATAAGCAAATCCTTCGTGATTAAAAAAAGTAGATGGAAAAGGTACATGTAATCCACCATTGTACATGTTGTGAGTATTCATCTGATTTAATCTGATGTGTAATCTCTCTTTCACATCTCTATCTGTCACAAGGAGGTGTAATGCAACGTATGTAAAGGTGGAAAAAAGGTCTCTGACTGCACAGTCAATGCATTGAGAGTGTACCTTACATTCATTTGTATGGCCACTCACAGATTTATATTCCCCTGATGATACCAGTAAATCTTATGATGCATGTTAAGCCTCATATTTACATCTTAATTGAGTGGTAGAATAGTGAAGCTTCATATGAAGGGGATTGACTGAAACACACTGACAGAGTTCTAGATGAAATTGAAGACTCAAGTCCCAGATAGAATATTAGCAGGAAGAAAAAATCTTGAAGATTAAAATTGCTCCCAAAGAAATCTCAGTGAATATAGAGAGAATGTCCAAGCAGCTGCAAATAACAGGTACACTTATCTGGAGAAAATGTTTGATTACTAGTACCAGACAAGTCTTAACTTGGTATGTAGTGCAGTTTGGGTATTTAAACCTACTTGTATCTTCACAGTTCAAGTAATGTCTAAAGTGATCTTGAATAGAGTTGTCTTAACTAATTAATTTTGAGATGAATGGTAAATTATTTCAGAACCCAGTAGATAGAATTTCATAGTAGATTTGTTTTAGAGTGGTTTATACACCTGACTGTGGATGCGAAGGGTTTAGCCCTGACACTATGTAATTTGGCAAGATATCAAGCTACATTTGCCACTCGCAACCCAGGTGTAGTAGGTGGGTACCTGATAAGATTTATTTTTTTAATACACTGCATGCTGATAGAAGTTGGCTGCTGGAGCTAATGCTGGGGTAAGGATCTCAAAGTCCTTTGGAATTACATAGAGACGTTCTTTTCATAATGTGCTATACAAGAATAGAATATTATTATTTTCAGTTTTTACTAGCTATTGGTTGTTGGCTGTTTTCCCCTTTGGTGATGCTTTTATCTTGTTGTTCCAGTTCTGGAGAGAACTGTGATACAGACATCATGTTAGCTTGTTTTGAGCTGGAGATAACTGTGATACAGATGTCAGGTTGGCTTGTTTTGTGCTGTCAAGGGAATAAGAGACAATCTTAAGGAGATTAAATTTCTTGTGTCTGGTTTCATGAAATGCATGATTTATACATGAGTGGTATAGGTTCCCAGGTCTACCAGTTGCTATCCTTGTCTTGTTTTGTCTACTGGGAGCCCTGGCATCAGACAACAGCAGAGTTAGGATCTCATTCTCTTTCTTTCTCTCTCTCTGCTCCAAGGGTAAAGAGGGACTTTAGTAAGTGCCTCAACCTCATTGGTCAAAATCTATAGATAGCAGCGCATGCCCAAAAGAGCAGTAGGCATGTACCGTGGATTTGTGAGTACTTGTCATGTAGTGAATAGGGAGCTCTACAGGCGTTTTATGGATGCTTGTGCATTTTCGTTAGCTCTGCATGTGTAGAGACCCATTGGGCGCACACACACACACACAAGCACACACACACAATCATACACAAGCCCCTTTGTACACGACTGTGCCGTTCTTTCTGCACGTTAGCTCACGCATAATTTGTGTGTATCTGTGTAGGCATACACTCCTAGCCTGCGCACAATAGATGAAATGCACAGACTGTCAGCTCAGAAGCGTAAAAGTAGAGGGGGCCCCTTGATCTGGATATACCACAGTGTTCAACCAAGAGCAAGACAGTGCTCATCTATGCATCTGTTGTTGATTGATTCTGTGCAATTTTTGATGCCCTTATCTGACCTTGGTCATGTTTATTTCTTTTCTATCATGGATTATCACCTCTCAGATGAGACCAGTCAAGGAATAAGGTAAGTGGTCATTGTCATTACACCATGTCAACATAATCTCCTGTCTTGCAATGTTGATGTCCATATTCATTCAATGCCCTGCGCCCCTGTCATACTGTATGGTAATCAATACGCACTATTCCTTCTCTGTTTGTCTTCAAGTCTATCCTAGCTAGTTCCCAACTTGCTGTTCTTTTGCTCACCACTTTGATGTTCTGAAGCATTCACGTTTTACATGTTTTTATCAGAATTGCATCCATAAAAGTTTTTTGTGCTTCAAAATAATAGTAGTGTGTACTATAGTCTGTATGCCATGATTATATTTTTCATTGCATTAAATAAAATGATAGATAATCATTAATGCTACATGCAGTGCTAGAATTGTGATATCATTCTTCTATTGCTGAATTGTGTTTGTTGTCTAGATTTGATGCCGATTGTGGATGAATAATTTATCACTTTTTTCCATTATCCTGGCTCCCAAACTCAGAAGTGTGGCTTAACTTTGCTTTCAGTTGGAATTCGTAGAAATATTAGGAGACTGTGTTTGTGATACATGCAATGTATTTTGCTTGTGCTGTGTCGATGTTTTTGTTTATTATTGTGCTATAAAGCCTTCTTTTTATACATCCTTGTGATTCATGAAGAGAAGAAACTATTCATGACCTGTGGTTCAAATACCATTAATTTGGTCAACCTATACTCTTAATGTCACTGCTAGTGTATTGTACAATGTGATGTCTATCACCATTATTACACAAGATTTCTTCTTCTTTTTGAAAGAATATAATTGGCTGAGTATTGCTTTGTTCAAAATGATAAGGAAGAGTTTTGGAAATGTTTAAGATAATTAATGATATTCTTCCCATGTACTTTCTTGTTCTTCTGAATGAATGAAAGATAGACTATAAAGGATGAATGTTTTTTTAAAGAGGAAGATTTATTTTCTTATGATGGCTCACTTTTACCGGTAGTCAGAATAAAATGATTATTCCTATGTGATGCAGGAGATATAAAACCGGTAATTCTGGAATGGGTCATAATTTTGTATCTTCCTTTGGAATAGATTGAAAGTGCAGGAATCCCTAAAAATGAAAGATACTTTACATGTAGGATTATAGTGCAATGATACCAGGATTCGGTGTTCCTCTAACAAACTTTTTCTCATCACGTTTGTACTCTTTTGATGTACAAATATGGCTGCATCATGCATGAGAAGAGAATTTAGTAAACAGTGCATCCTACAGAGTTCACTGAATCCTGAAGATTTAGCTGAAGATTTTACCAAGTAGCACACACACACAAGTACCTTGCTTACCAACAAGCATAATAGTTGCTTTCTTAACATCAGAGGTAGAATAATCAGAGGTAGAATAATCAGAGGTAGAATAATCAGAGGTAGAATAATCACCAAACAAACATCTCATTCCCATTAGGATGAGGACACTTTGTGCAAACACTTGGTTTCCTTCTTCAAGAATGTTCATTCTTTGATGGGAGGGACAGTGGGCAGAAACTTATTTGCCTTTTACTACCAATGGTATTAGCCGAGTTCAGCTCATAATTTGAATGTTATTACCTAAGATTGCTACCTCATTCCATTATTATCCAAGATTGCTACCATTTTCCCAGATGCCACATACATGTATTCCTTATGATCTTAAAAAAATAAAAAATAAAATAAAATTAATGCTTGCAAAAAGCCATCAAGCATTGTCCATATGTTGCACATCTCACTGCGAAGCTCCCTCTTCAAATTTAAGGACTATCTGATAACTTACAGTGACTATGAGAAGATGACATTCCATATTCAGTCCTATTAAGGAATTAATTTTGTTAAACTTTTGAAGACATAAACACACAAAAATCTGATCATTTTAGGTAATTGACTGGAAGATAGACTAGTTGTAATAGATGTTTGCTGAGCTTTTCTGTAAATCTCTCCTACTTTAGCCAGCCTATATGGAAACACCCCCAAACAGAGCCTCCAATGCTCATTGAAATATCTACATGTTTCTTTGAACACTTGTTTGCACTGTATTTGCCTGATTCCCAGGGGTCTTGCTATTGGCTTAAGTCTGCTAATCATAAATCAATGAATTACAGTAAGTAATTACTATGAATTGCAGTAAGTGATTACTATGAATTACACATGCCAGTTGTAAGTGGAACAACAGTTTCAGGCATATGGCTTTATTTTTAAGATAAAAATTATAAATGTGAAGTTTATAGTTTTTGCTTTGATGAAGCAAAATGAAACTATACCAATAGCCAATTTAGTCATTTATTGAAAATGTCCAAGTCTCTAGTCCTATGTATTCAAATCAAATTATAATTTTTTAAAATGTTGATTAGACTTTACTTTATTCTTGCAAAAGCATAAGACAACCCTGTTTGTTTTAAGGATTGTTACATTGGTGATTTTGGACAAACCCTGCCTATGTGCTTCATACATTTAGGACTACATCATCAGAAGAATACTTTAGGCTAATTGTTTGGAATTTAATTCCAGAGTGTCATTTGTTTCATTCCTCAGACAGAAAACGGTTCAATTCCTCTTGTAAAATCAACGTTCAATATCATCTATTGAAATTATATTATATTACATCATACAAACTTGGGATTCCCCATATTGTTAGTTATTGTTTACACAACCGAGACTTGTTATGGCAGGACTCCATTTGGATAATGTTTGGCAAACAAAGAGCCCTTTACCCAATTGTATCATTCAATATGAGAAGTGATGTTTAGTTGTTAAGAAAGGACAAAAATATCTTTTCATGCTGTATTTATTTCAGTGTATATCAATCATAGCCCTTTCCTCAAAAATACCTCATGTGCATCTTGATGGTAATGACAAATCTGTTTTAAACTATAATGTTTCAAGTGTGGTTATTCTAGTTTTTGATAGAAAAATTTGAATTGCATTCCAAGCAAGATTTTTTTTTCTCAGCCAATCCCTTATTTTTCACTCTTGCTGTGGTTTGAGAAAGATGTGTTCAAGCAGAGTGGTTTTTAAGAATGGATTATTTAATTACAAAAATAGAATTCTCTCTATCAAGGCCTCTTCCAAAGGAATATGTGTTACTGTCCTTAACAGTATTGAATAGATCCCATCATATATTGTAGACAGTTGCGCATAATTTGCATGTTGGATACCTGAGCACAAGTCCTGAAAATTGACCTATCAAAGTAGAAGAAAAAGAAGATAATCTTGGTTTAGCTCTCTTTCAGGCTTTTTAACACTTCTAGCAAGAGCGCTTAACCTCACATTTTTATGTTTAGTGGGGGCCAACCCTGCTTTCTTCCAGGGCTAAAATAATCCAGTACTAACTGGCTAAGCTTAGTCCAGTACTATCGGTGGGGCTAAATCTTTTTAGCCCCACCAATAGTATGGGACTAAGCGAAATTTTGCAAGTGTAAAAAGCCTACTTGCCTTCTACCTGCATTCCTTCATGTCATTTAAAAGCTTGAAAACATCTTTGGTAATTAGGTATCTTTTCCATGACCCTGTGTACATATACCAACTGTAGTACAGTCAAACCTGCTTTAGCAACCACCTGTATAGAAAGACTGCCTGTCTATAAAGACTACAATTTTCGTTTCCCTTGAAAAGTGTTTCTTATTGAAAAGTATATTAAAGGAACCTGTACATAAAGACCACCTGCTGATAAAGGCCGGTTTTCTTGTCTCCCTTGAGCAGTCATATACAGGTATCACTGTAATTAAAATTGCGCTGGAGTTATACTGGATTATCTGGTTCCAATTAGCCCAGACTTTGGCTCTTTTGATTTAAGTTTTGCTGTGTCCAGACATAATTATGGGAAATATTCTGTGAGGGAAGGAACATTTGACATGAAATAAATCAGCTTAATTATCTTCTATACAAGTGTTGTTCCCCTTGTAAGATGAACAGCAGACCAATTAGAGTAGGGCATAGTGTTTGTGCGCACACCTGCTTGCCTCCTGCACTTTGTGTGCATTGTCTATTCACTTGAGTCAAGTTGCATACCATACAGGTAGATAGTAAAAATGCAGCAAGACATAGGAAGTCATGATTTCTTCCTTTCCTTGGAATGTACAAGGAGGTACTAGGCTTGGTTTTTACAGGGTTAGTAAAAAAAACAATGAATTTGAGTTGCTGAAGGGGTTAAAAAGACATGACATTTGAATGGTAAATGGAGAGACAAAAATCAATATGCTATTATGGTAAACGTATGAAGCATATATCTGGGCAAAGCTGTATTGATTTGATAAGGTGCAGGCTATGCAAATGATCGTTAAGCCCAGCAGAGCATATAGGGGTATACTGTTGGAAAAAAGTACATGTAGCTTCCATTTCAATGTTGACATGATTGTGGTTGGGGATGACAGACAAACGAAATGAAGGAAGTCCACAATGTATGTCTCTTATGTTGAAGTTGACTATGTTACCATCGATGGTAAAGTAATATTGAATTTGAAATTGATTTCATGATATTCCTTCTTGTACTTACTACTGCATAGCAGTGTTTTGCCATTTTTATTTATTTTTTCTGATTTTTGATCATTTTGAATGAGGTATGATTATTTCAAGGTACTGTTTTTACTGTGATTCAAAATCTATCTGAGGTGTTACTTGGACAACAGAAAAGAAAGAAAAGAGATAAAAAGTAATGGACTTTTATTTCTCCAAACAAAACAAGAAAGTAACCTCTGGAAATTGTCCAATATTTGAATTGATAACCAGGCCTGTTTTTTAAATTATTGATACATGAAATATAACGCCCATTAGTTTAAATTAGATGTGCAATTCTGTAGGCAGTATTGCTTTATATCGCTCTTCTGAAAGTACTTGATTTTTCTGGTCCAAACTCCAAACTACATACAGTACAGATGTACATATACCTGACATGCAGTAATTAAGACATGAGGATACCCCTCTCTGATATCGTCAAGTTGGAATTATTGTCTGACAGTTTCTTTCAAAAATATAAGCTTTCAGCAAATAACAGACATCACTGTTAACTGTAGTTGAGAGCTTCAGAGATTTCCCATCTACAGTTTCTCTTTTCCTCCTTGCTATTTCAACCATATTCAAGCAATTCCCTGTCACAAAACTGACTGTAGCCATGACCTCTATGCAATTGCACTCATTTCCGCTCTCAAAGCCCTGTTATTTTCAACTTTCTTTCCTCTCCCTCTCTATCACTCACTCTTTTTGTAACTCTCTTTGTCCCTCTCTATCAGTTCTTCCCTCCCTTTCAATTTTGAATAGCTCTGGAATTGAGTGTTTTGGAAATCAGTGTCGATGTGTGTTGTACTTTTGTAGTACTCAATCGTGAAGCTGTTTTACAATTCTTTGATGATGAGCTGCAGTTATTCCAAATATTTCTTTTCATACATTGCAAGTATTATGAAAAATATTGTTTGCTTCATATTTGCTTCATTAATCCCACAAAATAGAAATATGATTGGAACAGGTGAATTAAAGTGAAGAAATATTCCCCGAAAGACTACTACAATCTGCTAAGCTTTTTGTTGGCATAATACTAGGTGTAGAAAAATTATGAAGAAAAAGTTATGAGGAATGAGAAATACTGTGAGATAATTTTGACATTGCCTCCTTGAAATTCATATTTTGTTGAAGTGTTTTTAGACCATGAATTTAGAGAGCAATATTGCATTTCAGCAATGTTAACTTAACTTTATCATGGAAATCTTACTTATTTTAGACTTCATGTATAAATAGTTTGTAATTGTGATGACAATTAAATGGCGCCTACTTGTAACCGTATGAAGGAAATAAATGCAAAATATATAAGATGCATCATTAATAAATTGTCAAGTTTGTCTGGATCACTTGAGGTCCCTAGGAAATGTGAAAACACATACCAATAATTTTTTTTTTTTACTGTAGCTGGTGCTACTTCTGCCATTCTATATGCTGGAAATGCTGGAAGAGAATTCTCAAATGCATGATATTTGCTTGTATTCATCTTTAATAAAAGTCTGCGCATGAGTGGTAAAATTAGATGTACATGTAAATGAAAGAACAAGGCCGGCATCCATTTGACAAGCCCGACACTTGTGAGTCCCTGCCGTCGCTATGGGAATCTGAAATTGGACATAAACAGCCCTGCTTCTTGTCATCGTGTTGACAGCGGCTTGCTTTCTTCCATGACCGCCTGGTGGTGAGTGGGGGAGGTGGTAGGTCTACATGCAACACAGATTGTTTACCAGTCAACATTCGCTGCAGTCTTGGTAACGGGTCATTGCTTCTTTTACCCAGGATAGTGTTCATGTTGCCCTTTCCACTTCACCCTGTCTAGAAATTCAGGGAAGTTGTAAACTTTTTCAGGGTTGGAGCTTGAAAGCGAATTCCAGGACCATGATCAGTGTGGGATAGAAAGCTGACATCGCTAAGACCCGATTCAGCTTGAAAACACACCGGTAGAACCCATGCACTGTAATGATTATAATGACAATCTGAAGGACCCTTTAATTTACATTTATCAATTACAGATCAAAGTCCCTTTGCAAAAAAATATGTTTGTGGCTTAATTATCAAATATTTTGTCTGAGTTAATGATAGTGTTTCTACTCGAAACACTGACAGTGCATTAATACCTGACAGTGCATTAATACCTGACAGTGCATTAATACTACTTTAGTAGTACATGTAGTTGTGATTATAATGAAATTCAGATACGCCCTGTACATGAATTAATGAGGGCCTACAGATCAAAGTGCACAAAATGCTTCTGTTGTATTCATGATTGGTTTCTCATTCTATGTGTTTGTTTGCATTATTTTGTATTTGTAATGCCAGGCCACCCTAGCTATCAGGACACATGATATACATGTACAGTGTATGTAGGCAAATAGATTAATAATTAGGCCCCATTACACAAATGTAACTTTGGACCGTGTTCTGTGAAATTTACTTAACCATTTGCTTTGTTGATTCTACACATGTAGACATTCTTACCATGATCAGTGCATCAAAGTAAGAAATAATTTTCTATTCAATATTCGAGCCTGATCGGTTAGTCACGGACGGACATTTGACAAATTTTGAAAGTTTGAAGGCCTGTAAAAAATTAGTTATGAGATGTGTTGAGCTGTTTTATGTTTCATTGTGAAGGGTACCACTGAAGGTGCTAAATGATGATAAAATTTGATTGCCATGGTTACCTACTAAAAATAGAATCCATTAAATATTCAATGTCACGGACGGACAAGATAGAAATGGGTTTCTTGACTTATCGGTAATCTTTTGTCTTTTCTATCTAAACAAGCTGTCACTGACAAATTTTTTTAACTGCAAATGTTAGTCAAGTAAATTGACTTCCCTGTCACATACATAGAATTTTAAAGCAAGCTGTAACTTTTGCTAGAGGTCCGAAAACTTTTTGTCACGGACGGACATTTGGGCGTCACGGACGGACATTTTGAGCGTCACGGACGGACATTCACTTTAAAAACTGCATGTTTTCCTATCTAAAATCGTGCATACGTACTTCGTGCTTTCTACTTTTTGTTTAAAATTGATTTTATTCCACTATTAAGCAAAACTTAGCTTGAAAAACTTAGTTCTTAAGTGGAATCTATGTCAAAAGTGGATGCCTGTATTGTAGTGTACATACACAATGTACAAGTGCATACTCATGTAGTGTACAACTGTACATGTACAATATATGCTACAGACCAAAATGAACATGTTGAGAAGAATGTGATGTAAGCTTTCAAAATATAACCCTTTACATTACAGTCATGTAGGTGGACTGAAATCAAACATCAGTATTTAGTATTTTAATTTACTTTACAGCTCAAAGTCATATATTTTGTTTCAAACATAGAGGTAATGTAGAAATAGGATTATGTGTGATTGGTCATTATCAATATAGGAAGTAAAATTTCTCATTTCGCTTACAACATCACATACCAGTACTCTTTATAACATCTCATATTTTTCAAAAGTTCTCTCTAAGAGGGTGAAAACCAAATCGTGAAATGCAAATCATTGTCTAAATCTTTCTCATACCATAGTTTACTTTTTCAGTAATGTCTCTATCACTTTAAAAACAATGTTAGCTTCCTGGACAAAGGCCCTAATGGCAACAGCTGAGTGTGTAAAGCCCATATAGAGCCTAATTATGTCATGTTAGTTGAGGGATTGCCCAACACGACTAGTGTAAGTCATATATTATAACTTTCTGACCCCCTTCCCCATAAAAAAACTGTTCCAGGGTTGATGCAACCAATTCAATTATGAGCATTTGAAATTATATATTGTCTAAAAAGGTTTCTTCTTATGTTATGTGATTACATCATTTTAAAAAAATTGTTAACTGTGTGTGATCCTGAACTACAAAGAATTGCTATCTGTCTCAAATGTTATAACTAATTCAAAACATTCTTACAAAATAGAGTCCAAACATGGCTCTTACGGTCTAATACACATCTGAACTTCAATGTTTATAATTTTCAAAGACAACTTGTAATTCAATTTGAATATTGATCAAGCTTCAGTATTAATGTTGAATCTAAACCTTTTACACGTTGCTGATGACCAAAAATATACAATAATAGCAGTAATGATATTAATAAATAAGTAAGGAAATAAGTATTCATCTTCTGTAAACACCTGTAATGGATGTCTTTTGCAGACTGACAATGCAGGCTGGCTCCCATTAGAGCCATAGCAAAATCATTAGGTTTTTATGACATTTATTAGCTTGAAAAAGAAAAAAATTGGGGTGGGGTGGGGGGTAATTTTTGCATTGATATAGGGGATCACAGTACCATATACAGTCCAACCTGCTTTAGTGACCACCTGTATAGAAAGACTACCTGTCTATATAGACCACAATTTTTGTTTCCTTTAAAACTGTTTCTCATTAAATCATGTATTAAAGGAACCTGTACATGTACGTAAAGACCACCTGCTTGTAAAGACAGCTTTTCTTGTCTGTCTTGAGTGGTCTTTATAGACAGGTTTCACTGTACGTGATATTTTGGATGAAATATGTTCCATGAACCAATAAACAAAACAATTCATTGAATTTGAAATCTCACAGCATTTACCATTTCAGTATATTGCAGTGTCCGTCCGTGACAAAATTAGTGTCCGTCCGTGACAATTTTCAAATTCGTTTTTAGTATATGTATATTTAATTGATCAAGATTTTATTCATACATGGTATAGGTCTCTAGCTAGTGAGATAGCTCAGCATGGTTTTTGTTTTCATTTTTTTTGCCCCACCAATGGAAAAAAAAACTTTTACAAATTTTTTCTGTCACGGACGGACAAATTTGTATCAAGATGTGAATGACCATGCGGCACAACCATTTCTGTACAAATATTTTCAAATATTTTTTGGTTTTCAATGGAATGGTGTTTGATCTATAATTATTTGCTAACAAATCCCAAGAAAGTTTAGAGAGTGTTAAACTAGGACCAAATCAATCTCTCTAGAAAATGTCCGTCCGTGACATTAGTGTTCATCACCCCTGTTGAAAAATGGGCCAATCCAATGACTTTCCCGACCTTTTCAATTAAACAAACGTGAATTTTAGTAACTTTAGATATTAGTGAAAAACCTGAAAGTGATTTCATCATAAAAATCTGAAAATTAAATTTTCACCCCAATGCTCACTCTTAACCGATCAGGCTCATTCCTTTTTATATTTCTTCAATTGCCCCGAGATAGAATGAGTTTTTATACTGAAATTGGCTATGCGAATTTGTATAGGATAAAATAATGGTGCATCACTGATTGGAGTAATCTTGTGTTTTCAGTGCATTATTATGTTGAGACAGACATTTTTGAACGACCAGACCCGTCTAATTATGATAATACTGTGTACATGTAGCTACCTGTTGTGGAGTGGAGCATACAGGTTTAGATAAATGGAAAGATCAATCTAAGTTATGCTAAGCACATTTTCATAAAATCATTTTTAAAAACTTACATGTAGAACTTTGTCATGAGCTTCTTGTAAAATGGCAACTTGGCAAGACTAAATGTGAATTTACAGTGCTGATGATATGATTAGGACATTCTGTAGGTCCATAAGATATTGGATGGTGGAATTTTTTTCTTGAATCAAACTGGTTATTCCCTTTTAAAACAAGAACAAGAACATAAACGAGTCTTAAAATACCCAACCGGATAATTTCAAGAATTGTACCTGCTGATAGTACCAGTAAAAATGTTTTGATTTATGTTCATTACAATCAGGGATGCATTTTCAGGCAAAAGCCTGAATTCAGGCCCAAGCAACTTATTTTCAGGCCATAGAAAACACATTTTTTGTGTACAAAATGGCTCATTCTAGATGATTTTCAGGCTTTCATATCAATTCTAAGTGGCATCCCTTTACAATGTTTGTGTATGTTCATGTCTGCAATGAAGGTAATGATAGGGGTTGAGGGAGGCATGTAAGCAAAATGAATATCATAGGGGTGGGCGGGATGAAGAGGTCATGAACCAAGGAATATTTGTAAGTGGAAAAACAAAAGGCCAATACAAATACATTGTATATGTAGGAAAGGACAATAGTACAAATCAAATGCAGCAATTAACATTCAGACTCAATACCTGTATTTTATATTCACGCATATTTTATGTCTTCAGAGAAAAGTCCCTGACCCAGATTATGCCATGGATAGTTTATCTTTTGAAGACAAAGGTTGTCACTAGAGTGCAATAATGAATAGGAATTGGTTATGGAGGTCGAACTCATAATAAAACAAGGAGCTCTTTCAGTCTCTTAAGTATTTCATTCATGATACCCTTCCTTGTAAATGATGATGAATAGTTTTCTGAGGAATATGAACACTTGATATTGAGTATTTTTAAATTGGAGTAAATTGTTTGCAGTTTTAATGTCCAAAGTATTCCTTTAGGCTGCTCAAAAGTCTTGAGTTCATTGAAGAGGAAAAAGAAATTTGGCTGTGGTTGAGACTACCAGTTCTATTCATTCTTTGGCAGTGCTATTGTACTGCTGCAATAGGTTGCAGCCATTTTATGTATGCTTCAATAGTGAAACACTAAAGCCCACGCTGGCTCAGTGCTGTGTTACCAGTCTTTGCTCTGGGTATTTACTGACAGGAGGCCCTTCAAAGGGGGAAGAAGAATAAGTCTGCGATTGAGAGCGAGCCTAGCAGTACTGGTACTGGTTGGGTCACGTCAATACAACAGTCTAGGCTGACTAGCCGTGCATTGCGAAATCTACTACAGATAGTGCCGTGTGTATTGTATGCTCTGCTCACTTTAAACCAGGAAGGTCTATTTATGTCAAGGCCCAAGGCTACATGTACAAACATGGCTGATCAATAGCTAGGACCTGAGAGGATAGCGCTCAGTGTTCTGCTATTGGAGAAAAAGAGACAAAACTTCCTGTGTTGGAAAAAATAGTATATATGGTAGCTGTAAAAAGAATGTAGATTGATCTGCCCTACTTTCTTAGGAGAATCTCTGCATAACTAATGAACGTCTGCCACCGCTATACAAGTCTGGTAAGTGAATTACTGGTTGGGTCTCCAACCAAGGTATGCTACAATACAGCCGGTGATAAATTAGCCTGGGTTGTTCCACTGATGTAGTATGTGACCTTTCTCTGTAGAACTACACAGCGGATGCCATAGCTTGTTTTGCAGTTGATATTTATCCATAGCTTCTGCAGGAATTTGTCAGTACTTGCTGTACCTTGTTAACTACCAAACCGGTAGTGCAGTGCCTTTTGTTGTGAATTTGAGCCTCGCATTGCTGTCTGCGTAAATATGTATACAGTCCTACATTGTATGTGTTCATGTACATACATGTGTATGTTGCTTACATGACGTCTGTTGAAAAATGTTAATTATTTTGATGTATACACCTTTAGTGTTGACAATATGTAGGCCCACTGAATGCAATGGGTACAAAATGCTGCTATTATGTTGCATGTAATTAATGTTAGATTCAGTTGCAAATGGAAGGACTTGACATTGTCGGACATCAGTTTGTTGCATGATGCTGCTCACCATGTCCAAGTAGATGATTTTTTTATTTTCTTTCGCATTAAGAAAAAAGAGAGGCTTGCTTACCATAGAAAGTATTTTCCTTCTATTTGAATAAATGTCCTTCATAACATTATATTGAACAAGATAATGGTGGACACATTCTATTATTTTCATCACTGAGTCTTTGACCATTTGTAGGGTTCATCATGATCATAAAAATGAGTTGTTTGTATTCTAATGCTTTCTTGTTGTAGAATTTAGAGCAGGCAAGGGCCAAATTTTTGAAGTATAATGTATTCAAAACAAAAACAAATACATTTTTTATAGGAACACACACCACACTATAATGAAATATAATATTCAGATTAATACATTTTATGTACATTAGATCATGTTATTTGTTATATGTGCAAATTAAATAGTATGCAGTTTTGTGAATGTAATGTACTAGGCTCCACATCTCAAAGAAAACAACAGCCAGCAGATATATGTTCAAAAATTTTTCTATGGTATACTGTCAGTGAGTTACCACATACAGAGAGTCATATATATGTACAAATTTTATTACTCTGGTAAAACATCATGCAAAATATGTTATAAAATACTTACATACATAAAAATAAAAAGGAAACATGGCTGTATAAAAGTGAATCCATATATAGAAATGTACGTTTTAGAAGGAAAACAAATGCAAAGACGATATGTCGAGGACTACCCTCAAATGTGGAGATGTGAAAATATTTTGTTTTATTGATAATATATTGGGGCGATTCCGTGTAGAGTGTCCCTTATGACACATTTATCCATATATTTCATCCATTCATGAAAAATCTCTTGATATGACTATGTCTATAGGTAGTAATACTAGAAAGCACAATTATTCAATGGTCATATTGAGAGATTCTTCATTTTTTGATGAAGTATTTTGAAAAAAAACATATGTCGCATTCTCTGCATATTCTATGAACAGAATTGCCCATTGATAGGTGGACAAAATTGATTTTAAATCATTGTTATCAGTGTATGTTATCAAAGGTGTTCTAAACTGCATGTCATGTAATCGTGTTCTCAATTTCAATATATAACCTAAACAAGAAATGCTTAAAGATGAAGTTGAGTTCTGGTCATGAGATTGAATTGTGAAAGAAACTGTCTCAAAGCAATTGGGAAAGGTTGATTATATAGCACATAAGAATTGGTGTATGCTGTAAGGTTTTGGAATCACCAAAATGAAAAGAAATTGACTCAATCCTGCTGAGAGTCACAGCACTGCACACAGAAATGTGTATATGGGACTACACACAAATGTTCGGCCCGAACTTTTCAACTGTTTCTTGTTATATTTTTGATGTGAGGGCATATGAAAAGCAATCCTTTTCAGGGGACGTTTCTACTATGATAATCTGCCAAACTAACATAAAAAGAATGAGAAAGCTCACAAATTATTTTTTGCATTTCCCAGAACCCAACCTTCTCTTTAAGGGTCCTGTCTGTAAATTAATTCATAGCAAGAGCTTGTGAAATGGAAAATTATATCAAAGAGTTATTTGTGGTGAAGCTGTTATTGTTATTATTGTGGTGTTGTGTATCCTGTTACTAATGATTTCTCATCTCTTTCTCTCTTCTCCCCACCTCTCTTCTTTATTTTCTTGATAACAGAACGATGAGAGAAGCCATGCAGCCAGACTTAGGGATATAACAAGCTTATTTCTGAAGCGCGTGCCAGGTAGGAGACAAATTTTCATTCACTTTGTAAAATGTTTTCTCTTAGTTGTTTTTGATTATTAAATTCTTTATTTTATATCATCTGCTGATGGCAAGTAGAGCACTAACTCTTTGTTAAGTGCTTGTGTTAAGTGCATTTAACTCAGGCGAAAGTACACGGATGAAGGCACCAGTGTACAAAATCCTTTTTTTTCATGGAAGCTCTTTTTGGCTTTGGAGTTGTAAAAGTGTGATTTTCTGTCAGTGATTATGTTTTTGTATTGCTTTTTTACCAGAGCTCTTCTGGAGCTTTCCAGAGCACTGTCAGAGTACTGTCATAACTAGGCCTGAGTCATAACGGGGTTTTTTTTGACGTGTGCCCGCCGGTGATTTTTCGGCGGAGACCGGCGGACCGATGAAATTTCATAAAAAATATGCAGTGCAAAAAAGCTGCATATAACGCGCTGCCCGCATCGGGAAAGTAGCATGTTTTTGATTGTTGAAGAGGGAAAACATGAGAGATCTTGAAAGAACATAATATTTATATTACAAGTAGGCTTGAGTCATAACGGTTTGTTTTTTTTGACCGGCGTCCGCCGGTGATTTTTCGGCGAGACCGGCAGACCGTTGAAATAAAGAAATACCGGTACATAAAGAAATTCAGTGTTAATGAAAGACTTTGAAAATCAACCAGTTTAAGAACTAAATTCCCTTATCTATATTAGAAATGTCAGGAAATGGAATTTTGATAAGCTTACTTGAGAAGAACGACTCAATTTGCATACTATTTGCGTACAGGTGGTTGGAATTCTTTTGATTGACCAAAGCACTTTGATAGAGTTGGGATGATCGATGTCTGTACGCTATGATAATATAATTCTATGGTTATTATTTCTTATCATAATTATGTAATTGATGAATTTGGAGGATTTTGTTATCTTATTATCGACTGAAACAAGAGTATGTATTTCTTTAGAAATATTGGCTGTTTTACAGTTTTACAACTCTGTAGCGGAGTGATATTTTCTTAGGGTGGTTCCGTGGTTGCACCGCTTGCACTTGGCATTTTAGGTTAGCTAGTTGATTGCATGCTCCGGTTCTGGTGCAAGTCGGAACTGCAATCGAAGCAAGTCTGGAGGAGGGCTGATCTGATCCGATATCTGTTCCATCATGCAGCAATAGAATTTCTGCTGTGCACAGAGTATCGCAGTGCTCGAAGTTGGTATCCTGGATGGTGTTGGTGGTGGGTTACCACCAGTAGCCTCTTGACTTTGGGGTTTTTGTTTTCGTTTTGTATACTCTACTTCTGTCATGCTTCAATAAAATCTAAGAAGCCAAGATCTGGTGTTCCTGAGCTTTCTTCCAAAGTTCTGTTCCCTAATATGGTACAACCCTGGGTATCTAATCCAACCCACCCCACGACAGAAATTTCTCATGATATTAAATTTCAAACCATTAATCAACCAAGTGGGACTATGGAAATAAGATTACCGAGCAGGATTTCTCAATTTTCTTGCTTGAATTTATCGGCCCATAACATTATGATATTGTTGCATTCTGTATACGTGTATGGGCGCTGCCATCTTTTATCTGTTTGTTTGCAACTCGTAATTACTCCACTAGAGTTAGCCTGCAGCGCCTGGAGTTAGCGCCATCTCGGGGCAAGGTGTGCAGAATCGTACCAGCAGCGCTCACACAGAATTCAACAATAATATACGGGCCGATAAATTCAAGCAAGAAAATTGAGAAATCTTGCTCGGTGATCTTATTTCCATAGTCCCACTTGGTTGATTAAAGGATTGAAATTCAATATCATGTGAAAGTTTTAATATAAATAAGGAAATTTAGTTCTTAAAACTGGTTAATTTTCAAAGTCTTTGACACTGAATTTCTTATGTATTTCTTTATTTCATCGGTCCGCCGGTGTGCATGAAATTGCACCGGTGACCGGCTGCATCGGTCGGGCGCCGGTGGACCGACCGACTCGACTCAGGCCTAGTCATAACTTGTTTGCATAGAAAGAAATGTAGTTCTGGGCCCTGTTTCATAAAACTTGTCATCAATGACAAGTTGCAAGAACTGTTATAAGCTACTGAAATTCTTGCATCTGATTGGCTGAGAGCAAATTTGTCGGTAAAAATCACCGACAAGACACTTGTGGAAACCCCCCCCCCCCTGATTTATTGAATAATTAAGTGAATTAAGTAAAACATATTATTGTTTTTAATCATAGGTAGCTTGATTTTGACTTGAAACACAGATTTTGAAATACAAAACTTGTTCACTGGGATGTTTGAAGTTCTGTATTCATTTCGAGCAAGTGAAATCTAATATTAATCTAGACATGTAAACAATTAATCTTCCACAACCACTGGTCCTCTTAGTCCAAATACACCTTGTGATATTAGCTCTGTCAAATGCACTTTGTACCAGACTAAAAAGGTTGGTTATTGTTTACATTGCTTGCAGACAAAATATGTTTTTTGAGGCCCACTCTTTGGTGTGGTTAATGTTCATCTAAATTCTATGTATTCTCCTCTTCATTCCCCCCCCCCCCCCTCCCCACAGCTGAGAAGTACAAAGGCCTGAGTGACGATGAGGTAAATATGCGAAGTTATTAATAGAATATGCATCAATAATGAATACCATCCAGTGGGTTGCGTTTATTGATGGCTTTTATGCATGTGGGGATTTCTAAGGATTACATGTAATGTAGCTTCATGCCCTGTTAAGTATCTAATAATCATCATAAAAGTAGTGGCGCACAATCATGTGTATATAGAATGAAGTTGTTTTCATGTAGATTACAATGTGCGCAAGGGTTGTTGAGGAGAATAGTTTTGCCTACTGTATAGTCATGTCGTTGACATGCAGCCCTGACACCCCCCCCCCCCCCACTTAGTCGTGTTAACATTTTACATTTATATTTTTATTACATTTTGATTTAATTTTTGATCGTGAAATGCTTGATTGAACGTAGTATTCATAGAAATGTTGGAATCTTTTAAGAAATGTATCACCAGTATGTATCTAGAATTATTCAGAGCTCAGGCATTCTTATTATATCGTTCTAAAATTGTGATGTAAAGGAGATTATGAGTGCTGCTAAATTTTGGTCTTTATTATTTATTCTTTTACATCTGAATATTTTGAAAATATGAGTGAAAGTATGAGTGCATTTTTAAAACATTTTTTTTTAATGTGGGAAAACCCATTATTGAAAAATCTTGTAGTTGTTATTTGTTATCTTATACTTTGAGAATTTATGTAATTAAAAAAAAAAAATTTCTTGTCCTTGCAGATACTTCTTTGTGTGTTCAAGGATGCCGTTTCATTTACATTCAAAGGTAAGCAGTTCCTGTTCATTTTTTTTTCTTGCACACTTCTAACATTTTTTTTATTCTTCAGTTGTATGAGGAAGGTTGTTTAAACCAAGTGAATGATGAACTTGATCAGCAATTCTAATGTAGCATCCTCTCTCTTCTAGAAAGGGATAAAGCTATGCTCTCTGTAGTTTATGTATAGTTTCGCAATGCAGAAAATCAAGTGTGAATTCTTACACTGTTCAAAGTGCTAGCAGCTTCCTGGGTTGACCTCTCTGTGATTCCTGTACTAGTTGGTTGTCAATATTTCCACCATAAATGTCAGATTTCCTGCCTTGATATCCTGCTCCCATCTTAAAGGGTTAGTGAATGAAGACTTATACTTATTTTTCACTTGTTTGTGCATTTTCATGAGGAGTAAACACTTTGAAGAGCACATCAGCAAGGGAGGAAACCATATAGAGACAATGTCAAATACAGTCCTTGTCTCTTCCTTTCTGATAAGCCTTTGAATGTTACATGGAATGCCAGAGTAGCAGGACGCACCATTGCTTATCAGTGGGAAACCGAACATCACGCAAACTATTATTGTGGAAAACGCTTGATTGAATTTGGCGAGAATTGGGCCCGGGGGAGCTGTCTTCCTAATCACTTCTGACAAACATGGTGAATTATAATGTTGACATGGTTATCAGCACTTGGAACTGAACTCCTTCCAATATGCAAGTTTTGATACAAATTTCCTTCTTTCCTGTCCTAACCTATTTTAGTCCCCCATGCATTTCTTTCATACCGAAAGCATTCCCCCTACAACAATAGTGGGATAAAGAACTCTGAATTGATTCCCATAGAAAAAAAAACTTGAATTTCACCCATGCACCATACCCTTTAGAGATCTTATTCGAACTGTTAGATCAAGGCTTGATCTCCCAATCATACCCCACTTCTTGTGCTCCTACGTCACAACTAATTACACAAATGCAAGATACAAGCAAAGATACCATCGTTGAAATACATTGGTGACCTCTCAGCAGTGAGGAGACTAGATGCTTCTGATAAAAGACTAGATATGGGTCGCTTGCTTTCAGGCAAATATGGTCTCAGTAAATGAAAGCGTAAGCGTGTGCAATATTTCAATAGCCTGGAATTCGTAGAATCCATCTGGTTTGGAAATATATGCTAGGAGAGAAATGTTACACTAATGTCTCTGGAAATGCATGTCTGATTCAATGATACTTGTAACCCAAACATGTTTGCTGGTCTTTCCGCCATACCAGAACATGTAATCTGAGCATTGCTATAAATGCTGGCTACTAGATAATATTTACGTGACAGTAGATCCTTTTTCATTGTTTTGTCTAGAGTCTTTCAGCCTCTGTATCATCTTTTCTCTCAGGGCCACATCAATAAAACACAAAACCAAACATTGAAAATACACCACTGTCAATGTCAATGCATTTGCTCTGTCATCCATACAGCATCTATGCCACCATAATGACCTTTCTACAAGACTACAATATAATTTTCCTTCTGAAAGATCCAAGAATTTGCCAATCACACAGTGTTGAGAAGATATGTGATCCTCACGAGTATAAGATATATTCATGTGTGTAATGAGAGAAAGACAACATTAGGTTGAGATTCTCCTGGGGAGGCTGAGTGAAACCAGAGAAGGGGAATCATTACGTGAGGTATCGTCTTACCACCCCACCTGTCCTTAACATAAGAGCTGTGCCAACATGAGCTGTCAGGAAACATTTGCTTTTTACTCAATTTACGTACTCATAAATGAGATATTATATGTGAACATGGGGTAGGGCATAGCGTAGACTTCAATTGGATGTAAAACTACCATTACAAGTTGTTTGGGTTATGACTGGAAAAAATAGGCAATGCGCACTGGAGAATGTAGACATCCTCTACCGACATTAAGAATAGATAGACAATCTACAGAAAACACATAGATCTGTACATACTCATGGGTTCCAATGAGCCTTTAGTATTTCATGTTTGAATAAAAAAACAAACTTTTACTAGTAGGCCTATACCCAACACTACCCTGGCATACATTTGAGAGGTTCAGTTATATCCTACCATCATAAAATTTTTGGTTTTCCTCTAGGAAAGAAATTGAAGTGATTAATTGATATTGCACACATTATTATCTTTTTTTTTTCTATTCAATGTCAGTTTGATAGGAAAATCAGGACTAGCTTGTGATATTATATTTGATGCCTTTTCATTCAGCCTTTATGGGAAGGTGTATCATGGCAAGGTATTTTCTGCTCTTTTTTATGGAAGACACATCTATCATATCCTGGAAAATTATCTAGGATGTTTACAAAAGCAGGATAATTAGAATTAAAACAGAACACTAATCCTGCCATCAATATTCTTCTCCTATTTGTAGATACCAGCAAGAGTAGAGTACTTGAATCGTCTTCAAGCCAAAGTTACGAGAGTACGCCGAATTTGAACGGGTCTCCTACCACGCAGGTGCAGGATTCAAAGCCTACCAGTCAAGGAACTCCTAACATATTTGACATACTAAAGGTAAAGTCCATTTCAAAAATTGCTTTGGCTTTTAAAACTTTATTTTTGTTCTAAATCCCCAATCTTATCCTATTGCAAATCATCCCTTGATTATTCTTTATTTTGCTTTCATTGAATTATTTTCAGTTTATGTATGTTCATGATAGTTTTTCTTTTTATATCTTTGCACTTGAACCTTTATATTTTTTGCTAAGAGCTTTTTTGTTGAGTAGATTTATGCCTAATTCTTTTTTTTAATCCTTTGCACATAATTTCATATTTACATGAAGGGCTTTGATTGGAAAGTATATATACCTGATCATTATTTAGTGAAGAAGGTTGAAGCCTACATTTCAAGCCAAATATTTGAAATATATTGACATTGTAATTCTGTGTGATGAAGGCAACCTAGAATGTTTTGTTTTGTTAAAAAATATTTTCAAGGCTAATTTGGAATCCCCCACCCTTCCCCCTCAGTATTACCAAGACTGATACTCTAACTAGAAAAAAAAGATTAAAATCTCAACAGATACAGTGCTACTCTTTGGAGAAGATGAAATTGTATTTTCAAAGTATTAAAAAATGCCCTTTGTGTGTATGTGTGTGTCAAATCAAGGAGTACTTCCCAAGAGTGTTATGTCTGTTACACTGATCACTGAACATTGTTCTGCATGCTGTGTTTGTCACAGTAGTGGAAGGGGGTAGGACTAAGTGGCTTTGTCAATACATGGTCTCTCTTCGTCGGTCGCAGACGAAGAAGAAGACAATTCTGCCCTCGGGCTGTATTCAACCTAAGCCCAGTGCGCAGGACGGCGGTAGAATAATTCCCTAGACCATTTGCAAGGCTGCATGCACACTGAAAGGCTGGATTATATGCGAAAGAGATGCAATATGTACAGACATGTAATGGACTTCATGAGGATCGGTTTTCTGAACATGAACAAATAATGAATATACCGATACTTGACATTTGCAATGACTTTTCCAATATCTCTTTTGCCTCTGTCTGACTAAGAATATCATATTTTCTATTCTTTTTGCTCCTGTCCATACACGTAGTCCTCAGGTTGGAAAAACAAATTACCTTTGTCATATTATTTACTGATATTTACTGTTTGAATAGGGTGGTTACAACTCACAGTGAAACTTGTTCAGTTCCTCAGTTTTCTTAATTTTATAATTCTATTAAATTGTTAGAAAATGAGCAATTATTTTGTTCCTTTTTACTTCATAATTTGTCTACTATTGAATTATTTTGTTTGTATTTTTGTGTTCACGCGTGATTTAATTTGGGTTCAGTGTGTCTGCACACAATCATCGCCTTGACATTAAGTCTGAACCAGTCTGACTTTCTATGACATTTCTTTCTTCGCTTCATCTCCCTCTTGCACGACACAACAAATCGATTCATGCCTCGTCTGCCACATGCACTAGCCCTGTGCAATAATGGGCTACATCATGTCATAATG
Source organism: Heliocidaris tuberculata (assembly GCA_025618425.1). Taxonomy (NCBI): domain Eukaryota; kingdom Metazoa; phylum Echinodermata; class Echinoidea; order Camarodonta; family Echinometridae; genus Heliocidaris; species Heliocidaris tuberculata. Next base: position 7,427,546 of record CM046836.1, on the reverse strand, counting down.
TCAGCGCCTTGGGCCCCTGTGTTATGGACAAAGTGTCGCAGGCCGACGCTTTCATAATTGCCAAGCTTTCTTCCCTTTCTCCAATGGAAGGTGTGCTCTCTTTTCCAGTGAGAATCCTCAAATAAAATAGAACAATGATTTTTTTTTTTTTTTCGAAAGGAGAAAAAAAAATGAATTTGTTATATCATGTTTCTACTCTTCCATCTATGTATTTTGCATGTAGACAAAGCAAATTTCCATTGATATGGACAATGAAGGCATTGAATTGAATTGAACTGAACACTTCAAAAAATGGTTTAAAAATAGAAAAAAGAAAAACTGTCAGTTAATAGCAAATAATGATTTTTAGGTGTTAACATGCAATTATAATGATTATTCATCCAATGGCTTTTCTCTATTTTGATTATCTCAATGTAGAATGTTCCCTTTTTGTGATTTTTTTTTAAAAAGTCAGGCTTATATGACTGAATTCCTTCTTTCATCAGTACATAGATTATTAAATATCTTATATACACTGCATGAACCCTTCATGTTTGAGAAAGTATAAGAGCTATTATTAGTCCAAGCATGTAGGATACCATTTAATATTTTCTAGCTGGGATTTGTCTCCCACTGAAAGGAAATGATGAAGGAGAAATGGAGAATACCATTGAATTGTAGGATTTCTTTAAGGCATGCCAGATACATTTCTTCACATGGTTTAGTTAATAATATTTAGTGTTTTAAAAATGAGCATTATGATTGATTGTTTTTCTTGATTTCTTCTTTCTGTTTGTTTCAGGAAAGTCCTTCAAAGGTTGCAAACAAGCAAGAGTGTATTCAGGATCAAGTAGTTGACCAGACTCAAAGTCAGGTAGGTGTTTCCCTTAGTAGCATCTTGTCATTCATATAGCTGTAAAATACTAATATTCATCAATTTGGCTTTAGTCATACTTTTTTTTTAAATTTTATGAAACTGTACAACATTGTCCATTCAGATTCTCTGAAACTCTAAATGCTGTAAAATCAGAAACGTTTGTGACTTGAAACTTTGGTGATTTCTAACCTACGGCCATTTTCACTGCAAGAAACTTTTCCTCATTGCAAAAATTCAGTGTTGTGTCAGTTGTAATTCAATAATTTTGCTGTATGAAACTTTCGCGACACTAAACCACTCGCAAAATTCGCGAACATTAAGTGGACATGAAAGTTTCTGCTTTTACAATAACCTGTATAGGTAAGAAAATTTGAAAATTCAATTTGACATATCCTACTCTATGTGTGCACAAGTCACTGAAGTTGTGGCACACATTGCTAGATTTGTAGTGGTATTTTTGGTGTACTAATTCCTTTGGGCCTAGCCTGACCTCATCCATTACATCATTATGAATGGTCATTTGTTTATTACATGAGTGTTTGAGACATTATGCAAAAAGTTGATCTATCGCAGAGATTGAAAATATTGAAGATGAGGCAAGCAGTGCATTGTCTCAGTCATGTTGTATTAGGCTTTTATTTCTTGTGTTAGAGAAACTCTTTGAGGAGGTAGAAATGTATTTGATACATGTAAGATGGTCGAGCTAGCTTAAGCTACCTCATCAAATAGATCTACTGTATAAGCCATAAATTTTCGCGAATAGGACTAACCAGACTATTTCGCGAGTGGTTGAATTCGTGGTCGGAAAATTCTCAAATCTACAAACAGCGGTGATCATGTACTTTTGCAAAGCGAAGTGGTGAATTTCTGACCAGGAGACAACAAATTCAACTGACTTCTAATGTTGGCAATATTTTGGCGTGTTGTTAAATTCGCGACCCACTCACGATTTGCGAAATTCGCGAAAATAAAACCCCCGTAAAATATATGGCGTATACAGTATATGGAAAATCGGGTGAGGCACAGCACACTTGATCACTATTTTTTGTCATAAACAAGTTATCATTATTCATATCTAGTTATTTGTTTTCAAAGAAAAGTTGTCCCTGTAGGTGTATTGTGTGTGTGGTTGGCCAATTTTTTTTTTTTATTGTTATTTTTTAAAAATAAATTCATTTGAGATGATGGCATACCGAACTGGGGTCTCATTTTCTGTTTTAATCAAGATTTTGTTGGAGCAACAATTATGCTTTATTTATTTTCTCCCTTGGCGTTCTTTGCCTAACATGCTTTTATGACATGTCTGATTGAAAAAAAAGAAAAAGAATTATAGAGAGTTTAGTAAAATCCTTTGTTGTGAGCATGGTTAGTTTATAATTACCAGCATTATTGTCATTACTGAATAACAGTAAATGCTATACTTTTTTGTGCTGTCAAAAGTAAGCGAACCCTTTAAAATTGGAATGCTCATTACTGTTTACATACTTATATTCTCTTCCTAGCTATGTGGTTTTAGTGCCACTTTGCAAATATTGTTTCAGACACTTTGATTGCAATATGCAATATACACTTAAGGTTTGCCCTTGAAATCCACCATTAGGATAGTCCTCAAATCTTCTTCATAATACATTGTCTGGTCCCCTTGCTAAAGCTGGAGTAATAGATGAGTCATACCTAGAGGCACTCTCTCAAGCCCCCTTTAGATGCTTAGATGATGCCTCAGCTGTAAGAGGTTCAGGCAGCGCACCAATCGCTGAAGGCAATGCAAAATCGCTTTCCCTGTGCCCTGTGAATTAACCTGTTTTTGCATTCATTGTAATAGAGTTACAGAATAGTAGTTTTCATTGAGTGGTGAGGTTTTGACTTGCAGAATTACTTCACACTTTCACAACGTGAAGCATTAATATCAAGTTCTCATAAAATCCTGAATACATTTCCGCATCACTCTGTTGCTCTTATATTACATTTATATTCTATTGCACTTCGGACACAAATCATTATAGATAAGTGGAATAGACGGATCCTTCATTTCACAATTTGAAAACGTATTTCAACTTCAAATAAAGCATATAAACAGGAAATGAATTGCAATTTATGTAAATGAGAGACTTTAAAACAACCTTCAGAAAAGTTATGATATATGGGAAAAAATTCTTTATGCGCACTGCATATTTCATTAACATTTCTTATATAAAATACAGCTCTGAAAAAATAAAAAAATGCACAGGAGCAGTGAGCAATAGAGCTTTGGAAATAACGTTATCGGATAAAATAAAAACACATACATGAAAAATTGCATTTACATAGGTCCCATGAACAAAAAGTAATAATAATATTCTGTTCTTGTAGAGCTTATATCACATTATGATATAACGTCTCTATGTGCTTCCCAGGGACTTTGGATGTTATTAACCGGCTTTTGCTCCGGCAACCGTAGCGCTCAGTGCATTCAAGGAATAATACCTACGAGGTACCCACTTTTTAAAGTTTTACACTGTTTACAAGTGCAGATAGGGAAACATACAGATCCTTCTGCAGATGGTATACATGATTCTGTTTGATGTGTAACATTAGTTTGATGTTTATTTAATGGAAGACATCTGTCAGTATCCACATTTCTTACGTCTAATGTATTTTTCTCTTCTTTGCACTTCGTCTCATCAGGTCAAGACACAGTCCGTGTTCAACTCTGAGGAAGTACAGCACAGCGTATCAGGACAGAGCAAGAATCAAGACCAGTAAGTATCATTCATTATACTTACATGCTTTTGGACAGTGAAATATGACCATTGGGGCTGTTCAGTTTTTACATTAATCTTGAATCTAGTATCGTTTTGTTTGAATGTACATGAATAATTTCTGTCTTGAAGGTTAATGTTTAAGACAAGTAATGGCAATTGATTATATTGATTAGTGAAATAGAAATACAGTTTTACTGTACATCACTGATATCGTCAACTGTTTAAACCTACAGTTTCCATATTGAAGATTGAAGTGTAAGACCAGTAAAAACAATTTTCCGTGTGGTAGTGAAACTAGACTAGTGCCGTTGCTTTTTATGTTGAAGTTTGAGTAAAGGTTCTGGTTTCAGGACAGAACGGAAATCATGACCCAATACAGACAATGTTGCACTTTGTGACAGCGAAACCTGGCACAATAAATATAGATTTTCAATGAGAATGATGAGAATTTTGTCCTAAATGTGATTCAAATAGTTCTAAAATCATAGACATTGTTGAAACTAAAGGAGTATTTTCAATAAAATCAGCCGACATTGCCATTGCCCATACAGTCTTGCTTCTCTTCACTTTTCAGACTGATCTATAACATTTACTTTCAAAAGTTAGATTTTACCTGTAAACCAGACTCTACACAATAATGCAAGTGTAAATCTGTCGGTACGATGCAGTGATGGTGATGTTGTCTCATCTTTTGTTATGTAGGATCAAGGTTGACAATACGAGGTCATCCCCAGTAGGAGGGATAGGACAAACCTCTCAGATCACAGTCTCACGCACGCATACAGGTACCATCAATGAGGTAAGAGGAGTTAAGTGTTTTTAGCGTAAATTTCTAGTGCAACCCTTCTTTATGTCATAGGTGATTGGTTTAAATCTAACTGTAAACCTAGCCTTTTTACTTGCATCATTTTTCTGTGCTTTTAACCTGTTGACTACCGAATTCTCTCATTCCCATACGCTTTATACAAGGGCCACCTGATGCTTGTGGGTAATGGGTTTATGTGATTGTGTTGTACTGAGACTGGAATTAAAGGGAAAGTCCACCCTGATATCAATTTGGTTTTAAAAGAAGCAGAAAAATCAAGGAAACAGTTTAAAGAAAGTTTGAGCAAAATCCAATACAAAATAAAGTTACGAATATTCAAAGTTGTAATCAACCAAACACAAATTGGCAACTCTGTTACGTATCTTGGGAGCTCCTCTCCCGTTCGCTTTAATGTTTACCTTTTATCATAATAAGTGGCACAGTTTATATATGTACAATGTACATGTACGTGTATGAGTGACTGAATTGTAGATAGAAGTGATTAATGGCTGATTCTGTGGTCTCCGTGTAAATGTGTGATGAAATAAAAAATGAATTAATGCATATATTTGCTACAAGATTCAGATTGTAAGGGTGGGGTTATGATTGTGTCTTATGGCTGTCATAATAGCAGATATAATCAGGGGCTACACTCATAGCTGTTTACATTTCAATCATAATGAACAAATCTGTGTACTGTGTTTGACTCACTGGATTGTAGATTAAGTGATTTATGGTTTTTGGTTAATCTAACCTGTTCATGTGTGGTTTTGAATGTGTGAAGCTTGATACATCGGTTAGGCCCTATTATATTGGTACAGAAGGCTGGAGAAGCAGTTACCTAGATACATGTACATATCAGGAGCTGCCCTGGTAGTATTTAAATCATATTGAGTATTGAGTGGAATTATGTTCTGTGTACGGCTGACTTAATGGTAGATTAAGTGATTTATAACTGACAGTCTCTAAGTTTGACTTGCTAATGTGCGGTTACATACATGTACATTGTATGTATAAAGCTTGTATGCACACATCATATCAATATTATGATGGTGAGGCCATATTGACAAGGTATGAAAGAATGGTGATGGGAGGAATGAGTGACAGAGTAAACCTATAATCCGATAGGGAGGAGGTGCCTTTGATAGGGGGCTCTATGGCTTGTTGTGGTGACAACCTCACTGCATGGTATTCTAATCTCTTGTCACTGGATCTCTGCAAACAGAAACGCAATACAGTCTAACCTTATCTCCTACACACCACGTAATTGATCTGGGGGTGAATTATTAAGGTACAAACATTGCGCAGAGCAGAGAACACTGTTGAACACTGTGTTGACGTGCATGAGGGGCTGTAAAGCTTGCTTGCAATGAGCTGTTTGATATGGCAAAGAGGTATGCAGCATGTATGTCAGAAAGCCATTAGAGATTGTCTGGGTTAATCGCTGTATTGCAATGGAACATGATAAGACAAGCCTTAGGTGTCACATTTCAACACTACTAAACATCAGGAAGTACATGGAGATAGAGATCAAATAGCAATACAGTGGCATTTACACTAGCTTGGGTTCCTTATTGTAGAGCGTTGCATGATAAAATAGATTGAGATATTCACAATTTCATTGCAAACATTGCTTTTTTTTATTGTATTGAAACAAAACTATTCTACCTTCTTTACTTTCTTTTGAATTATGCAGTAAGTATAATATTTCCAGAAGGAGCACTTGCTTAATAAAAACCTTTTTGTGATGGTTGCATATACCAAAGTGTTATACATGTAAGACTAAAAGTTAAGTATCAACATGGACATCCCCCCCCCTTTACTCCCACACATACTAACCCCCCCCCCCCCCCCCCACGCACACACACACAAATGTGATTTGTTTATCAGACCTGTTACACCATCAACCAGTAGAAGCCAGCCATTGTTGGTAGAGTTGCAGGTAAACCTTGCCTGTAGGGGATTGAAAGATGAATTTGCTAATGGCTGGTCTTCTTTTGTGTGCAGCGATGTAATGGGTGGTTTGATTGTCGTTGTCTATGAATATTTGATGAGGCAGAGTGGTGAGTTGGGAAGCTTTATTGCAGGATGTAAAACGTCTGGTGTAATTTGTCACCACATAAATCATACATTGTTGTGTATGTGTTTTTTTCAAATGTTACGATCAATATTGTGCAAAGACCTAAATGATATTAGTTTTGTCAATGATTTATACTACAATGCATGAAATTCTCTAGATTACACTGGCAAATTCCCTCAGCAACCACAGGTTGATGAATTGAACTTTTAGTGCACACGTTTTCATATTATGAATTATGAAGCACTATATTATGGTGTAACATTTTCAAAAAAAAAATCTCTGTCTCTTTCTATCTATCTCTATCTCTCTCCTCTTTTTCTTTCTCTTTCCCTCTTTCTCTTTCCCTCTTTCTCTCTCTTTCTCTCTCTTTCCCTCTTTCCCTCTCTTTCTCTCAAACTCTACAGACTGCCTGTGAACAACAAAAAGCCAAAGGTAATATTTCAGTTGTCAACATTTTATTTGAATTTCACCCTTCTAATAAGCAATTTGGTTTAATTCACAGTTTAAAAAAAAAATCAAATAACATGTAACTGTTTATATGACTAATAATGTATTAGGAAATGTGGAGTGCCAGAGCTATTAAGATAATTGATACATGTGTGAAAAGAGTTTGACAGGAATCCATCAACATCTGCAGGAAGTATTTATTTTTTTAGATTGAAATTTCAAGTACCTCAGAATAACATATTGCTTATAATCCATTTACTCTCAGTGTTATGTATGTGAAATATATTAGAGAGGAACTTCCTTGATACTCTTTGATGAATAGAGGAATAATCCATATGCAAATACACTTATTCATATATTTATTTTAAAATCATTCATTCAAAGATCTAGCAGGACTCGATACCGAGGACCTGGGGCCTCTTTGCGTAATGCAACTCAATAAATTAAATGCAAAAATTTCTTGATTATATCAGAATCATTTGATTTGTTTACTTTCATTTGAATGCAATTTTGTATGCAAGAGGGCCCTGCTATATTTTTATTCAATGCTACAATTCTTCAAAGTTGAGGGTTATATTATCATGGATTTGGAAGATCATTTGTCAAGTAACCCTAAAGTAAAGAGTCGTGGATGTATAACATGGTAAACCAATGTTGTAATGTTATCTTACAGACTCTGATGTTCTTGTTTTGTTGTGTTTTGTTGTTTTTTGTAACATACATAAACTATATGTTGGTATTACTATACATGTGTTAATTATACTTCTTGTATTTATCTCTTGCAGATATTGATCAAGCCAAAGTAGAAGGAGAAAGAAAGGAGAACCAAGAGCAGTATCGTCATCAGGAGCGTGGGGGCTTGCAGGCAGAGTCCACTAACAAGCTATCTGATAGCATCTATAACTATAATTCATCAGGTGAGTGCCATAACCCCTCCGAAGCCTTCACTATGAGGCATCCTTTCTTTCTCTTTAATTATGTCTGGGAGCGTGTCTTCTTGCTTTCGATATGATTGGTTTTGGTTTGGTTTACAAGGCCAAGTTTGGGAGCTTAGGTCTCGAGTGTTCTGCGTGCCTTTTTTTCATAATTTAAAAGTAAATGTGTTTCTCATATTATGCAAAATGCTGCATCTATCTGTCTGTGTACATCTGTGCCTAAGTCTTTGTTGACGTTTCTTTCTCTCTCTCTTTCTCTCCTCTTCATAGTCTGTCTCTGTCTCTCTGTCTCTGTCTGTCTCTGTCTCTGTCTGTCTGTCTCTCTCTCTCTCTCTACCTCTCTCTTGCCCTCGCCCTTTCACTTCCCTTTACAACCCTCTTCCTCTATTTCCATCTATTTCATTCTTATTTCCCAGGCTGTAGCTCTTTTATCTTGGTCTCACTTTACTAATCTTTCATGAAATTCATAAAGACCTTACTTTTCCAGAATAAATCTGTATCCAGGCCTTAAAGGCTGATCACATTTGTCCAATAACGATAACAAGATTTCTTTAATAAAGGTGCACCTTATAGCTGCTATACTGTTGACAGATTTGAGCACACTCACACGCACACACTATATAGCAGGGTGTACCTTTATTGTTATCGTTATCGGACAAATCTGACCGGTCTAAAAAAAGCAAGAAACAACAACAAAATCACATACAAATGCAAAAGATAAACAAATACACATAGATATAAATATACTCATACATAAGAAAAGAAAAAAGAAAAAAGACATTAATTATAGAGTGGAAGAGCCAGCAGAAGCCAAAGGCCTGTCAAAGGCTAACTCCTAAATTAAGTTAAAAGGATAATCTATATTTAGACAAAAATACACACCATTACAGTGTTCTTTTAAGAAACAGAAGAGAAAATTCCTGTGAGTTTAATCCAGTAGAAGCAGATCTCTCTCTCTCTCCTTTTTTTTTTCCCCCTGTTTGGCCAACTCTTCCTGTAACTCCCACTCGTTTTTTCATCATGTTTGCCTAGTAACTTTCACACATCATATTGCTGAAATGAAAAGCAATTGAAGGTTTGGGGTGATAGATCTGCTTAATACATCACATCACATCCTCTTCAAAGTCAAGTATAGAGAGGTAGATTGCAAATAAGTTATAATCAGCTTTTGGATGAATTTGTAATTACATTTTTCTGTGTTCAAAGGCTAAAAGTGAGTGTAGCAGAAAAGTATTAAACTGTCATATTGTAATAGACAAAAAAAAAAGAATGAGATGTCTATATTCTCTCATAATTTTAAGCTAGAAAATAATCCATTCATATTTATGAACCTCACGTGGATTGCGGATATTTTAGTAACTGTTTTCTGTTTTCCATTTCAGCAATAAACATGAGTCAGTGGAGTGAAAACCAGAAGGGTGCCTGGCCCAATGGACCTGTCACCTCCAGTGGGTGGACTCCAATGGATCCTAGTAAGTAATGTTTGCAACTTTCATGAAATAACTCCAGAAGTATGTGATTTGATTTAGAACATATTACAGATTCATTTATGAGTTAAGGGACAAAGTTTTTATGATGAATTCTTCTTTAGTGTAATTAATATGTAATAAGTGTAGTGTACAAAATTCATGACCTCTTATTTGTATTTTCTTTGCAGGCCATGGCCAGCCCTCTGCCATTAGCCAAGACAATGGAAAAGGCAACAGTTCACCAGGAGCTGGTGTAATGAGCTCTATCTGGGGATCAGGTAGCGCTGGTGGATCCACCCCTACATCCGGTGGCTGGGGCGGTATCCCAGCCAGCACATCGTCCTCTTCACCGTTCCATCCCGGTCTCTTTCAGAACCCCACCAGCAATGGGCACAGTGGTGGTTCATCAGTATGGGGCACCCCGCCCACTCCACAGCCTGGCGGTAAGGGGGCCCTTCCATTTGGGGGCACCAACCCCGTGTCAGCGCCGTCTACTACCTCAGCGAGCAACCCATCTACGTCCCAGAGCTCGGGCTGGGACACCAGTGCCAATCAGAATGGGATCGAGCCCCAGCCGGCCTCGACCCCCACCAGTGCAGAGAGCAACCCGGCTGTGTCCACTTCACAAAGCAGCAGTGGCGCCCCCAACAATGGCAACGGGAACACTGCTGGTGGCAGCGAAGGAGGATCGGCTAATAATGGACAAGAGCCACAGCAACAAATGCCGCCTTCATCCACAGTCAACACTAGTAATGCCCAAGGTATGCCCACTAGGAAAGGTGACTAACATGAAAGGAGGTGAAGGGGAAGTGGGGGTTGCTTAACAAGTATTTGATGGGGAATACCCAGATCAAATGAAACCCAGCAGTGTGTAGTAGAATCCTCAAGGAGAAACTAAGGATCCCCTGATATTTTGGTTAATGGATTATGAGAATATGAGAAGTCACAATAAGGGCTTGGTCCATTATGTAAACAACTTTGAATTTATTTCCGTGAAGTTTTTTAGGTATTGCATAAAAAGTTATTTTTCATTGTTATGGACTTTTCTTGTGATTGAGTCTATTGTTGTTATCGTTATGTATATTGCTCCAATTTTGTTGATCTATTATTAATGTATGTCTGTATTGTTTTATGTGTGCACAGGTTCTTCTTGGGGATCTAGTAATCCACCAGGTCCGGCCACTCTGACAGGAACATCAGCCTGGGGAGCTCCACCAGCTCCAACATCAGGTGGATGGGGTGCTGACCCTTCAGGACAAACAGCTGGACAAGAAAACAAGCCATGGGGTGGTGGAGGAAACAGTATGCCAGCCACCAGTTCCAGGGGATGGGGTGGTAACAATCAAGTACCCAGTGAAGTTGCTGGCACTGGAGGATGGGGAAAACCTCCTGTTTCTAGTGAAGCACCAGGTGGATGGGGAGGTAGACCACCAACGACTCCAACCAGTGGACCTCCATCGGGACCACCTGCAGGATGGAATAAAGATGGAAACAAAGACAGCAATCAACAAGCAGCTCCAGGATGGAATAACCGCCAATCTGGATGGGGCAACCAGCCCCCACAACCCCCACAACCCACAGGACCAGGTGGAATGAAGAAAGACCAACCAGACAGTGGACAGTCTGGCTGGGGCAAGCCATCCGGAAGTGCCTCTTGGGCTCAGACAGCCAGCAAGGGAACAGACGGCCACAGGGGAATGAATCCCGGAGAACCAACTCCTGTAGATCAGGCTTCAATTGCAGCCCTAGTGAAGACACCGTGGGGAAAGAGGCCTGTCAACCAGGAAATGAAATGGGATAGCAAGGCCCCTCAACAACCAAGTGCAAACCAGGCTGGTACATCAGGCTGGGGAAGTCAACCCACACAAGACCGACAGTGGGAGAAGGCTGAGCAACCCAAACAGTCTGCTTGGGGTAAGCCAAATCCTCCACAAACACCAACAGAATCATCTTGGGGAACTCAGCCACCCACTTCTGGCCCATCAGCAAATCCTCAGACTCCAGGCTGGGGACCACCCAAAGAGAGAAACGATAGCCATGATCCTGGTTGGGGTCAACCACCTACTACCAGTGCTCCTTCTGGAATGCCAGGGCCACCGGGACCCCCAGGGGGCCAAGCCTTAGGACCTCCTGGCCAACCTGGATCGCATGGACCACCTTCTACTCCTGGTTTTAACACTGAAAGATCTAGTCCTCCACAGAAAGATGCAATGGAGACAGGAAGCAATGCTTCAAGCAATACACCACAGCCGCCAGCTGAAGACCCGTCACAGATGCTCCCTGGACCACCACCCAAGAAGATAGTTGCCACTGGTTGGGGAGACGTCACCATGATGGATCGCTCAAGTATGCAGACTGTTGACAATGGAACCAGTCATTGGGGCGACCCCAGTGACCACAACAGACGCCTCACTCGCCGACAAGCTGGTGGGCACATGCCGCAGATGGGTGGCAACCCCCAGAACAGTACTATGCAAGGTCCACCCCCTACGGGCCCACAAGGTGACGCCAACATGCCTCCTTCGTCCATGATGCCCAATGCTCCGTCATCGCAGTTTAAAGCCGACAACCAGTGGGATGACAAGACCAAGCCAGGTGGTTGGGGAGACTTCCCTAACCAACGATCTAACAACAACAACAGTAGCATGTGGAACCAACCAGGGGGCACCAAATGGGATCAGTCTTCCACATCTTCATGGGGCCCGTCCAGCAGTACTAACGTCAGTACTCAGAATAAGGATTCTATGCAACAAAACTGGCACGATGATAATAGTACTGGCTCAAGTGAGTAAAATTCCTCTTCTTTGTTCATTTGACACACATTTTCTTGGAAATGAATAAGAGCAAGAATATACATTTTTAGCAGCTTGGTTGTGCCAAATTATCATGTACATGGGAGATTTTTAGTCAATGTAATAATTTAATTTTTGGGGGGGTAGTGGTATATGTTAAGTTTATTTCAGATTGATTACAATATGCTTGTGCTCAATACACCTATTTACTCTTTCGTTTTCCATCACATTCTCAACAAACTAGCACTTTTACAACTTGAAATAGAAGTACATTCTTTCTTTTATATATGGGAATGTGTGATTTTGTCATTGGGTCAGGATATCTTTACAATAACTAGATATCAATGTTTCTTGCTTTTTGAGGGACATTACCTATGTATAAATATATATATATATATATATATATATATATATATATTTTTTTTGTAGCATTATGTAAATTGATTTCAATTTTACCACCTTGTGAGAAAGATATGCCAGTTCTTTGTCACCATGTATATTTTTACTATGGAGTAAACCAATGTTTTTTCATTATCAGTTGGTCACTGGGGAGATGAAGAATGGGAGAATCGTTCTCAGAGCAATGAGTCCTCCATGTCTGGATGGAGAGGAGGCCCCAAGAAACCCAGGGTAGGTGTATTGCCCCCCCCCCAAAAAAAAAAACAAACAAACAAAACAAACAACAAAACAAACAACAAACAAAAACAACAAAACTGTGTATTTGTCAGATATCTTTTATTTTCACTAAAAACATGGAAAGGTTGTGTTGCATTTCTTAAATTATACCATCCTTTGTCATTTCGTACAAGTATTAAATCCAAGTATTAAATCCAACCCTAATTCTGAAAGAAGAGAAAAAGTCAGAGAAGCAGATTGGTGAAAGTTTGAATGAAATCAGACAAGCAATAAGAAAGCTATGAATTTTTGAAAGTTGTAATCACTATACATATGGGAGTTTCAAATTGGCCGAATCAGTAATGTCACTCTAATGTCATGGTGGACAAATCCCCCATCTGCTCCAACACACAAAATGACTAAAATAGCTTAGCAGAAAATCACAAATTAATGATATTTAAGTGTACGACAAACGGGAGAGTTGTTCGCCACCATGTCACAATCGACTCACTAAATTGCCAATTTGAGATTCGCATACATTTAGTGATCTCATTTTTCAAACATCCATTACTTTTTTATTCCTTGTCTGATTTCTTTCGAACTTTCACCATCTTGTTTTTCTTATTTTTCTGCTTTCACACAAATCATTTTATTATCAGGGTTGGATTGCCCTTTAAAAGCCAGTCAGTTTGTGGTGAAACATTGGTGTCATTTAAAAAAAATATGTGTTCTATGGACCTTTTTAATTCTGGTATTTTAAATTTGTTAATGTCTCTAAGAACTCATAAGGAGTATAATTTAAATGTGCATCTACCATTGCCTGCAAAGTTGTGTTAATGAAATCCTTATATTAATTAACAGTATGGAATTACAATGCTTGATTGCAACTTAACCTATTTTCCCTTCCTTTTTTATCCTGATTATCTATGTATGCAGCCAACTGGACAGCGTGAATCCAACCACTACATCAGCAAATTGAAAAGACTGATGGACTATGGCTATCCTAAGGAAGTGGCTGAAGTTGCTTTGCGCAAACACAACTTTCATTTTGAAACCGCTCTTAGTAAGTACTGCCTATGACAGATTCACATTTTATTCTGGATATTATACGTATCTTTAATAAGGCTTTTGATGTGTTCCATTAGAAGAATAGATATGCATAATTGATGAATATTTGGTTTGTTAGGAATGTATGGATATTGGACCTATTTTTGTTGTTGTTGTAGTAGTTTGATATGAATGCCATATGAGAACCCCTTCAGTAGTGAGGAATTGATTCTAGAGCTCTATTATAGCTAGATATGATTTCAGTTCATTTTCATTTCCTGAAAAAAAGTAACATTCATTTTTCACTCTCTTCTCCCCTCTCTCTCCCTCTCTCTCTCTCTCTCTCTCTCTCTCTCTCTCTCTCTCTCTCTAAACAGCTGAACTTCGTCAGATTTCAGACATGATGGATCAGAACAAGATGCCAACAGGGGATGTAGATGATCCTGTCCGACAGATGACCCGTACCATGAACAACATGGGCATTGGTGACAACCCATTGACATCCGGCAGTGACCTGACCAATGCTAACATGCTACTCAACAACAGCCTGCCTGGAAGTCTACCCCTTGGAGGCAAGCCAAGCAACATGATGGGTACACCAGGATTCATGCCAACAGGTAGCGTTGGACAGAGGTTCTCCAACCAACAACAGAATCTTGTGATGGGTCAGCAGCCAGGTAGTCACAACCAACCTCCAAGAGGACCCTTCAATCAGCAACAGCAGATGATGCAGCAACAACAACACCAACAGCTGTTCCAGGTTCTGCTCCAGCTGGCTGTGCAGAGTGGCATTGTCAACCAGAGCCTTCTTCAGCAGCAAGTGACTCCAACACAGATCATGAGCATCGTTCAGCGCTACCCACAGCTCTTGGCCCAAGCCCAAGCTCAGCAGGGTAATCTTCCACCAGTAGGTGGGGCCAACAGTGTGGGCAAAGGTATGAGTTCCGCTCCTAACCGTTCCCAGCAAGAGTTGATGGCACGATTTGTTCAGCAGCAGTTGTTGCAAGGACAGAGGCCTCCAGTGTCTCGTCAGCCATTCCCAACTCGCCCCAAGGTGCGAAGTGATTCTGAGATGTATTCCAACACCTCCACTTCCTCAGATCTGCTAGGCAATATCAGCAACATGAACCCTGATATTGGTATGCGTGAGCCACTCCAGCAGTCCCGCCTCCAGCATTTGTTCGGCAAGCCTGGAGCAAAGAACTTCCCTCGGACAAACCGGTCCGAGTCCGTTACTGGTCTCCCTGACAACAACCGCAGAGGTTCTAACTGGTCTCGCAGCAACTCGCCAACCCCATCGGACAGTATTCCCAACAGCGCTGACTCTGCCTTCTCTGACTCTGGTTGGAACTTCCCTCAGCCTGACAACATCAGCTCCATCACTGATGACGTGCCAGAATTCATCCCAGGCGTTCCCTGGAACCCACAACCAAGCCTTGATGTGTCCAATGATCCGTCAGCCACTCCAGGAATGTATGCTCCTACCAAGCCCTCTGGACGGGACAGTCAGCAGAAAGATGACATATCTGGCATCCTTACCCGCCCCATGAAACCCCAGGCCCCGTGGTCGTCCAATCAGCCTGGAGGAGGACGCAAGCCCAGCTGGAATTATGAGGGCAACAGCGGTCAAGGAGTGGGAGGATCTCGCTCTAACCAGCCATGGAACAGTGCCCCAGGGAACCAGCAACGTGCCACCAGACCACCTCCAGGACTGGGTGAGCATCCTCACAGTAATTCCTGGAGAGGAAGTTGGGATGCTCCCTCTGGTAAGAACCCACTAACGCAGGGGCATGCAGTCATGCACAGTGAGTACAAGAACCAACCAAACCATAACCCATCCACAATCACTTCATTTTGATTATTCAAGCTTTTATTCAGCCTTTCTAAAATTTTGTATCAAATTTATTTTCAAATGGTTTAACCCAAATTATATTTTCATCATTTTATTTTGACTTGTTTTGAGAGGTCTATCAAATTTGCATGTAGGCCTTATCCCTTTTTGGTATACTCTATCTTCCTTTTCCCCAACCATGTATTGTGAAATATATCCAGATATGCCTCTCTAAACTGAAGTCTTCAATTATGCTAACTCATTTCCATCAATTTACGTTCCTCAACCACCCACTAAAAAAATCCAGTTATCGGTCCATTTGTACTCGTTCGAACTGTGCTTCCATATTTTATTTTGTTTTTTTTTGCAACCATCAGCAACTAACATGCCCCCACTTTGTGGGTTATTGCTTCACTTGGGAACATCCTATTTATGTTACGTTTGCTATCATAGGAGGAAATCTCCAGAAAAGTCTTTATATATGCTTTTGCTTTACTTAGTATGAGAAATGATAGATTTGTTTGAAAAACAGAATCTCGGATGAAAGGAAAAGAATTACTGAATACTTGAATACCTATACATTATCTGAAAAGAGCTTCTTGTAATAGTTGAAAGATCAATGCACACCTATTGATACAAATAAGGAACACAACTGATTTTGCAGTTCTACAATGCCTATAATGAATATACATGTATCTTTCATCTTAATGATGATACATTTGGAATGGGACTTTTCTGGATGTTTTCCCTGATTGCATTTCTAATGGTATACATGATTGTGCAATGTACCTGTGTTTTCCATATCATATGGAGGAGTTGGTAGCACACTGTACATGTATGTATATGTAAGTGTTGTTCTTATAATTTTACATCTTGTAATGTGTTTGATATGTATATGGCCTTTGCTCTATATGGAAGGAAGTGTTGACTGAACTCAAGTGAAGAAACAGTTTGAAGATAGGTTGAGATGTCATGAGAATTGTAAGTTTTACATGTAGGAGAGGAAAGGGCCATCAGATTAAGCCTGTAGGGAGATGTTCAACATGTGAACTTGCAAATAGAAACAATTTGCCTGTGTGATCATAAGGGTGTAATTATCCAAATACGTACTTGGAAGACTAAGTATTAAGCTGTCCATTTCAGCCACAGTAAAACATTCAGTATCTTTAACTTCCACCTTTTTTTCCTTCACAAATCAAGATAACTTTTTTCTTGAAACTTTTTATTTGATATCTTCCCCTCAAGTCATATACTCATGCTTTTCAAATGCTTTTTATTTGCCATCTTCATTTAATTAACACTGCTGATAGCATGTACAGCTAGTAAATGTTACTCTGTAATTTTGTTACAATGTATGTCAAATATATGATAGAATTTAAATATTCTAAAATTTTGTGCTTTGTATTGGTATATTATTTAGAAGTATAGCAAGAAGATGTTCAAAGGTTGTAAATAGATTTACAGTGTAAGGAACTTCAGTTTACCATTTTTGCAAGTATATTGGCCAATATGCTACACATGTAGATACATGTACATTTTAAACATGTACATTATAAACATGGAGAGGTCCCTTTTTGTGCACTTTTGAATAGTCACTCCCAAAGTGATAGAGGTACCTCATGAAGAGCTTTTGTTTCCCTCTGTTGAGAAGAATTCTACCTGGGTATCACGGAATGCACCAACTGGTGTGTAGTTGAATAACGACTACATGACAATTGAATAATGACGACATGACACTCAAGAGCACGTATCAAGTATTCATGTCAGTGGGTTTTAGCATTTTGTACGGATGACCTTTATCTGCTCATGCTTAAATGTTACCTATGAATGGCTTATAGCCATGTTTATAATGGATTCACAGCAGTACAGTTAATTTCCATTGATAATTAAGTATGTGTGACTTCATTGGTTTTTACCTTTATGTCTTTGATAGGATCCTCCTGGTCTTCTGGCAATGGTATGCCTGGAGCAAACTCAATCCTCATCTCCGGAGTCACATCTGATGTAAGTATCCTGACTAAGAGGGTGGGGGGGGGGGGGGGGAGGGTTGAGGCATTTCATTCACATTCTGGTTACAGAATGCTCAGCTTAGAATTGAAGCGAGGGTTTAGTCTAATGCTGTATTCTACTGATCGAACTTCAAGAGGAACTTGGGCATCATTTCATCAAACCGTCATAAGTACAAGTTTGCCGACATCCCATTGAAACATGTGTATTAAATTAACACACGTTTCAATGGGATGTCGCTGAACTTGTACTTATGACGGTTTGATGAAACGATGCCCTGGTTACTTGTGTTTCTCTTGATAAGATATCAAACGGGGGATCCCATGTTAAGCACAAACAAAAGAACATGGTTAAATGGTTAGAAGAGTTTCAATCAGCAGTGGTCATCCTGACTTCATTTTTGATATTTACACACCTCTTTCTTGTACCACCTCATCCCACACCAAAACTCCACAAATTGAATTCTGGATATTATTTGAGGATGTACTTTTCATAGTTCTGCATTTAAATCTTGTTTTTGTAATGCTTGGGAAGAGAATGATCAATGTCCAATTTTTTCCCCCTCATTGGTTGGTAAGCTGCATGAATGAAGTGAAGGCATTTTGGTCATTGACGAACCTTTCATATGTTTCAGATGAATGTGACTGCCCTGAGGAACATCTGTGGTCAGCAGGGTCAAGTAGACCAGTTCCAGGAGAACCGTGCTCAAGGTTCTGTCATGGTCACCTATCGCTTCCCGGATGATGCTGCCAAGGCTCACACCGCCATCTCCTCTACTTTCCCCAGCCTCATCGCAGATTTCGTCTCTCCTAGCGATGCATTCTCTACCCCTGCCTCCTCCTCCTCTGGCTGGCCCCAGGGAGGAGGCAGCAGCGGCAGTAAGTTTGGTAACGGTGTTCTCCCCAGCACCTCCAGTGCCTCTGGCGCAGGAAAGGATGATGGCAGCGGTAAGCAGAGCTGGAGTGCTGGGCTCCCAGGTATGCCAGGAAGCCAGCTGTGGTCTCCAGGTCCAAGTGGTGGATCCATGGGCTGGAGCCCAATGGATGGAGACTCCTCTAATGCCCCCAACTTCAGCTTCTTGCCTGGAGACCTCCTTGGAGAAAGCACCAACTAAGATGATGTGATATGTTATCATTGTCATCGCCAATACCCTTTATGGTGCTATGAAAAAGAAAACAAAAAAAGAAAAGCCACTCAATACCACTTGATTATTATACTATGTATATCTTTGTGTTTATCTCAAGCACTTGACAATTCAGCCATGATGTGTTTATCAATATTAATCTATGTATCGTCTTACATATGAAGGCATGTGTATTGTCATCACCATCCATCCGTTGCATGCATAAGTAACTTATGCAATTTTATCTTAATGTACTTTGTAAGTAAATTGTGCTCGGGACACTACTGTAGTCAGTGAAATACCTTGTTTTTCATATGAATAACTTTGTACTTGTGTCAATAGACAGTTCTCTTGTAGTGTTTGGTTGAATATCAGCCAGGCTTACTATTCATCTATGTCCTTGGAAAGTTTTTCTCCTTTTTTTTCCAAACAACTGCTAACAAGACTTCCAGAATGACAGATGTGTGCATTCGGTGGTGGGGTTTTGGATCAAAACTTTATACTGATTCAACAGCAACTTTAAGCTGCCAAAGAAATTAAAGTAAGATTTGACAATAATAATGTATATATTTATATTTTTCCCTGTTGATAAACTGTTTTTGTGAAGAGTGTTTTTTCGCTGTGCGAAACTTAGCCAAGCTTGTGGCTGTCAATTTTTTTGAGACATCCCCAAAGTGTGAACTACCTGGAAGCCATAATCGCAGCTCATTGACAGATTGATCTTGCGTACGACAGTACATGTGCAATGAAGTTAATGTGAATCGTTTAAGATGTATGGAGACTTTTCTCTCTCAGATGGAACAGCCATAAGGAGTCTGGAAGCATTATCTGGAAGAAATGTCAAGAAAGTGATGATGGAATGTTTTGGTTCAAATAAGCACAAGACTGTGAACAAAATCGAGCCCAGAATATAGGGCATATACGCTCACTATGAACAATTGCTACGCATTTAATTCTGTGTGCTCCAGTACGATAGAAGCTGAATTGTATGAAATGTGACTCACAGAATAAGAGAGAAAAGATGGTGCCCTACAAATGAATCGTACAGAATTTTGTGCTATTTGCAGAGATGAAGGAAGAAAATACTTGGTTCTGTACTGACAAAAAGCAAAATGCTATGTGGCTGTGAAGTGTGATGAAATGACAAAGACATCTAACAAGAAAAGAAAGTACTCCATCTTGTCATTATGACAAGTGATGCAGATGAAAAGGAATGTTGATGTGACATGGAACGCAAACATTTTCTCTTGTGACAAATCATAAAGGCGGATGGTGCAACTTACACTGTATTCCAAAGCATTTTTTTTTTTCAATGTATATTCTGTGTATCAATGACTGATGCAACTTATTGTGTCGTTTTTTGAAGAAGTAATAATTAGAGCAGAATGTCACAGAGAAAACAAAGTTGGCTTGTTCAAGAGACGACGTGGTCGCAAAGTCTTCACTACCAATGTGATTCTTAAGTGCAATTTTTAATTTGGTTTTCCTTGTGCATAACAATTGGGCTTTGTCGCATAGCCACGCCAAGCCAAACTCGCGTGTGGATGGCATTAATGGAATAAAACGAAAAAACAACCGATAAGTTCAGTCTGCTTCTAATTCCAGGGGTGCTCTGCCTTTGATGCGAGACCAGAGATGTGGAACGTAGCAAGTATTTTGTATGGTATGGAGACTATTACGGAGTACATTTAATGTGTAATAGAGACGTGGCTGAACTGTTAACTGAAATTGATCTTCACCAGCTGTCAACTTAAAGGAAAAACTGAGTTGTCTTTCACTCGGATTAACAGTGTAAAGCATCATTTTGTCTATTTTGAATACTGCACTTTGTTTTCTGGTCTTACGAGGCATTTTTCCGCACGATTACGAGAGAAAAAAAACGTACAATTGTTTAAACTTTTTTTTCTCTCTAGAGCAAAGCATTTAAAAGACTTTGTCTGGTGGATAAGTAATAAGATAACCATGGTACTCATTCATTATTGCATTATTATTCTGTAGCTTTATAACTATTGTCGTCCGTTACTGTCACTGTGTATCATTAGCATTTTACAATGTCCAATTGCAAAGCTGCAAATATTTGGGAACAGTATTTGACAGTGCCTACCAATTCAGTCACTCCATTCTTTGAAATTCAAGAGGTATAATGTTCAAAACAAAAATGTTGAAAAAAGTACAAAAAATGTGAAAAATTTTAGAACACTATTATGCAAGTAGGGTATGTGAGTTTCATTTTGTTTGTCAGCCCTTATTTTGACTGTTGATGTGTCATGGTCATAACATTTCATTGTATTGATGATCAAATCTTAATTCATTGTTTGTACACTACTTTTATAAATTTTGCATAGGAGATAATTCTGATACGTACATGTATAAATATGTATTTGGCTATAAATATAGAAATATATATATTTCATGTTATATATGTATGTTGATTGTATATCGATAACAAGACTTTTTGTTTTGTCAGCACTGATATATTTGTACCTTCAAAATGCTTTTTTTATTTAAATAATTTGCAAACTTTAGGAGAAAGAATGATGGTGAAAAAAAGAGAAATAACTTCTGAAATGATGAGAAGAGTAGGTTTTAGTGATGGGAGGGATTGTATTCAGTTATTTTCAGTGTTTGTCTTTAGTTAAGTTATCCCCGTATCAGGGAAAGACACTTATTCCAAACCAAGTGCAGCTGAGGTTTATGTCTAGACTTTATCTCTTTGTTTTCTTCTTTCTCCAGAAAAGATTCCCTTGTGCCGGCTATTTTTTGTGTGTTCCTGCATGTGACATAAAGAACGAAATAATCCCTTGTTTCAATTTCCTCCGCATAAGGAATAGAATGTGTTAAACTACTACCACTATGCTAAGAATATAATCACATTTGTATCGTATGACATACTAACCCTCTTCAGACATTGTATCAACATAATTGATGATCAGATAGTTATTTGAATGCAGTTTTGCATTCCTTTTTTGATTAAAAGACAGTCACTAAAATCTGAAATACAGCTGTATTTAGATATGTTGTAATACTGAACGTAATCAGGTATGCCTAGAGTGTAAGAAAGGTAAGAATACAACAGCCAACTTGTGTCTAGTGCCTTTCTATATCAATGTTTGGTGTTCATCTAAGGTGTCCTCCAGGTTGTGTTCCAGGCGTAATTGTTAAGCACCAATACACAAGTGGTGTTTCTTTCTTGGTCTAGTGCTGGTGTTGATGTTCGCTTTGTTGGTGTATGATTCCTGTAATGTGTACTCCTAAGAGCTGACATAGTGGTAACAC
This sequence comes from Heliocidaris tuberculata, assembly GCA_025618425.1. NCBI lineage: Eukaryota > Metazoa > Echinodermata > Echinoidea > Camarodonta > Echinometridae > Heliocidaris > Heliocidaris tuberculata. The sequence continues at coordinate 7,405,522 of CM046836.1, read as the reverse complement.
CAAACATCTCTCTATACACCCACCAGGAAAGTGTTTGGAAACTGCCTTTTCTCAGTGTTTGGGAACCTGGTTGTAATACTCCTTGAATCACCAGGTGTTGCTTCTCAGAGCAACACAAAATGTGACTTGATTTCAAACAGCAACTGTCTCAAAACTCTATTATATGCCAAAATTAAACATATTCAGAGTATTACTATTGTTGGACCATCCAACAAAAACTAAGTCTTGTATGTTAGTACCTAATATCAATATTGTTAAATGCTTTCATCACACCTCCAAAATATAAAACCTGAGCTCCAATCTTCCCACATTTACTTGCCATAATGAAAGAAATATTGAATCACATCAGTAAAACGATGTGGCTTTGCACTATAACCAGAATAGTATTATCAAGTTCAGATTTCGGAAATTACCCCAGCAAGGGAAGTTTCAGCAATAACATTGAATGCACTGCTTTTTTTCTATTCACGTTGTTCCTTAAACATTCAGGTGGTTTTACCCTAAACTGCCAGTCATTATCTATCGACCGTCTCATTATCGACATTGAAATTGAAAATTGCCAATTCTTTAGGAGTATTCTGTGCATCATGTTTTGAGACACATGTAGTTTAGGACCTTTTTATGATGATCGTATTTTGCATTTTGGTCATGCTGTTAGCTATTTTTTGATCGTACTCAAACTTGTAGTGATCAAAACCCATGTCTGAGGTTCTGTCTTGTTTAAAGTTGGGTCTAATTTGAGCAGAAATCAACTCCATCTTAAAATGCTCTTCACCATCATCCTCCAGCTCTCACAAGAGATATTTCAAACTGCATATAATATTTTAAATTGGGGTTTTTAGCCAGATACTATTCAAAATTGTTGAAAATATCAGCATGGATGTTTATGCACTGCTTGAGAAAACGCATTCACACTCAATCTCAATTCATCTGAAGGTGTATTGTATGCATGGTGATATTTCGTATTTCCATGAACATATTTCAATTCCTTGCAATAATGCAGAACTATCTATCTAGTACATGTTTGCACAGCTGTGACCTAGTAATTTCAAATCTCACACATACTCCAGAGTTTACCTCAAGTCTTGTATCTTTTTCAATTGCAATCAGATCGGACCAAACTATATAATATGAAGAGCTGTTTCTCGTCAGGTGTGAATAAAACTAATTCATTCATTGGTGGATTTTGAAAAAAATAGAAATGGGTTTGTCTTTGGCAATAGTATTTAAGATGACACAGAGTGTAGGGAGGGGTAATAATTGTGGGGCAGATCTCTCAACCATGTCTTTGAATGGATGGGACTTTTTTCCAGAAAATATGTTAGACACCTTTGCCCCCAATTTCTTTTGAGATGTTGTCAGTGGTGATATTTCTTGTAGCTCTTTAAAACAGTATTATTAATCTCAGATTTGTACTCTTGTCGACATGAAATATAAGGAAAAGAATATTTTGAACATCAGTACAAGAAGAAGGAAAATTGATGAAATCTGCTTCAATCTGTAATGGCTTCTCAATGACTACTTATCTTTCAATGGTCTGGTTTTTAAAGTTGGACTCTTTGTGTGGTTTATGATCATAAAGGGAACCCTCCAAATAGTTTAAAAACCTCTGCAAGCATCCCTCCTTTCTTGAGACATAAGATTGTGCTTCTGGGGGAGGATAGCTTGCCGAAACAGAACTGATTCCAAACGCAAAGACTGTAGTAAGAATCAGACTGGTCTTCCATGGTTGTTTATTGCCATCATAATAACCCATGTAGTCCCTTGTGTATACTGTCATTACGGTTTGAACAAGCAGATATATTTAACAACAGAGTCATGAATATTTCTTCACCTTTCCAGTAAAGCGCTATGATAAACAAAATTTAGTTGAACAGTTGTGCCGACACATTTTTGTTTCCAATCAAAGAAGAAATATGTCAGGATTTCATGCACATCTTGCTTCAGCTTACCAAGTATTCCATCTCAATTTTTTTTTTCTATTTTACCTTGTGCAATCTCTATGAAACTTTAATGTGGTAGAGAAAAATCATTATTTTGTGTAGATACATTGAAAAGAAAATAATAAAAACTAAAAGAAAAAAAAAATGGTGCCAGTATATTTGCAGGGATTTTGCCATGTGTGACACAAATCATGATAAATGCTGTTTTCCTTTTATTTTTCATCTTCTCTTTCCATAGTAAAATATTACACAATGTGTGCCACAGAATTTTCTATTATTGGACTATTATTAAATCGGTATATTTGTTGAATAGTAATGCTTGACTTATGTCTATCTTTTAAAAAGTAAACAAAATGCCCACAACATCGCTAGTAGCTAGTGCTGTGACAAGTTTGAAATAAGAGAAATGACTATCAATTTTGCTGAGATTTTTAGTTTTGTAGGGTATTTTTGTCAAAACTATGCTGACTTTTGATGTCTCCTTGTCCCTTCACCAGTGATCTTTCAAAAATATATTTGCCTTGTTGTATGTAGCTCTTTTAGAAATGTTTTCTTTGTTTAAATTGCAAAAAATACCAAACAGTAATTAGCTAAATTATTGACTTTAAATGGTATCCCCCTGATGACCAGTACCATCTTGAATAATGATTTATTTATCTAGTGTAAAGGCTGCCATGCATCTTATGAAGAGAGAGAATCATGCAATAAGAGAATAACAATTGCAAGGATAATGGAGTTGGATTTTAAGTCGTTAATTTTGCTCCATCAAGCCTAATTCAGACATACGCAGTAAACCGCCTCAAAAACCTGCGCCACATTTTAAAACTCATCGTGGAAATGAATGTCAAGAGGCAGTGTCATGGGGGCATATGAGTTGTAATTAGCACTCCAATATCCCCTGTGCATACTTCTTGATATGCGTGTGATAAGTTACAGAAATGTGGGACACACTTGTCTCATGTTATTTTGCTGTGGCAGGTTTTTGAAGTGGTTAACCGCCTTGTGTCTGAATTGGCCTTCATTGCTTATTTTTCTTTATATGAAATAATATATAGCATGGATGAGCATAAATTTTGTTGAAAGTGGCATTCCTTGTGTCCACTTTAGCAGCTTTCAAGCGCTTCTGCCTGTGTTCTTGGGATAGGTTTGGTTAAGACAGATCCTACACTGTGGTCCTTGTGGCAATAGAAACTTGCCACAAGAGAGAGTAATCAACCGGATACTGAAGTCTCAGAGCCTGGGAAATGTTAGATCTTCGGCTTCCTGCTTCTCTATCAGTGGACATCTAGATTCACAGTGGAAGTTAATACTTTTGGAAATATCCTTTCTTTGTTGGATATGGCTTTTGGTTTGAGTCCCTGATGACATGGTGTGAGGCCACAGTCATTTCCTTGTCTTTATTGAATCACTCTCTTGAACTTGGCACTTCTCAGTACAGGGTGATTTTTTTTGTTTCTTTCCATACCAATTCAGTGAATTGATAATGCAAATGTTTTTACAGTGAACTAAGTTATTGTTTTGTTCTTCATGTACTGGTCTATGCTGAACGAAAGATGGGATAACTAACAAAAGCAAGAGATGTTTCCTATGAGTAGGTATTGGCTAGGGAAGCCTAGGTGCAAGAAAAATTTAAGGGACAAATTTAAGAAGATGCCTTTATTGCCAATGTTGTAGTATTATAACCCACCTCCATATGTGGTGTATATGTGTAAATAAATGTGTGTGTACCATGTTTAATAAGCATCCATGCACAAGAACTCATTTCTCTTTCATTAGCGCAAATCTTAGGGAGCGAAATTACTGAAAGATCAAAACATTCAGAAAAAAAAGTATATAATTTGTTGAGCCATGGGCCTCTAGTAACTATCATTTTGTTGTATAAGAATGCTGCCAATTCTAAAAAGATTCAGAAATTTGTATTGAATACATTGCATGCAGTACAGCTTTTGTTTTTGATTTTTTTTCAGTTTGTGTATATTTTCTTATATAATTCTGCATTTTTAAGAGGAAAAAAAAATTAAACATGTGGATTAGCCAGTACCGATACCAAAGGGTGATTACACCATATCATGCAACTATGAGGAATATAGGGTTGTATACTTATCAAGTAATGTAAGAATTAAAAGACAAAAAACAAAAAAAACAACAAAAAAAGCATTGATGAATCAATTTATAGACAAAATACATGATTTGATCTGACATCTCTGAAATTCTTCTGCCTTCTTGATGTAAATAGAGTGTAATATCATTGCATACGTTAGCATCATTTTTTTTCTCCATGTGAATGTAATAACATCTTGAGAATATGCGATATATATTTTGAGAGATATATATATTTGTTTGTTTCATCTATGCCTGCGAACAGAGACATTTTATGCTAAATTTTCCCTTGTTAGTGCAACACTGAAGGTACAAAATACATGCGACTTAATGTCATTGCTGTTGTTGAAGTTTTCCTTGTCAATTAAAAACGGTACGTTTTCGAGTTTGTAGGGAGGAAATATTTTTTAATGATGCAAAGTTTAATTGTTTATTTTCTTTTTGGACATGTAGATTAATGTAATTTCAAATTATTTTTTATGTCAACTTGAAATTGTTCTGTGTGCATGAAATTGATAATTTTGGAAATCAAGGCAACACGATATGCTACTCTGCAGTACTTTCGTCTGAATTGAACGTGAAAGTTTGTCATACTTGGTCTCGCATTCCTCATTTATGTCACTTTGCAACTCAGCATGACCATGAGTCAATATGCAAAAAAAAAAAGAAAAAGAAAAAATATTGAATGTATTCTTTGAAATCCATCATTTTGTTTCCCTTTTTATTAAAAGATGTTTTGTTTTATTTTTCTTCTAATCAGAAGGCTTTACACTTATTGTTCACAACATTTTTGTTCTGTAGGTATAGATGTCTGTTTTAAGATTGTTTTTAGTGAAAAAACAAATATTTGGAATCTCCCGCTGTTTTCTCAGGGTTCTCTATGTAAATTTTGTTCTTTCTCTCTTTATTATCCATCCTTATCGACTCAAAGGCCTGTGACTTTTTACTCTACCATGTTTCTGCTATATCTTTTAGACATTTGCAACAATTTGGATAAAAGGACTGTAGAAATGATATGAAGTATTTTAAATTTTGATTCTACAGTTAGTAGCTTCAGTTCTTCGATTTCAACAGTTCAATTGCCAAGATGGTTTTGAAAATTTTTTTGGACATACCTAGCAAAAATTTACTGCTTTTTACCATGGAAAAGACCATGGACTTCAGAATAAATTGTAAGGTTAACGGAAAAAAAGACACAAGCATACATGGGGATTACAAGGAATAGTCTGTAAATTTGCATCAGTTTTTTTTGTTTTTTTGTTTTTTTCCATCATGAGCACTGTGTGTAAGACATGCCTCCTGCCAATATTCAGATGTGCTGCCAATTTGGCCTTTTTATCTTCCAACTGTTTCTCTTTTTCGTCTTTTTTTTTTTTTTTTTGTATCATTAAAAACACGAGCAGAGTCTTTGGTTTCTCTTTTCCCCCTATCCCTTATCACTTAATATGGCTTTCATATTGAAGTCTTACTCTCACAGTGCTATTGTCTGTTTTCCAACGTTTTTTTTTTTTTTTTTTTTTTTTTTTTTGACGTGCTGTCCATTCCAATGTTTCTGTTTTGCCTTGTGAATTCATTCTTTTGTCTCATCTGTGAAAAAAGATCTAATCAAAAATTGATATTTACACCTATTCTCATTACCACCAAAAATGTAGCTGTTTTGTAAAACTAAGTTGTGCAAATAATATATGTAGTGTGTTTACTCTTTAACTACTAACAAATAGCCATAAGTGAAATTGAATGCAATGGTACTTTATTGGATGTTATTTACATTTTATCCCTGAATAACGATGTTGACAAAGACAAGGTGTTGACAACTTTGAGAGTAAGTTATAAAAAAAAGTTGTAGTGCGAGAAACAACGAACTTTACACTTCCATTGCTTGTGTTTATGTGTATGTAATTCATACTCTTATAGTGCCTCTGTGGTGATGGAAGAGAGATTTACATGGCAGTCTTCTAACTCACATTTTTGAGCCATTTAAACATTATGTAACTTGTATTCAACAGGCATTCCGTAGTACTAGTCTCTGTGCCCTTATGCAGAAAAAAAATGTGGAATAGGCAATTTGTAACTTGTAAAGTACAAATGAAAATGTAAAAAAGAAAAAAAATGGAAAAAAAAATACAAAAAATAAAAAAGACCAAAAAAAAGTAAAAAACCGACTTTTGTTTTTATGTCGGGTGCAATTTTGTTGTTGATGCCAATGATAATGAATGAAATAATATCTACCTGATATTTGTTAAATGCCTTATTCAATTAGTCTCATACAGTCTATGTAAGATTACTATATATACTTATATTATACGAAAATGGCTGTTCAATCTTGTGCGATTTTAATTTTGTACTGGTAAGCAAAAAAAAAAAAAAAAGTGAAAAAAAAGAAAAAGTTGTTGTATTATATACTTTATATGAATGTTTGATTACCATTGAATGTCGTAATTAAGATTTTTGAAATGATGAAAACAATGTGGAAGGGGGTGATGAGATCAACCTTACACAAAATGTGCCACTTTTTGGTACAAAACAGTTCTAAATGCAATCATGATAATTTATGAAGGTAATTATCTGGATATGATGTGACAGAAATACTCTTGTTTTCATACTACGGGTGTGTGTCTGTGTTATGTCCATGATAGAATATTTGAGAACTTATCTTCCATGATGGAAAAGAAAGTGAAGGGGAAAAAATGTGAAAATTAAAAAAAAAAAAAAAATTCATTTAAAAAGGAAAAAAAAAAAAGAGGAAAGAGGAAAATGAGTGGTAACCATTGTATAAGTATTATTTCATTAAGATGTCGAGTGTGTGTGAATTTTACGGACACGTATGATTGCATAAAAGTTTTATTCACTTGTGTCTAAGCCAGGTTGTAAACTATTGGAATAGCACTCCTTTAAAAGCAAGGATGGTTTCAAACGTCAAAGTATAGAATTTTATGAGAGGAAAGGTTCTTATTTCTTCTGGGTATTTGTACAAACTTGAAGTGGTAGCTGTTTCAAGACCTTGTGTGTGTGTTTTCAAGCCATTTACCCATCTTGTAACAAGTAACATATTGTACATTTGTTTTTCATTCTTCAAAAATTGAATAAAAGCATGTATTGTGTATAAAATCCCTTTTACGACCTACTTATAACCGGCAATATGTAGTCCGTAAGAAAGTTTTTGAAATTTGATTTTGATGTCGATATCCTATTTTTTGCTCCTCTTAATCATTTCACTTGTATGATATTTTTTTGAAACTGTTGCAGTAAAGATAATCCGTTCATTGATGATGCATGTGTATTATATATGTCAAAGACAATTTAAAATGAAGTGCATTTTAGTAAGTATTTTTTCTCCTGTGGCATTTTTGTAAAGGTCACGCCTTTATGTGCAGCTCTCTGATATTGAAATGAAAGGAAATATTTCTTGTTTTGCTATGCCTCCGGCGATGACTGTTTTTGTGATATGTAATGTATATCAATAAAATTGCCAAAAAGAATCCAATGCTCAGAAGTTCAAAGTGGTGACACAACATACATGTAAAGTGGTACATTAATTACTTGAGTTTATTTTATTGCTTATTGTATTTTGTTTGTATGCATTCCATGACAAAGACGGATCCATGGGAATTGTAGGTTGCCAATTTGGGATAAAACTCATCAACTTAAAAGTAGAGATTGAAATTCATTAACAGTGTTGTCTTTTTGTAAAATAATGATAATTTTGATGATCTTTAACCGTTATTACTTGCCCACCCCCCCAAAAAAAAATCCTTTATAATGGGGTTCCTCAATCTGACGGTGCTAGTCTACACAATATGTCAGAAAATCAAAGAAAATATAAAAAAAATAACAAAACCAAAAAAACAAAAAAAAGAGTTGATTGATTTTTCAAAGTCTTTCCTTATCACAAACAAACTATTTTGCAAGCATGATATAACTGTACTGTAAAGCTTATAATAAAATGTGCATGTTTGTGTTGGAATTTGTGTGTATACAGTTATTAACCATTTTCTTTGTTTTGTTTTGAGGGGGGAGGGAATATTTCATTCATGATGAGATATTGTTTATTTTTTCCCTTCATGGGAACACAGTGTGTAGTGGATTTATGCGTATGATAACCATTTGTAGTCTTTAATGGTTTTATGTAGTAGCATAGAGTGAATTAGCACAATGTTGTAGCAGGTATTAAATGGTTTCAGGTACTATATATATATCTATATTCATCTTTCACTCTAGCAGGCTGCTTGTCATGTTGTATATAAGCGATTTGACATGTTTCTTACCAATAGATACTTTTCTTTTTAATCAATACCCTTTAAGTACACTTAAAATATGTTTATTGCTTTAAAATACTAAGAAAAAAAAAGTTATCTTAAACTAACAGCAACTATTCAATGATGACAAAGTAAAATAAAGGAAATCGTCTTCAGGTTTAGAATAGCAATTTCTTTGTTTTGCATACCAGATTTTCTAGACATATAAAGGAATAGTGTTTTTCCCCAAGTTCCTTCAATGATTGTTATGAAGTTCATACTCTGATGTACCAATTTCATATGTGGAAATACCCCCCAAAATAACTGTAAATTGCTACAGGAATTAAAACTTGAGGTCTGTGATCAACATTACATTTCATTCATTATATTGTTTATCCTGGATTAAGGACAATTTCAAATTATAAGTATTATTTATTATAATAGTCGACATACCTGTTTTTTTTCTTCAATTTCTGTTTGAGTAGCCTGTATGATAGTGTTTTTTTTTTCCTTTCCTATTTCTGTAGAAGAATAATTACAATATGATCTACAAATATGCACTTAATTCTGTGTGGCTATGAGCAACGTATTGAGGACAAAAAAATGGAAAAGAAAAAAAAAAAAATCCTGCCTTGTTGATAAAGCAATTAGTGTCAATACTAGTATGAAATATGTCTTTGAAATTCATTGTGTGTTGTAAAATGTTGTTGTGATTGATAAAAAGAAAAAAAGGAACCACAAAAAAAAAAAAGTTTCAACTGAGAAAAACAATGGTGTGCAAACATGTTTTATGTTTTGAAGGCACATGCTATGCAGTTTCGAGATAGTATTGTGTAGCCACTGTGCAATGCACTTATTACTGTACAGAACCATTTTGATAGTTTATCTTGAACGGTTTATATATACTGTATGTACTACTTTCACTCTCGTATATCTTTATGACTATTGTATTTGTGATAATCAAATGGAAAACTGTAATAAGAAGAGGCCTGCTTATTAACTATGCTTCCAAATTGAAGTAATTCTAAACCATCCCAGCACTCAAATATGTCAAGAAGAAAAACAAAAAGAAAAAGATTGAATCTATATTTAACGGAAGAATTTGTATTTTTGTGTTTTTTCTTTGACAATGAAATTTGAAATAACTGAAAGATTGTATTAGTGTAAGAAGTGTTTTTATGATATGAAATTTTAATGTTAATTTCTGTTTTTTGTGTGTCTATTAAATGCAACTTTAAAGAATGACTCTGTTTATAATAAATGGAATAACAATAGGGGACAATGCAAGGTTTATACATGTACATGTACACGATGGAAAACTGTGTCATTGTAATGCTTTATCATTTATTTTTTAATGCTGCTGTACTTGATAGCATAATTGTGTAGTAGAAGTAGGCACAGATTTTGTTGTGTGTAAATGTGTTTGGAGTAGAGAGAATGGCTCTGGAGAAGTAAAACCAACTTCTAGCAATGTATCTGCAGACCGAATATGGAAATGGAATGCACCAAACTTGCCAATACTTACAGATTGCTGACTTAACAACTTGTATACATAACTTTGTGATAACCAAATTCAGAGAAATATAAGGGAAAATATACCATTTAAGAATTTAGATACTTTGATAATGGGTATGTAAAAAAAAAAAAAAAAAGGACACTTTATTTAAGTCTTGTCAAATCTTGCTGTGAAATCAACTTGATGTGCCTGGTACAAGCAACTTTAACCTAAAGATGTAGTCAACCATTTTTTAAATGTCTTCGCATATTCTGTAAAAGTCGCATTAATTTTGTAATTTCTGTTTGATACTCTTATGGGCTTAATGTGATTGTATGAATGTTCAGGATACGTTAGAACAGAGTGGTGATAAGAACGAAAGAGTATTTGATGGATAAATTTAACCCTGCCAGTATGATTACACTACATGTAAAATGACTGTAATTCTTTGAAGTACTTAAATATAGAGTGGTACTGAAAAAATATTTTTTCTGTAATGTATTAACTGTTCTATACCCTTTGTGCCTGATTATAAAAAAGGACAATACACTTCAGATAGCCACCAAACCATGGACCATGTCATATTAAGCCTTTCAAACTTAAGTCTTCATTCTCTTTTCATTTCATGAAGAATCCTCCCCCAGACATGCTCTCGTATCATTCACTTGGTGACGAGGCTTAAGACGTCATTGTCTATATTTAGCCTACGCAAAGGATGAATGATTTGTAGAAAATGAATTATTACATTTGCACTTCCTAGCTCGCGCATATGCCTTTTATAAGCAGTACATATTGTATGAGAGGATTAACTCTTAATTTGACTTTACCAGAACTGTTTCAAAGAGTATTCCTACATATTGGTATGTATTGCAATGTACACCATTCCTTTTAATAGCAAGTACCATACAATCAAAACTGAAAATTATGATATAAAGTCAAATTTTACTCTTTGGAGATGTAATAAACCAATTCTTTTCATATTTCATAGATTTTTCTATAAAATTCACATGAAAAATAATATATGTATATATATATACTTTAATTATTTGCAAAAACTGCATAGAAATATACTGGTAATGTTTGTAATACTAGTGTACTTGTTATGTCCCATTTCATGTCTCAATTAATCAGTACAAATTGGCAATGTTGCAATTCAAACAGTAATAACTTTAGCTTATTCGACTATAATACATGTTATCAGTGCTATTTTTGCATAATGCATAATTTTGCCCATGTTTCTTTTTCTCTTGCAGTAATAGCATCAAGCTTTATAAATTACTTTATATTCAAGGAAGATGATACAGCTGTTGATCTTTATTTGGTACATATATTTTCAAGATATACTTAAAGTAAGAATATAAAAGGATTTAAAAAACCTAATCGAAGCCATAACAAAAATTCTCTGTCAGTACTGGCTCGAATACTACTCAATAGATCGCCAATCGGTAGTTTTATGTCTAACATTTTCATAAATATTTCAAATTGATTTATCTCCAAAGTTTCATGAAAATGAAAGGAAATAATTTTGTCAGTGCATTGATACTTGTGGTACTTGTTGCTCTGTTATTTTACATCAGAAAACAAAAATATTCAAGAATTCATCTACTTTTATCAGGACACTGTCATTTGGGACATCTCAGCTATTTAAAAAAAATATAAGGTCTTAGAAAAAAATGTAACAGTTGCTGTGTACAATGTAATGGAATCCTAGTTTGAAAATTGATTGGGAATACATATGTTTGTGAAATTTGACTTATTTTATCTGTCAAAAGACTGGCAGTCATATAGGCATGATAGCATCCTCCTTAGTACTTGTAGTTAATGTCATACAGGTTTACTAAGAATAATGGTTTAGGAGCGTAAATCATTTTGGGGAAGATAATACTTCAAAGTACAATAAAATGTGAGATATGATGTAATAACGTAAAGCAGAGATTAATGATGATAAACATTTCTTGGCACATTTTGATGCCATCTTGTGGACATGTGCTGCCCATATCGCCTTCTGATACGTTTCAGGCTGTTTAAGCTATATATTCAATTCATTGAGTACTGGCCAGATCTTTCCAACCACTTCTCTCTCATCAACCCAAATTGTGCTTCCATAGTTGGAAAAAAAAGGAGTAGTATGTTACACTGTATTACAAAACAAGAATTGTCAAAGTATAGAAATAGCATTGTTTTTTTTGTTTTTCCTGCAAAGTTGATAGCAATGTGGAACTTATGTATATTTGCAGTAGGTGTGTGTGTTACAGTGTCAAAGAAAGGCCGATGAAAAGGAAGAAAGAATGTTTTTAGGAAATGAAGATTTGACGAAATCTGTTTGGTTGTTACAGTAGGAGTGAATTTCAATATGTCAAAACAATACGAGACAGTGTATGTATAGATGAAACTTAATACGCATATTTTTTTTCTTTTTTGGTGTGTGCTCAAAATAGACCTTGTTGGAATGACCAATAATAGAATCGTTTCCATGACAATGTGTTTTATTTCATGAGTGTTCAGTCTCTTTTGAGTTGTGTGGTATGAGGTTTCTAACAATCACCAATGTGAAGCAGTGCCAAAGTTATTCAAATTTTATTGTGATTTTTACTAAGAACAAAGACAATTGAAAAAGGGAATTTAAAAAAGGGGTTGGCAGCGTTGGGGGGGGGTATAAATAGTGTGAAAGACAAATACATATTGCAGGAGAGGTGGATGAAAGATGGATAAAACAAAAGAGAGAGGGAGAGAGGAATGAAGAGGGGGAGAAAACTAATCTATGGTAAGAATAATATGATGAGCAAAAATGTGAAAAGGAAAGAAGTGTATATGAGAGAGGGAAGGAAGGAGTGATCCAAGGGGTATGAAATGAAAAAAAAAGAGATGTGGGTTCATAAAAATGTGTTGAAAGGGTAGAAATTGTATTTGAAAAAGAAGTAAGAGTAGTTATGAGACTAATGGGGGATATAGGGAGGAAAACGTAAAAGGATTAATTTTTCTCAACAAAAGCATTGAAGGAGGGGGAGAGAAAAATAAAGGGTAGAAACTGTATGAACAAGAAGTGTAGAAAGAGATTTGAGAAAAAGGCTGGGAAATATGACAGAGGGAGGGGAAGAGTTTGGGTAGAAGTGAAGTCTGTGAACAAAAACAAACGAGGATAAATCGGTCAAAGGAAACTGAGAGGGGGAGGGTAGAAATTGTATAAACAAGAAATGTAAAGCAAGGCAAGAAACTAGGGTAAATGATTTTGTATGAAGGAAATGAGAATATGAAAGATGGGGAGGTAAAAGTTCTATAGGAAAAAAATGAAAAGCATTAATAGGTCAAAGAAAGGAGGCCTCATAAACGCGAATTAGCGAAAGCGCGAAAAGAGAGTGAAGTTATGATAAAGAACTTTTCTTCAAGAGAAAAATGAAGCAACACAGATGTTTTAAGGGAAGAAAGTCCGAAGTATTGGCTGTAAATGTAGGCCTGTAATGTAATAATGAACTTAATTGTCATCAAAATGATAATTTCCCGCCTCCCGGGCATAATCTTTGATTCATCTCATCCAAGCTATAGGAAGGCTCATCAATACGGGAGGACAATATGAAGAGATTGGTATCCTTTCTCAAATCAAGGGTGTATTGATATAACACGTGTAATCGCAGCGCAGCCGAGTCTAGAAGCTACTCCATGTCAACATATTTTCTCGGACTTGTTCAGCGTCTTGTTGTCAGGGATACATTTTCTCATTCTTTTCCAGAATGCCAGTTACTTTAAGAGCAAAATGTCTCATAGTCGGTGAGTAACATAAATAATGATCATTATTTTATATAATGGATCCATGGGAACTTTTGTATGGTGTAGAGGCTATTGTTTTGTTTATGTTCGTTTCGAATGAAATATGCATGTATATGGTCCCGAATACTTATTTTTGTGATGTGTAATTCACTAATTGTGAGGATATTCGTATGCCAATGAGGAGAAGGAGGAGGAGGAGAGCCGGAGGAAGAAGGAAGAAGAGGAGAAGAAGAAGAAGAAGAAGAAGAAGAAGAAGAAGAAGAAGAAGAAGAAGAAGAAGAAGAAGAAGAAGAAGAAGAAGAAGAAGAAGAAGAAGAAGAAGAAGAAGAAGAAGAAGAAGAAGGAAGGAAGAGGAGGAGGAGGAGGAGGGAGGAGGAGGAGGAGGAGGAGGAGGAGGAGGAGGAGGAGGAGGAGGAGGAGGAGGAGGAGGAGGAGGAGGAGGAGGAGGAGGAGGAGGAGGAGGAGGAGGAGGAGGAGGAAAAGGAAGGAGAAGAGGAGAAGGAGGAGATTATATGATAATGAAGGAGGTGGATGAGAGAATAAAAGTAGATCTAGCATAAGAAAAGGATTAAGAGAAGATGAAAGAAGTTAAAAACCAGACAAAGACCTGGAGAAGAAGAAATGTCAAAAGAAAGGAGAAAAGAAAAAATTATTAGAATGGTACATTTATTGATCTATATGTAAGATAAAAATATGGAATTGATGTTTAAATGGATGGGTATAGATATCTGGAATTTTTTTTCTTTTCTTTTCTTTTTTTGCATTAAGCAATCTATTGTTCCATTGATCATTGTTTCAGTGCCTTCTATTTTTTTTAGGTTATTGTTTTTTCTGATGCCACACAGAGAGTCTTGTTTCTATCTATCTGGTCTTCTCAGACACACTGCTCTTTTCCATCCTCTAGGGCTGGCCTATCCTGTTTTCATCATTCTTTACTTTATTTCTACTCCATTCCTCTCAAGTTATCCAGAAAAGTTAGGAAGTCAAATCTTAATTCAAAGATCTCAAAATCTATTTTCCAGGCGATTCAGCTGTCGGCAAGAGTGCTTTGACCCAAGTCTTTCACAGTGATGGGGCACATTTTCCAAAGGGTTATTCAATGGTAATTAAATTTGCTTTGCTATTGATTGTCTCCCTTATTGTCTCTATTTTATTTTAGTTTGTCCAGTTTTTCATTAGGAGTCAAGAAAATTGTAACAGTATTTTTATTGAAGCACAGTACTGTAAATCACTATCTCTTTATGTAGAAGTACATGTATCTCAAAATTATGCATGGTTTACATTGCATATTTGATTTGATTTGATTTGATTTATTGACTGTTTTCAATCATTCATATTAACATAATACTGCAGTGCATAACATAAAATGAATACAATAACAATAATATATAACAATGATGTTTTTCCATAGATAGGGGCACATAATCAAATATCAATAAGTGAAAAATCTGATGCACAGATATTGACCTATTAAGTGATATTGAAAACATTTGGACATATTTAAAAGCAAAGCTTGTATATTATATGTCCAGAAACTTATATAACTTAATCACGATTGGCACAATGTTATGTACATAATGTTTGTTTGTTCAGTGCAGATCATTATTATGATTAAGTTTACACCTCTAAACACTGCTGGAATTTGACCAACATCATATAATTTTTAAACCGAGAAAACATTTAAATTGACCCTCCCCATTTTATAAACAATGTCTTGTTCTAGATTAATGTACATTTGATCAACATGTAATGATAAAACAGTTTAACAGGTACAATAGATTTGTTGATTCATAGTAACTCATTTGAATTGTATTTATTGCCGAATTCTGAACTATTGGTAGCTTTGCAGAAAGATTTGCCCTCTAATATGAATGTGGTACACTATTCATGAACTCATGAATTTGACATTTCTTTCCATTTGTTTATATATTTCTTGTTCATTCTTGTCTTTATCTGTGATTAAAGACTGTTGGAGTTGAACTTTGTGTCAAGAACATCAGCATTCCAGACACAAATGATACAGTGGTATGTATGAAACTTAGACATTTTTACAGGCCTTATTGCTAAAAATGATTCAAATTGTTAAAAAGATGACAAAATAATTTGATGAAATTATTATTTCATACTTTGTATGAATATGAACAGATGTATAAGAAATAAAGGATGACTAAAAGCTCTTCTTTATTTGTAATGTAATGTACCAACAGTATTTAAAGATGTAAAAGCCTTACAAGATTATTTGATTATTTCATGATGACATGTTTTAATTCCAGCCTTGATAAGAATTCATTGAAAATGTCACAATCCACTTATCCTGTAGTCTTACCATGTTCTTCTAGTGGTCTTAGCAATACAAATAAAATCAGGTTTTGCGTAAATTTTGTGACACCCATAAGTAAATTTTTTGCAGACAGATCATTCAGAAATGCCCTTCTGCGATGATCATAATGAAATATGTAGCATATTGACATATGAGATCATACATTGTCTGTATCCTACAATTGAATCTGTCATTCAAAAGAGGCAAAGTAAGTTGTCAGTTGTCTTAACTTGGTAGACATGACTTTTATCCTTTAATTTCAGCTACTTTATTACTTTTATTTGCCATGTCTCTGATTATTGATAATGTTTATTTATCAGTCTTTTGTTTCATTTTCTTATTGATTAGGAGCTGTACATCTACGACACAGCGGGAAAAGAAATGTTCTTTGATTATGCACAGCAAGCAGTATGTACTTGTATAACATCTGGCAAATTGTTGTAAACATTCTTCATAGTACAAGATTTTTTAATTTTTTCCATTACATCTCTCAATCATTGGAACCATTTTGATATCTTTAACATTCTTATCTACATTCTTCTCTGCACAAAGAAAAGCACTGTACCATTCTAAACTTTGATATTGTTATTGAAATTAAATAGTATTATTCATGCCTAAGAAGATATTCTGTTGTGAGTTGTAACACTGCTGTTATTTTATGTCTTGTACTGCCTACTAATAAGAGGATCGGCCTTTGGTTGGCCATATTAGTGATGCTCTGTATTACTTTTCTTTTTCATGTTTCATGCCTATTCAGGATATTTTGATACTGTTACATGTATATGAAGATTTATATCTGTTGGTATTGTGAACTGAACTACTGATTAAAAACAACTGAATTGATTTATCTTTTTTAAGGCTTCACCTTTATTTGAATATTTGAGTATATACTATAAACATAACAAAGACTTATTCAACAAACCTGATGATGCTCTCTCTCTCTCTCTCTCTCTCCCCCTCTCTCTTTCTCTCCCTCTCTCCCCCTCTCTCTCCCTCTCTCTTTCTTCTCTCTCTTGCTGTCTCTCTCTCTCCCCCCTCTGTCTCTCTCTTGCTCTCTTTGTCTCCTTTAAAGTGGGAACATCCCTCTGTTATGATGGTATTGATGGATGTGACAAATGAGAATAGCTTCACAGCCTGTAATCGCTGGGTAGAACGCATCAAGGCCAAAGCTGGACAACACATTCCAGGTACGACATGGCATTTTAACCCATTAGAACCTGCAGATTATGCATACTCTTGTCATTTACTCAATGGAAGACAAAGTAAATGTGCATGCTTCTCTGCATTATTTCTGGCAGATTGAAATAATTTTCCACACTGACACACTATTATTTTAGGGAACAAACTGGGGAACCCCCGAAAATTCCACATGCAAGATATCACTGCACAGAGCATCATTTTTGGGTTGTTAGTGATAATCAATAGTGTATAAGATATACATATATTCAAGCTGCATAAACCTGTTTCATTCTAGTTTTCTGTTATGATACCTCTGCAGCTTCATGTGGCCCATAACCAATGACTGACACATATTTTTTTTCTGTTTCTACATATGAACAGGTGTGTTTGTAGCCAACAAGACAGATCTTGAAGGCCGTAGGGTCGTGGAGAGGAACAAGGCTGAAGAGTTTGCCAAGGGCAAAGGATTGGAATACTTTGAATGTTCTGCTGTGAGTATCAGCCATGGGCCCGTTTCATTAAACCATCACAAGTCTAAGTTCCTGAACAACCCATAGAAACGTGTCTTATAGAATTATCACACGTTTCTATGGGATGTCCATGAACTTAGACTTAATGACGGTTTCGTGAAATGGGCCCCATGTTCCTGAATCATATGACTTGCTTGAATTTTATTGCAGGTATGATGAGAACCTGCATGGATGAGAAAGTGTAAGGCCTCCATTTTATTAGCTGGGGTAGACCAGCTTAACTTATGATTCACTGTCTTTCAAGTTGTCATGTCAATATTGATTGTTGCTGAATGGCAGACAGCTTTCGAGGGAACTGAGTTGAACACTAGAATGCAATAGAAACTCTACACGGATGTTGTCACATATATATTTGGCTTCCAAAAAAGTTGACTAAAACAGGAGTTACAGTGATCCTAATTGCAGTTTAGTTTTTAATTTTTTTCTCCTTTAAACACTAATGTATGGGATTAAGTTTTACACTTTTAATTGAAAACATAAGATAGATATTTTGTGTTTTATTGAGAGCTTAATTCTCTCTAGTTGAATGTCTTTTCCACTCATCCTTCTCTGTCTACAGAAGGAACAAGATAACACAGATGCACCATTCTACTACCTGGCCAATGCTTTCTACAAGTTATATCATGAGAGGGTGGAAGTGATGAAAACAATAGCATCATGATAAGGCATCATTTTCATTCTCAAGAAACTTGGAACTTAGGTAGCTTAGTGAAACACAATGGCACGTAAAGACCCAGGAAAGACACAAGAACAAAATTGCTAGTTTTGTCTGTGCATCTAAAATCACAATCAGACTTCTCTGAATAAAACTTTTCATATTATTTAGCTTAAAAATGTTCATAGAGTGGAATACTAATTCTACATCTTAATATTTTGGTTCTGCCTTTTTAGAATAAATTATCATTTTGAATAATTATGTCATATGCGTCTTTCCCGCATTCTTACGCCCTATCACGTTTCGCTAAGTTACCTTAATGTCATATGAATATATTATTTGTAAATATTGTGACTGAGATTCGTGGTGAATAACAGATTTGTGTATTTCTTATACTGTAACTCAGATATTTTTAATCCCTGCATTTGGAACACAATGCAAGTACTTGTCTTATTCTGTTGGTGGGTGGTAATAATCAGGTATTTTCACTATAATGTGAAGAGAGATAGAAAGTGTGCAGGTTTACCATGACTCTTATTTCTTTTTGCAAGACATTTATTTGCAATTTGAAGGTGGTGGAGTGGCGCAATCGGATAGTCGTCAGGCTCTGAATGACTTTCTTCATAGGCTTGCCTGGGTTCGAGGCCTGGACCTGACCTGACAAAAATGATTGTGGCTGGGTTGTGTGTAAGCGTGCCCCTCCCCTCTGTTCCCTATGCTGGCTCGGGTTCAGGGGGAAACACTCCGTTCCTTGGACAAGAAAGTTACTATAGGTCCTGTGTGTAGGAGAGTCACACCCTATGCACATTAATACGCTACACTTCTTGCAAAGATTAGGGTCTAAACCTGGTGTTTAGTGTGCCTGCATACACATCAGGTATTCGTACAGATCTTCGTGATAGGCTGCATAGCCCTTTGAAGATTAATGAAAGAAGAAAAAGAAGAATTGCAACTTATCCTAGGTGTAGTAAATGACTATGTGGCAAGATTTATTTCTTGTAATGTGCCATGGAAGTATAGCCAAGGTAATAATATCTGAAAGTGATAGTGATATTGTTGTAATGTGTTACATGGTTTATTAAGACAGATGATGATGATGAAGGTGATTATCATTATAATTTTTTTTAAATTCTCATTGTCATCAACATCATCATTATCATTATCGATGATATTACTATAAATGAGCAGACAGTTAATTATTTCCATTGTTTGCTGCTTGCTTTGTACTGCACCGTTCATCAACAGTGTCTTACATAATATACTCTTTTGAAATGATCGATCATTTTTATTTCTCCTCAGATCCAAATTACCATAACATTGTGTAAATTTGATGTGATCTCCAGGCTTTTTAATGTGCATCTTAACTTGTATGTCCTGGATATGTCAGAACTTGTGGATATTCTGTCATTCCAATATTCCTCATCAGTAGTTTACTGTCTGTATACCAGTACATGTACATGTATTGTACTATGTATCAAAATTCATTGAAACATTTTTAAAGAATCAGTGTACACTTTGTTTGATGTGTATGATTTAACTACTGTACCATACAATTTGCTACCAAAAAGTGTTACAGGAATCTCTTCCTTACCCCAATTCCATGCAAACTTTAGATGCAGCCTTTACTCAAGAGAGCAAAGCAAAGATACTTGGTCTTCATAACTCCTCAACTTGAAGGGTACAACTTGATTAAATTTTGTCATGTCCAGGTAAAATGATTGTTCAATACTATATATTGCATCAAGTTCCTGTGACTTCTTTAGGCAAATGAAATTGATTTTTCAGTGAGACAGCATTGAATTGTATTTATTCTACCATACCTTAAAATCACACTGAATTAACTGTAAAATGCTCTGTTAGGGCTTTTAAATCTATCAGCTTTTCCTAGGAAAAGGGCCTTTCCAATTCTTACACTGGTAAGAATTTTGCAGATGTATTTTCAGGGGTAATTGATTGTAGATTGAGCTCTAAATTTGTTGTAATACATGTACAAAATTTGAGTTTCTAAAAAGACTATACTCATCAGGCTATAATGAATGCCTCCCCCCCCCCCCCCCCCCAGCTTCTGTTTTCAAAATTGCAAGTCAGTACTCTTGATTGGTACTCTGCCTTTTACCTTGCACATTTCTGCTTGTAAAGAATATGATTTGTCATGTACATGAATGTATATAATGTATGTATGAGTGTGAATATTATGTAGATGGTATCATTGTACAATAAAAGTTAATTCTTCTTACCTCAAAGAACTGAATGAATGTGTACTTTTTACAAGGTCAAGAACACATCTTTTCTCCAGTTTTTGTGGATATTAGTCCCACATTCAGACCAACTGATTGTTAAGCTGTGATATTTCGAAAAGAGAAACTGGTTTCTGTAATTTTGAATTATCAAAATTATCACACGGAAGATGGGTTGATAGGATAAGCAAAATATGGGCGTACTAACAGAACAAGCTTGAAATCACATTTACTCAAAAAAGCATAACACACTCTTTATCACATGGGGGATCACATGATCTAGTGATTGGCACATGATCAGGACAACTAGCTTGATTTCATTGCTTTTTTTTTTCATTTAATTACTTGGCTTTTATACATTTTCCACAATATATTTTTGCAGACTTAAACATATAGTGTTACGTTTTGTTTAATTCTGTGAAATATTTATTTCTGTCACTACCAGAACCGAAGATTCCCTTTAAACTGGTCTATGTAATCAATGTAAAAGCAATCAACAAATTTCAAGAGTACAGTGGAAACTTGTTATAAAGAGCTCCGATATAATGAGATTCCATCTTCCTCTCTCTCTCTTTCTATTGTTTCTTTTTTTTAAATCATTTCCTTTCTGTTTTCTTTCTCTCTTGCTCAGTAGGACTTCCTTTGAAATGTACTGTATACATGTACATGCATGGATGTATGACATGTATGCATGTACTGTATGTACATATCATATTATATGTGTGTGAGGGTGTGTGTGCAGGCTTAGATGTGTGCATGTGCGAATGTTGACCAACCGAATCCATCCATTTAAGCTCATTTTATGTAAATGTAATATATTACTTTATTTTATTTGTATTATGTTGGGCCCCAACTACAAGCTCTGCTTCTCGGGGTCCAAACCTTTCACTGTATTGCATATTTTGTATCAATATTTTGTTATTTGTCTGTTTTATGATTGGTTTAAATAAAATTGAAATTGAATTGAATTGATTCCTGATATAGAAAGGAAAATTTGCTGGTCCCAGTCCTTAATGTTCTTTTGTTTTTTACCCTGATATAAGAAGATTCCTGATATAAAGATGTAATTTTCATGGTCCCAAAGTCCTTGTTATAGTGAGTTTCCCCTGTATATCATTTGGATTCAAGAGTATAAACATTACAGCAGAAACAGTATTAGAATTTCATGTCACTTTATCATATTTATTTACAGTGGTTTTTACATTTCCATAAAACCTGCAAAAGCTTTTATTTCATCATAAACATCAATTACATTGAAAATATACCTACAGTTGCACATATAAACATTTTAATAGGATTGAAACATCAAGATCATTACTAGAAATGGGAAGGTTTATGCCAAGTACAGTTAAGTAGTCATCTAATATTTTGTCAAATTAGCCAAAGCATCACTTTCAGTTCTTTGAAATCCAAAGTAAATGTTTGACATATTATTGGTCTCTTAAAGAGTATTTTAAATCTTTGACTAAATCTTATTCTTTATGAGATCAGACAAAATAAATTGCACAATTCACAATTATCAACATGTTTCTAAAATATCTAGATGAACTTTGGGGCATAAATACTTGATCACACGGATACCTGTGAATATCACAAAAATCATAAATATATGCAATATTTTCAAATCAGGAAAATAAGTCTGGGAATCCCTGAAATATGCTGCTGAACTTTCATATGGATTACTGTACACACAGCTTTTTTAATGTTTCATGATTATACATGTATATTTCACATCAAATTAACAAAAACAACAAATGGAATTGAACAGGTCGCAAATCAATCTACTTCTGTACCATTTTTATACTTGGATCTGAATGTTTCCTTCAAATAATACTGTGTATCACACTGATTATTCTAAAGGGCTTTGAATGTACTGTTCAGCAATACAGTGGAAACTCACTATAACGAGGACCTTAGGACCATGAAAATTACCTTGTTATATCGGGGTTTAAAAAAAGAACATAAAGACCTAAGACCAGCAAAATGACATAATTGTATCAGAGCTCTTTATACCAAGTTTCCACTGTATTGCATCACATACACTTGAAATAGCATCACAACATAACAGTGTTGTATTTTGAAGTTAACACATGCATATAGTGTATTGAATGATGGCTAGAAAACCAAGTGATTTCACTGTACTTTGGAGATGTAGCGTAGTGATGAACAATCTAATGCAAGACTTGCATTGTCAGAAAATGGCGTTGAAGAGAGACGCACTAAAGCTTTTCGTCTCACACTTATCAGAGTATACCACAAGAATGAACAGAAAGCCACAATCGAAAGCATAACCGGAAACTAAAGGAACAAAGCACACACAAAAAATAACGGGAAAATTAGGCATATTGCCAGTCGGTTTTGTAATTGTCTTATACTTGCATTGTCTTAACCCTTTCAAGACAGTTGACCACATTTTGTGGTTTGGCTCAATAACTTTTGATTCAGAGCTCTAGAAAGTATACCAGATGCATGAGTAGAAAGAGCAAAAATTTCTGCACACACTAATGTATTTTTGTTTCATGACCATATTGCGTTTGATGCCAGGAATTTTTAAAACAAGAATAAGCTTTAAAATCCTTAAATTGGCAACACATTGAGAGGTTCAAAATCATTGTTTTTCATCAAAATTGGCAATTTTTCAACTTTTCAACAAATTTTTAACCATGGATATTGTTTTAAAAAACATCACACCTTATCAGAACCATGTAGCACTAAAAGAAAAATATTATTATTGCCAATTTGAAGAACAAAATGTGATCAATTTAGCCCTTAAATAATTCTGGTCCTGAAAGGGTTAAATGACAGAGTGACTTCATCAGTGTAGTTATAGTTTCACCACATACATGTATACTGAAGTGGCATGCACAAAATATTAAAGATCTGAATCAATTGCAACAAAATCTTTTAAGACTGAACATGATTGCAGAGCTCACTTTGATGTGATATTTTTCTTTAAACAAAGGGTATGATGAATTAACTATTGTCAGAGCAAAACCTTCATACTTTTTATTACTGTTGGCATGCTAACACAATGGTGTTAAGTGTAAGAAAAAAATGTTGAGGTGAAAACAGGATTTTTAAACAGGTTATATTCAGAGCATCAAACAGTCCACATTCATGGCATTCAAGAAGGAAACATCATCCAAGAGCTGTCCAGATTCATTGCATCCTTGTATGTGATACATTTGTTAGCTTGCTTGTTGACTACAGAATTCTCTGAATATTCCTCTAGGCTCAATAGAAGAACAATCCTGATTCCATGGGCAATAGGTTAAGAACAATCACCAAGTCAAATAATCTTGGTTCTGCAGGACATCACAATCTTTTCCACAAATTCCAGAGAATATACAAGTCTTGACAGTGATCACTTCACGTACATCGGCATCTCGCCAAAGCAACAGTTTAGCAGGGTAATGGTGGGTCTATGGAGTGATGTTATCACAGAAAGCTAGTGAGGTAATGGCTTTTTGATGTCCGTTGAATTCTCGTTTAACCTCTCCTTCCGCTATACTCCATAACCTGGCTGTCCTGTCTGATGAAGCTGAAAGGAGATAGAATTGGTAAAATATTATCAACAATAATATCATACTTGTGTTTCTTATTGAGGTTATTATTGCTCACATTATCTACCATTCAATACATTGAAACCAGCTCAAACTCCTATGGAGTTGATCTTTCCATCAGCATGTGAGCTCTGTTCACGTAGAGAGAACAGTAGCAGTCATGGACAATGGCTTTCTTGTTCATGAACAAGGACCAATTTAAATCTGAAGTATAAAACATCAATTTCAATCAAATCTTGTGTCTAAACACCGTATGCAAATGGTTTTTAATAAACTTTAAAAAAGACCAAAACATACCTATCAAAAGAATTCACAGATTTTATTCAGCTATGATTTGAAGCCTACTTAAGATGCAAAGGAGTAGCAAATACCCAAAGTTGGCAACACTAGATTATATCTTGTTTCTAAAGAGAGGTGGGATTCCCACATATACATGTAGCATAAAACTCACCTGTGACTACGTATTGAGAATCAGATGAGAAAGCACAATCCCATACCCACTGCTGCATATCTACACTCAAAGTTTGCATTAGAGAGAAGTCTGCTGTCCTCCAGATACGCACTGATTTATCTCCTGATGTTGTCGCCAGTAACCTTTTGAGGAACAACATCATATAAAGGATAACTTACTTTTGTGAATGAGTCAGGATTTCAAGCTCCAGGTAGATAACCAAAGTAATCTGCAAATTTTGATCAGCAAAATACTTTTTAGGCAGTCCTTGATGGAGTAGCCAATTAGTCACTCATTCTTCCTGGTTGGAATATCTCAGAGATAATCATCTCCAGTGATCATAATTTCTTTCCTTAAACAGCAACAAATACATGTATAAAGACAAATTTTGCTACAGTCAGGTTTCAACTTACGTGCAATCTGGGCTGAACTTGCATTTCAGGGCATACTTCTTGTGAGCAGGGATCTTGGTCTTAGGATGGAGCTGCGAGAGGGCGCCGTCCCCCTGACCTTGAGTGATCCTCCAGACATAGCAGTTACCCTTGTTGTTGACTGCTGCCATATGGGTTGCCTCAGGATCTATGGCTATTGACTGGATGGAGGAATTCTGCTCTGGAACCTGAATAAATCATGGTAAGAACATACTTCAGAGTAAACTGGTAAGGAAAAGACCAGAAAAATAAAATAACTGCAGCTGTACAAGCCTACATGTAGTAAGTATCTCTGTTCGCTGTACATGGGAGTGCATCCTGGGCAACTCCTAGCTTCTTTTTTTTTTTCAGACTTGATTTCAACATGAGCAAACTTATGGTAGATATTGTACAATTTAGTTCAATGAGCACTGCCATACAGCTATGTATACAAAGGTCATGTGTAAAGTTATATCAAATCAACTTTTCCATAGAAGGATGCAACAATAACATTGTTTTCTCTCTTACCAGCTGTTCATTATGGCAACTCCGTAAATCCCATATGTGAACGGTTCCACTCTGGTCACCAACAATTAGCTCTCCCTGATGACGAAATATAACAAATGAATGTTAGCAATTCTATTTTAAGGTGAAGTTTCACTTTTGCAGGTGGAAAAAAAAAATTGATGTAAGAACAGCAAACCTCAAATCCAAAGGGAGCAAAAGAAATTTGCAAATGCTGCCTGGATGATAAACTTGTCAATGATTTATTTTGAAAAAAATAAATAAAAGAATTAAATGAACTGACCCAGTATTGGTTTAAGTAAATTTGAAATCTACTAATGATTTCACTTGTATCTAAGAGTTAGTGAATTTCAGAATACTAAATATGCGCACATTAAAAAACCTAAATACCATCAAGTGGAAAGGAAAATAAAGCAAACACTTATCAGGATCAGATTTATAGCATATGAAATAACAAGGGTGCTTATACTCACTTGGTTTGGATGTAGACATGCACAGTTTACAGGAGCATTGACTTGAAAGATCTTCTGGCAATGTAAGTTATGAGCTCTGTAGAAGGAAAAAAAAAATAGAGACAAATTAGAGATTTCACACAAATGGAATGCTCCAGATTTCCTTGGCAAGTTACTTTCCATCTTTAACGTGAATTTCATAAGTTAAAAACTTTTTTTATATCAGGGCCCAGTTTCATAAAACTTGTCATCAATAATAAGTTACAATAATTGTTAAAAGGTATGGAAATCCATGAATCTGATTGGCTGAGAGCAAATTTGTCATAGAAATGTGGCAATTGTTATATGCACTACATGGATTTATCAAAACATCAAACTAATCCTTAACTACAAAATTATAACTAATCATCCCCACTTATGCATTGTTACTGGAGCATGTATCACAGATCCTGGAGATCTAACTCACCTGAGATCCCATATCCTTGCAGTACAGTCCTCTCCTCCAGTAAACATCCATTTACCTTCCTCCTGAAACCCTACAGATGTCACATTCTTAGGGATACCTTCATAGTTGATGATTGGTGTGGTGTCTCCAGAGTTGATATCGTACATACGAATATGTTGATAACCTGATAAAAAAAAGGAGTGAACATAGTACAAATGGGGGCAGTCATAAGGCAGGTTTATTAGCCTTGGGCAGTGGCGGATCCAGGGGGGGGCAATCCCGGCCCATGCCCCCCCCCCCCTTTTGAGGGAAAACATTGCAATGTGCCCCCCCCCCCTTTTTTTTTTTTTTTTTTTTTTTTTGCTTGTCAGAGAATTATGGAGGGGAACTGGACCCCATAACCCCCCCCACTGAGCGACTTTTGGAGGGCTGGTGAAATTTTTTTTTTTGCTCGCCACCCCCCCCCCCCCCCCACTGAGCGACTTTTGGAGGGCTGGCGAGAGACCAAAAAAATATGGGTCTCCCTCCAAGCAGTTTCCCAAAGTTGACAATCCTGCATTTGTGTGCCCCCCTTATACGAAATCCTGGATCCGCCCCTGGCCTTGGGTATATCTAGTCTGTAACAAAGATGGTCTTGGCATTGAATCAAATATAATAATAATAATAATAATAATAATAATAAGATTTCCTACGTTAGGGGGAATCCTATCAATGCGGTTTATTCTGTCACAATAGAAATTTGACGTTACAGCGAAAGCGACCGTGTGTTAAGGCGAATGACAACAATAGGCTGAGATAAAAGGATTCCCCCTAACGCTGGAATAAGAGCTATAATAACAATAATAATAACAATAATAATAATAATAATAATAATAATAATAATAACAATAATAGTAATAATAATAATAATAATAATAATAATAATAATAATATAATAATAATAATAATAATGGTAATAATAGTAATAATAATAATAAATAATAATAATATAATAATAATAATAGTAATAACAGTAATAATAATAATAATAATAATAATAATAAAATAATAATAATAATAATAATAATAATAATAATAATAATAATAATAATAATAATAATAATAATAATAATAATAATAATAATAATAATAATAATAATAATAATAATAATAATAATAATAATAATAATAATAATAATAATAATAATAATAATAATAATAATAATAATAATAATAATAATAATAATAATAATAATAATAATAATAATAATAATTCCATTTTAAACTGTACATAAGTGAAATATAACTACAATACAATTATCCCAAAATCTAAAGCAAATCATTCTATACATATATTTATTGTTTTTCATTTGGGATTTGTGAAATATAACCCCCCCCCCAAAAAAAAAAAAAAAAAAAAAAAAAAGAGGAAACAACTTGATACAAAATCAGCCCTCATTCCTCAAGATGGAAAATTCTGAAAAGGATAAGAACTTGAAAAGTATAGGTCCCATCGTTACTTTCTGGCATTCCAAATATATGTAAATTAGTCTACTGGCAGCAAACACCTTGATTCGTTTTAAAACTTAGTACAAAAGCTCGAGACAAAAATATATACAAATGAAAAATAAAGTCAAATAAATGTACATGAATATAAATAAAAAGTGGAAAAATTAGAAGTCTACACAAGACAAATTAATTCACAAACCTGCAGCAGCTAATAGGCTCCTGTCCGGAGTGATTTCTAAATAATTCACTTGCTGCAAATGAACAAAAGGAGAGGAAGATAATGTCATATATCCTTCTGAAACTAAACCTATATTACAGTTAATAAAACCAATGTGATTTCTTATTTTCTTGACGAATACACTGAATGTTCAAACTTGAAATGATCCGCGTATTTTTTAAAGTTTGATTTATTTTACAAAATGTAGATCTATCACCCTTTCATATTCACATTAAAAAGTGATTTGGTAACTTTGTAGAGGCTTGATAAAATCTGAGCTGCCTGGCCTTACATGCTATCAGTGTATGTAATATGGTGTAAAAATGAAGCCCAGGAAAAAAAAAACACTTCAAAATCATCATGTGCTTCACAAAAGTAAACATATGCAAGTGACCGGAAATGCTAGACTCATTTTCCCCCATAATCTCAGTGTTAGACTAAAGCGTATGGCCATACGCTTTCGTAAATGGGAGTATTCAGTCAGAGATATCTTAATAATAGCATTATATATTTGAAAACCTTTCTAAGCCTGGCTATTTATTTATCCTTCTGAACATCATTATACAAGACAGATATCAAAATTCAACAATTTATTAAATCAAGCCTCCACAAAGTTACCAAATCCCTTTAATGGCAATAAACAAAATAGCTTCACGTAGGCCTTGGCTATGGTATGAGACATGCCCTATTTAAAAAAAAACGGAAAGAGTCGAAATTAAATTTTAAAAATAAATCACTTTAACCCTTTCGAGACAATTGACCACATTTTGTGGTTAGGCTCAATAACTTTTGATTCAGAGCCCTGAAAAATATACCAGATAAATGAGTAGAAAGAGCAAAAATTTCTACACACACTATGTCCATTTTTGTTACATGACCATATTGCGTTTGATCCCAGGAATTTTAAAAAGGAGAATAAGCTTTAAAATCCTTAAATTGGCAACACATTGAGAGGTTCAAAATCATTGTTTTCTTATCGAAATTGGCAACTTTTTCAATTTTTCGACAATTCTTTTAACCATGTATATTGTTTTCAAAGACATTACCCCTTATTACAATCTTGTAGCACTAAAAGAAAAATATTATTGTTGTCAATTTGAAGAACAAAATGTGATCAATTTAGCCCTGAAATAATTCCTGTCCTGAAAGGGTTAATAGTCTACACTAACAGTAACATGATAGACTAAAGAGGCGTACAGTATGATAAGTAAGATCTATTAAGAGGGTTGAGAATTTAATTTTTTTTTTAAATCTTCACAAATCAGACCAAAGAAGAAGTTGAAATATATACTAAATTCGGCAATCCTGCACTATCATGGGATTTAATTTATTCTGTAATCGCTTTTCACGTTTCCCGCAGCCCTTGAATATGACGACGATGATGATGATGATGATGATGATGATGATGATGATGATGATGATATTATTATTATTATGATTATTATTATTATTATTATTATTTGGCCATAAAAATCAGAAATTCACAGTAGGCCTAGGTCTGTCTGTATACAAAGTCAACATAATAAATACAATTATCTTAGAAATAACAGGGAAAGAGAAGGAAATGAGAAGCAAGAAGAAGAGGAAAGAAATGGTTACCTATGGCTATGGGCCAGCCGCCAGGGTTTGCAAAAGTGAAATGCTTCACTGTTGTCCAGAGCCTGTGAGCCCTCATAGGTAACCATGTCAACATTTCGGACTACTCCCTGTGAGCTGTGATTGAGCAACTTGAGGTAAATATAGTGCAGGATTGTGCCCAAATCGTGACATAATCATGCTTTTAGGAATTAAATGAGAGTTTCATTAAGTTCCAGTGATGATGGAGTGTGCATACAGAGACACGTACCACGTTGCACAGGCCTATCCTCCTTTTTCCCCTTTTTAGTGACCGGATATAACCTTAATGAAACTCCCAATACACATACATGCTATACAAAACAATCTAAAAAACATATTGACCGATTCTTGATGCTGAACGGTGCGGTGGCAGATACCCGTGTGTGCATGCCAGAAACGAATGGTTTGATCGTAGCCAGCAGTAGCAAGGATGATTTGATCGCTTGGATTTCCCATGATCGCGCCAAGCCGAGAAAAACACGTATCATAAATCACAGATATAGACTCAGCTCATAGAAATAGTTCAAAATCCAGGGAGAGAGAGAGAACTGAGTTAGAGAGAGAGAGAGAGAGAGAGAGAAAGCACTGTTTTGTAGAACTTCCGGGTGGGGGAATCTGATTGAATTAACCCTTCTCGTTGACATTGGCTAGATCGGTACTGTGTGTTACTGTGTACATAAAATGAGTACCAGTCTTGTGTTTGTAAACACATTGCGAGACTTCGCACGGGTACGTTGTTGTGGCGCGGCATACGAGATGCAGATGCACCCGTACCCACGTCACGTCCAGTTGAAACATCATCTGTTTGATCATACTTTTTCTTGGTCCGGACCCATACACATCGTTGTATTAAGTTGGAATCAAAACTCGAGAAGGAACTCTTTGAGACATAGGTATTTTTGAGCTTTCACTTACTGGGGTATAGAGACTGGAAGCTAAGCTTGTTTCGGCGCATTTTGAGTCTAAAGACAAGTGCGAGCTTTCAGCAGTTCTTTTATATCATAATTCATATGTGTTTTGACTTTTAACCCTTTCAGGACAGGAATTATTCAAGGGCTAAATTGATCACATTTCGTTCTTCAAATTGGCAACAATAATATTTTTCTTTTAGTGCTACATGGTTCAAATAAGGCGTAATGTCCTTGAAAACAATATACATGGTTAGAAATTTGTTGAATAGTTGAAAGAAATTGCCAATTTTGATGAAAAACAATGATTTTAAACCTCTCAATGTGTTGCCAATTTAAGGATCTCAAAGCTTATTCTTGTTTTTAAAATTCCTGGCATCAAACGCAATATGGTCATGCAATAAAAATGGACATAGTGTGTGCAGAAAATTTTGCTCTTTCTACTCATGGATCTGGTATATTTTTTAGAGATCTGAATCAAAAGTTATTGAGCCAAACCACAAAATGTGGTCAATTGTCTTGAAAGGGTTAAGATTGTTAGTGTTACATTTGAAAGAACTAACTTGTGCGGTAAGTTCTCAGCTGATGCATGGATCTTTAAAGTTTAACGGCCACGAGTGTGTATGTGTTTTGTAGTGTTGACTGGAATATGGTCAAGCAGCCACGTGCTCGTGTCAGTGCCTCATATTAATTCTAATTTTAACTTAGTGCTGTGACATTCCCATAATTCAACATTTCATCATTTAGCTTTTAATTGCAAGAAAAAGTTCATCCATTTGACTTTGAGTTACTCTACATGTAACTTAGATCGAAGAAGTAAGTCAAGCAGACTCTGTTCACTACTAAGTAACATGACTAAAACCAGGGCAGGGAGGTGGACTAAAAATTCTAAAAACTAAATAGACCCTAACAAAGTTAGATCTATATGATGTATATTTCAAGAAGACAGAGCTCATCTTTTAAATGTTGAAATTATCCTCTTCAAATTTGCTTCTTACGAACTAGGTCCATCTACACATAGGACCATAAATTATTTGAATTTCATATTTTTAAACTCTGACATCTATTTTGTTTGTTTTTTGACAAAAAAGTTAGATCTAAGTTGGATCTAAAACTAAGTTAGACGGTAAATGTAGACCTAACATTAGGTCTGGGTGAAATGGAAATTAACCCTTTGGAGACAATTGACCACATTTTGTGGTTTGGCCCAATAACTTTTGATTTAGAGCCTTAAAAAATATACCAGATGCATGAGTAGAAAGAGCAAAAAATTCTGCACATACTGTGTCCATTTTTGTTGCATGATCATATTGCGTTTGATGCCAGGAATTTTAAAAAGGAGAATAAGCTTGAACATCCTTAAATTGGCAACACATTGAGAGATTCAAAATCATTGTTTTTTGTCCAAATTGGCAACTTTTTCAACTTTTCGACAAAGTTCCTAACCATGTATATTATTTTCAAGACATTACATCTTATTAGAACCACGTAGCACTAAAATAAAAATATTATTGTTGCAAATTTGAAGAACAAAATGTGATCAATTTAGCCCTTGAATAATTCTTGTCCTGAAAGGGTTAAATGTCTGAAATTTATCTGGCAGGGCAAGAGTGTTTGTGGAGGGTTGCTGCTTGGATTTATTTTTATTTTTCATTTCTCCCTCATTGTTGAGAGAAATTTTCATTGCAAGACAATTACCTGCCAATAGACCAGTCCACAAAGTAATTCAAATTTATGGATTTTTCCTTCCTGGGGACCTAGTAACGAGGTATTCCATTAACCTGATTAAATGAATGAACTACATTACTTGGGATCCAGTTTGCATACATTACTTGTTGCTATGTCTGACAAGCCTCTGACAAGCTTTCAGGTTGTCAAGAACAACCTTTGGGCTTAACTGCAGAATACCCTGCACATTTGGATTACCACATCGTTGGCGATATATATATATATATATATATTTGCCTCGTTCTGAATATATATATACATTGTCGTGCAGGGTATTCTGCAGTTGTTCCAACCTTTGTTTTAAAAGTATGCATAAAATTTGAATATATTTGTGAATAGGTCCATTATTTGGGTTATATTTCTAAAAATTCTGGACTAAATCTAGAGTCTATAAATTACAGAAGGTTGAGTTCTGGGAAAGGTGAAAAATCATTTGTGAGCTTTTTCATTCCTTTTCATGTCAGATTGGAAGAAAATTGTATTAAAAATGTCCCATAAATGACCTCATAGTCATATGTCATATTTGAAATATAACGAGAAATAGCTGAAGTGTTAGTGCTGGACATTGATTAATGCCACATGTGTGTGCAGTCCCATGTATCCATTTCTGTGTGTACATGTAGTGCATGTGCTTTTCAGTGAGATTAGGTTAATTTTTTTTGGTGATAATTCTAAAACCTCACAGTATACACAAATTCTTATGTCGACATGATCAACCTTTCCCAATGAGCCATTTCGTACATACAATCTGAGCATGAGCAGATAAAGTTCATAGATCTGTGAAAAATTCTAAAACCCACTGACATGAATACTTGATATGTGTTCATGAATGTCATGTGATTAATATTATGCACCAATGGTACATTCCATTTCAAAAGGCGACACAAAAGCTATTCATGAAGCACATCTGTCACTTTGAGAGTGATTATTCTGAATAGCCATTACTAATTTCATGCATACTTCTCAAAAAAAGTTTCTCTTGACCCAAAAGCTTGCCTGACATAACTAATGTATGCAAAATGTTCTATCCATAGAGATGCCATTATGCATAGCAGGTGCACTAAATAGTTGGTACCTAACGATTCTGGAGAGAAACATGCATAAATTGAAATACATTAGTAAACAGGTCTATTGTACAAACTACAAAGTTAGACCTCTCCATGTGTAAAATATCTTGGGTTATTTGTGACATGTGCCAACGATGAACTGGTCTATTGCTTTGAGATACTTTCTTTCACAATTCAATTGCATATAACAGAACTCAACTTTATCTTGAAAGATCAATGTACCAATTTTGTTCTTGCTCATTTTTATCATGTTCTGATTTACTTTTTTTTTAACTGAAATAAAAAACAAGTTATGAACTAATTTTTAAAACTTTTATATGCCTGCAGTCCATGTATGCCAAGCACCCTTCCTGGTAAGATACACAATACTTGATAGGAGGCTTTTCTTTCCTCTTTCCGCTGATGTCTCTTAATACCTCCAAAAAAATATACACTCATCACTTTTCACCAAGTTTGGTAAAAATATGAAAATGACAGTATAAAACCCAATTCAACTAGCACTTTAAAGATGATTTGTAAACTTTGTGTCTTGGGAGATTTTACGGTGTGAAGATACCCCTCCCCCCCCCCCAAAAAAAAAACAAACAAACAAACAAACAAACAAAAAACAAACAAAAAAAAAAAACCTGTGCAACAATTGCAAGCAATGTTTCCCTATTTTCTTTGTTGCAGTGTTTGATTTAATGACCTGGGAACATGAGATAATGTATGAGTGGTAATCATTGTATGCATGCCACTTGTTAACCTTTGCTTTCTCCTGTTCAACTGCTACCAGTATTTGAAGGAGGTGATTTGTTCCCCCTGACCAAAAAAATTTCCAACAAAAAAAATCTTTGTTTAAACTTTTATGTCAAATAATTATTTTAAAGTAAATGATAATGAAAATTGCTCAAAAATCCTCCAGTGCTCCACAATAATTATTTTAGAAGGGGTCTAGAATGAGATATTTGGGTCTTTTTGCATGAGCTGCAGATCAAAATGTTGAATACATTGGAGGACATGAGTTAGATTGGGGTGCCCATGTAGTGTAATCAAGTTTTGAAGCCAAACTTCAGAAAAGGAGAGGAGGGGACATTGGAGGCACTTGTCTTCTAACAAAAAGAAATTGAATGCTGTTCTTGTGCACTGACATCATATCTGAAATACCTTTAAATATACAATTCAATAGATAATGCTTGAATTGTAAAGAATATTAAAAAGTTCTAACTGATAATCAAAATGGAGTGTATCCATATTTATGGGGGGAGGGTTGTTGCTTTGCTCACTCGAAAATAGCTTTGAATATATCACTACAAGTAAAACAATAAATATGAATAGATACCTATTGAGAAAATAAATATCTTTCCATAATTCCATGTGAAAGGAACATAGGCATACATGTTGGCAAACTAAGATTTATACAGATTGTTTTTATCTGCTCTCTTTAGAAATTGCAAGCTTAATATCCATCAGAAATTAAGACTTCATCTGATCAAGTGATTCCCAATGGACACACAAACTGTCATATATGGCGCTCCATCCCAGGCCCTTCCAATGCCTGATAAATACCAAAGGTAATTCAGTGTTTATCATGGGGATTAATGAAAAAAATTGTGATTTGAAATTTACTTTGTTTTTTGGCAGATGCACAAAATGTTTTGTGATCATTTGGAGCTAACCAACAAGATTTTCATCTATGTTTCTTGTGAGAATGATTTGACGAAAAAGTTAGGGTTTCTACAAATGTACGGAGCCAAAAGTCTTTCTGAAAAATTAAAATTTGACTGCTCAAGCTTTCTTTCCAAAAGTAATTCAATATTTGAAGTTTTTTTTTTGTGCAATTTTGCAAGGGATATAATTGAACTCATGTTATATAAAAATCATTTAGAATGGTATACTTGGTATCAATTATGCTCTTTAGAAGTGTTACGTGATTCATTTTCTAGAATTAAATTGTTGATTCAATTACTGGATATCTTCTAATCAACTTGATGCATTGGTTTTGAAAACCACATCTGAAACAATTGAATCAACATTAATTTTGTTTTATTTTACTGTTTGTATGATGCTGCAAATTAAAGCTTGTTTTTAATGCAAATATACAACCAGACTTATGTGGTTTTGTCATTTAGACTTGTTCACTTGGATCTTAAAGGAGCTCCACCCAAGATTGATTATCTAATGAAGGTAAGGGTTTCTTATGGGGTACCTTTATTAAAAAGTTCATGTAAATGCATTTGTGACATAATGATGTAAGACTGATACTAGACACTATTTTTAACTGATTGAGGTTGTGAGAAAGCTTTTACAAAATCAACATAAGACTGTCATAAATTAGGGAATTGTCAAATTGTATGATTCATATTAGATAGTCGTAAATCATGTCAAGTCAATGTAGTTTACAAGTAGTCTTGTTTGTTCTTTCAGAAGCATAAAATATTACGAGCAGCGATAAAATAGTCATCATATGATACTCCCAAACATGGCTGTAGATGTTTATGGTGTGGGTCATTTACATGCTGGTACAAAGCTCATGGCTTCCCAAATTATGTTTTTTCTAGGCTTATGGAAAAATGTTTGTTCTGTTCTTATTGATGATGTGTGTTCTAGACTTGTGTTTACTTTGAGATGAATATTGCAATAAACAGTGAAATATTCTGAAGTCATTGCCAAGAGGTGGGTGTTTCCCTTTGTAGTAACTGTTCTGTGCTAAAGATCTCATAGAACTTGGAATGTTCTAAAACATCAAAATTATGTTTACAGTATATTCTACTTTGCATATTTATGATACACTATAAGCTAATATTTTCGCGTACAGATATTTTCGCGAATGAGAGACTCCAGGACATATTCGCGCATCGTTGCTTTTGCGAATGGCTGACCCAGGCCCAGGCCTAACAATCTGTCTATCTAGCAATAAATAATACACACCCGCACCGCCACTCTAGTCAGTCACACAGTACTGCATGCGAGCTGTACATTTCCCCGGTCCATGTTGATGTGGCATTATTCGCGTGGTGTTAAATTCCCGATCGGCAGATTACTCGCGGAATTCGCAAAAATAAAACCCTTGCGAAAATTTCAGCTTATACAGCGTTGGCTCCAAGTTTATATGGTTCACCCTTAGGATAATGGAGCCTCATTATGTTATAAGGCATATTATTCTGTACAGTGACAGTTTACATGTACATTCAGAATGGGAATAGAAAGGTCTCTCATTCTTAATATGAAATTGCAAACTTGCCAGTGATCAGGCTTAGATATAGAAATAGGGTTAATGTGTGGATTTAACAATAATTGAAGGATTAAGGCGAAAGAGTAGGATTATGAAAATAATTTGATTCCTAGTTGATGCCTGGTAATGCATGGAACTTGAATTGTTCAATACCTTACCAAACAGCCCACACTCCTTTTTACATCCGACCGACAGGTGCTCCCGTTGTTTAAAGAATGGGGTGCTACAGGGCTTCTGGTGGAGTATGAAGACACCTTCCCATACTCTGGAGATCTAGAGGTACTTCAGAAAGATGATGAAGTTTACAGGTAGGTCATAACCTTTGAACCTTGAACTTCACTCCGTGGACCATCTGTTGAAGATTGATGATTTTAAACTATGGAAATGTCTCATTAATTTGGAAGAAAATAGTTCAAATATACACAAACATTAAAAGGCTTGAAGTTGTGATTTTGTGATTTTAGGCTTCCTATATGATTTTAGAACTGATGTAGTGAATGCAAATATTGATGTTTTTCATGTTTCTCTATCATTGCCATTTACATGGAGTATAAAAATAACTTTTGAGAGTTTTCCAGAACAAAATCAGTGTTTGTTTGTTTTTTTTTTGATTAAATAACATCACCCTAATTGTACTGTTAGGGAATTAGAGTGCCCAGGTATTTTTTTTTTTTTTTTTTTTTTTTAAGTTTACTTAATTTTTTTTTTCTCAATCACACAGTCTTGCAGATGTAGCATCACTTCAACAAGCAGCTAAGAACCTTGGGTTGGACTATATTCCTCTCATCCAAACTTTTGGTCATTTAGAGGTAGGCTATGATCATATTTATAGAAAATAATTATACTCTCACCCGAGTACATTACAAAGCTGGATACATTATTCATTTCATTGAATAGTTCTCTATCCACCGTCATAAGTTCATTTTTATTGAGTTATATGTGCAGTTATAGAAACCTCAGATAAACTCATTTAATTCTTCGGGAGATCTTGACTCAAGTTGATCTCAATTTCCAAGGAGACTTTCAGTGTCATCACTCCATGATTCTTATGCAATTTACAGATTTAGCTCTCTTGTGTTTTGAAGAGTTTTGCTATTTTATTTTTTTTATGATGCCAGAGCTGTGGTAGAATGTAATACAGTAAGAAGTCTGTCCCTTATTTCTTTTCCTGTATTAGATTATATTTTATTTGTGTATTCAGGCGTACACGCTACAAGCATTTGCTTATTGGGATTGCGCCTTCTTCCTTGTAATTTTGCAAGTTCTTGATTGTACCAAGGAGGTGCCTAGTACCTCCTTGATTGTACTGATATTACTTGATATGCATGTAAATTGTACTATTTGAACAGATGTTGAATGTTGTCAAAATCAGTGGAAGAAAATAAATGTTAATTTGAAATATACCTCCATTTGGAACATTTCAAACTGTTTATACCTAAATAAGATACAGTGTATAAAATATTTGTGTCATGTTTCTTTATGAAGTTATTGAGAAGTACTAGTATGTGTCCACAATTCAGGGGGTTTTTTTGAAAAAGTATTTAGCAAATTTCCTATTATTGCACATGACCTTTTTGAAAATTGTTCAAGATTTTATGATAACTATCTGTCAGTGTAATATCTTATATTTTTGGGAAAATGTACAATATTCAGTAAAATTGTCAGACTGTACAAAAAATTACCAACTCAAACCTTGTATGGCAGAAATGTGTGAAGTTATTATCAATTTTAGCATATGGCATTATGTGTGTTAAAAAAATCTGGCATGTTTGAAAATGATCAGCAATTGGAGAGATTCACTTGACTATTCAGAGTATGCTGAATAGTCCTTTTACTATTTTGGTAAGTGCTACAATAACAATTACTTTAATTTCATCATTTTCATTTATATTTCATTTGATAAGAAGCAAAATGCAATTTTAGGTTGTTTCAAAATTTTCATTAAAAAAATTAAAGATTTAGCCACTAAAAAGGAGAAATCACTGATTGAAGTTTAAATTACCTTTGTTGTTTGTACTGTTTTTGTCTTGTGTTGCCATAATAAGCCAGTTCGTAATAAGTAGATGGTACAAATGACCTTGAAATGACCCCAATTTGTAAGCGTACACCAAGCCCCTAAAGCGGCCGCCATTACACTGTAACATTTGGCCACGATTTGAACGCGCCCGAAGCCCCTATGCATTATTCATTTTGTAAGATGCTCCCTACCGCGTATATGCTTTACACACAAATAAAATAAAAATGTGGATCAGTGTCACGCATGCGCATTAAGAAAGGTCAATTCCGCTTAATTTATTCATGTATGTTATGTATTCATCACTTGGCTAATGACGGCGCATCGATAATTGACGAATGGGCGTCATTCATATGGTGTCATTAAATCTTTATGATAATTAGGTCACAACATGTGATTTTCAGCACAAAAGGGTCGAGTTGTACATGTACCGTAGTTATAAGAAGATAAATACATGTTGTTGATATTTATCACATCTCACGAATTAAGAGAAAAACTTTTACATTCGTAGTAAGTATTTTTTCAAAGAAATTAATAAATTCACTCTCTTTGACCTGTAGGATGAAGAAGTTATAAAAAAAACGGGGGGAGGGGGGTATGATGGAAGGCAAAAGTAAGAATAAAATATAAAGTGTAGAGGAAGAGGTATCCTTGGATTTGCCAAGTTTGTAAATGTTATAGCCTTTTGAACATACCTTTCAAAGAGAATTATGAACCTTGAAAATTCGGCCATTTTAACTGACCCGAACTGATTTAATATACTTACACCTTTATTCTTCACTTTCTCTCTCTCTCTCTCTCACCCCCCCCCCCCCCCCACCCTTCTCTAAGTTCATTTTCACCAAATCTTCTCACTTCCGCCTTTTCTCATCTTCTTTTCTCCCCCCCCCCCCCCCCCCCCCCTCTCTCTCTCTCTCATACATACACCTCGATCCCACGTCCTGGTTCATTTCAGCCCCCCCCCCCCCCCATGGTTCATTTCATTGATATAACGTGAGAGAACTTTTATGTTCACAGAATAATTTTCAATTACAATGTACATGTATATCTTTATTACAATCAAGATTTAAGATGCAATTGTTTACACACGTCGAATCAGAAATACGTTTAGATTTTCTCACTTTTTAATAAAAATTTTCTTGCATACAGCAATGAGGACAGTCTTCAGAGAAGTTTAGACATTGTCTTACTTCTTAATTGTACGTTTAATTATTCTCCTTAAAAAAAAACCCAACATAATTATATAATTTATCTGCAGTCATACCCTCTTTTCATATACTACAATATAATAGAGTTCCAGCGCAGCCGACTTGTCAAGGTCAACTAATATTCTCTTCTTGAGAGTAGTACAAACAGGGGCAGATCCATGATTTTGTATAAGGGGGGGGGGGGGGGCACACAAATGCAGGTTTGTCAATTTTGAAACTGCTTGAAGGGAGACCCGTATTTTTTGGGTCTTGCCAGCTCTCGAAAAGTCGCTCAATGGGGGGGGGGGGGGGGGGGGGGGGGGGGGGTGGGGGTGGCGACAAAAAAAAAAATTCCCCAGCCCCTCCAAAATTTCTCTGACAAGGGGGAAAAAAAAAAAAGAAAGAAGGTTTTCGTTCCAGAAATTGGGGGGGGGGGGGGCACAATGCATACTTTTCTTCCAAGGCACGGGCCGGATGTGTACTTACATGCATTTTTAAAAAATGAATTTCAATCTTATTGAATCATACGTTATTAATTTCAATCCCTTTCCAAGAAGTAAATTATTTGAATTACAATTTAAAAATTATTTACCCACTACACCCCACAAAAGAAGAAATGAGAAAAGAAATAAATGACCATCTAAGTTCCATGTTAAACACACACCAATGACAACAATTTTAATCTTAAAAGCAAAGATAATGCTGATAGTTCTAAGAAATCTAAATCGAATACAACGTAATTCATCTCCTTTTTAGTTGGTACATGTATATTGCATACTAGTATCATAAATCTAATTATAAAAGGGGGGGGGGAGAAACACACATAGAGATCTAATTCTATAGTTTTAAGTCAAATAAAATGTTGAATAGTATGGATTTTCGCAGTAGATGAATAATAAAATAATAATTCACTAACAAATTAATTAATGACAAATTCATAGAATAAGTTAATTAGATTATTAATTTCTTATACACTGCTCTAGCACTGCTTATCTTAATATCATAAGGGGCCCTGTAATCTCACTAGGCTACATAGAAGAGGAAGACCTTACATAACGAGCTACTACAAAAATGGCTGCATGTGACTACAACATTTGACATGGGGAGGGGGTGAATAAGATGGTTAAGATATAATTGAAGAACTTTAAAATCCTCTTCAGTCATTCTAATTATGCATATTATACTTGAATCCAGGTATGGTTTTAATATGATGTTGATCAAAGCAGGGGGCTATTTCACTGACGAGCTGAAGTAGAAATCCATGTCTGTTGAAAGAAAAGAAGAAAGATTTTAGAAAATAGAATCCATTGTGTATTTGATAATTAAACAAGCAAAAATTAGAATTTAAAAAAATACAGAAATTTAGAGCTTCCTATTAACACAGTTAACAGTGACTCTTTATATAAAATAGAATAATAAGTGGGAATTCTCGAAAAGTATTAAAAGAGGAAAAAAGTTTGTCCAGTTGGACACATAAAATTTTCAAGGCTAGTCAAAAGAAACCAAATTAGTAAGGTCTCAAGAAAATTGTTTATGTAAAAAAAAAAGTGTACCTAGATTGTATTGAGATACTAATAACAACCAGTGGCATCGATTATGGGGTGGCAAGTGGGCAGTTGCCCCCCCCCCCCCCCCCTTCAACAAATTCTATAATTTTCCCTGCTTCACGTAACCATGGAGAAGCTGGTATTTAAGAGGCATTGAAAAAATCATGAAGAGTACTATTAGGCTGTTCTGCACCTAGTGGCGGATCCAGGGGGGGGGGGGGGTGCAGGGGGCCCGGTCCCCCTCCCCTGGGACCAAAAAGGGGCCCAAAAATGCTGAGGACCTTTTTTTTTTTTTGCTTGTCAAAATTGTTTGTTAATATTGAGCCCCCTCCCTCAAGAAATCCTGGATCTGCCACTGTCTGCACCCCCCCCCATTGAAAAACAAATCAACGCCCCTGATAGCAACCTACCATGCAAAACTGGAGCAGCTAAGTATTTATTTGTTCCTCTCAGAATTTGTCTTCATTCTCAGTGGGTAAGCCTTCATCTTCATCATCATCATCTGTAATAGATGAAGTAGAGAAGCATTATCCTGTATTAAGAAAATAATAATAATAATGATAATAAGATAAAAATAATAATAAATGATATTATCAATAACATAAGTTCATCCATCTTATTTGGTTTGTTTCTATTTGCAGGAATTAATGAAATGTTTAATATAATTAATAAGGGGACTAAAAATTTTATTTATACGTACATCACACTGAGCATCCCCTAAAGATCTCATAATTGATTTTCAAAGACACTAAAAAAGCTGATGTAATACTACACTTTAATAAGAAAACAGATCTCAGTGGTGGATAAAGAAAAAGGACAAATGAAATGTTTATTCTCTCTCTCAAAAAAAAAATGACTTTTTGCTGTTGCTGTTTTGGTTGGACAATGTAAACTAAAAACTGTCTCTCCTTATTGTGAACACATCACCCCCCCCCCTCCCCCCACCAAGTAAACTGAACCTGGATGTATACACTACCACTACCAGACCTATAATTTTAAGCTGTAATAGGTCTAGGTCTAGGTCTAACTAGACCGAAAATTCTGTCTCTCGTTCGTTAGCCTCTTCACTTAGAATAAGCGGGCCGTTCGATCTACTGTGCAAACCGACCACACGTACACCGACTACACAACGGCTGCAAGATTTTCAAATGGAGAATACCTTGGGCCCTGAATTACCTGAAAAAGGAGTATTAAACAGATTACACAGACAAATTGGTAAGTTGAACAGATTCTTGAAGTAGGAGTAGAGCCTAGGGCCTAGGCCTAATCATTTTAATCATATATGCATGAGGAAAAATAAAATTATAGCGATTTTTCCAACTACGTCGGCGTGTAGTCGGTTTGCAAAGGAGATCAAATGGCCCGCTTCTGTCTCTAAGTGAAGAGGCTAACAACGAGAGACAGAATTTTCGGTCTAAGTTCTAACTACATGTAGTTAGGTCTAGACCTACCTACCTGTTTATTTTTGACGTCTCATCAAAGTCCGCTTCATCCGGCACCTACAACAGTTGTTGAGTTGTGCAAGTACGCAGACGTCTATTAGGCTTTAAAGCCTCTAGATCTTCCAGTAGATCAGCCACAAGTTAGTTCCTTGCCATGTTATTATCTGAGGGAAATCAAAGACATGATGAGACTAATAGTAATGAATGCGATACTGAAACAAAGGCCATCCCACTATTAATTATTGCCTGGGTTTTGATTCTGGTCTAGAATCAAGACTAAATATGAATATGACCCCCCCCCCCCCCCCCCCCCTCTCTCTCTCTCTCTCTCTCTCTCTTGAAATGAAAATAAAACCTCATCATGTTTGCCTTGGCTTTGGTCATGGCTCAAGTTTAGAAAAAAAAGGGGGCCAAAGCCTATCTTAACGTTAGTAATAGTAGATCCAGAACCACTGCGTTAAACTTAAAATTACAACCCGGCATTTATAGCAAACTGTGTAACATTTAGATCTACTCAAAGTAGACCTGGACCTGGGCGGGGACCTGGACTGGTCTCTGGAAAAAATATCAGCATGGAACCCCCTCCTCATTCTAAATTAGAAAATAAAAAATATTTTAAAAATCCACACAAGAATAGCCTACACTTCCTACAGAGTGTAGATTAGTACAGAATCAAATAGAAAGGGCCTCACCTGGCCCTGGCCCCTTTGTCTTCCAGAAATTAACAACAGGGTCTATGCGTCTACATCTAACTTAGATAACCAAATCATTGA
Source organism: Heliocidaris tuberculata (assembly GCA_025618425.1). NCBI lineage: Eukaryota > Metazoa > Echinodermata > Echinoidea > Camarodonta > Echinometridae > Heliocidaris > Heliocidaris tuberculata. The sequence goes on along the minus strand of CM046836.1, from coordinate 7,362,015 downwards.
CGGTCTACACACTAAGTTCGATCTATTTAGAGGTTTACCAAATCTTTCAGCTATTGTCATTTCTCTAATTCAGTAATCATCTATCGAAACGTATCGAGATAGCCCCGCCCGAAAGTCCGGGTAAGCCGTCACAAGTGACAGGGTGGTAAGGGAAATCGAGCTGCAACGTTAGCTCATGACGATGAAAATTGTTTTGAAAGTTCGAGAGTAGATTACACATTGTTTCATGACATACAGCTCTGTAGAATCCCATCAAAATGTAGAGGAATTGAAACAGATTACTCACAGTGGCAGAACTTGTTCTAAATATATTCTAATTTTCGAAAATTAAGCATAAATACATGTGTACTCACCTCTAAACTTTCCACAACTTGTTTTTTACTTTGTGCGGTGACGTGAAATTGACAGCGGAAGTGACGAAAAGAGGTCAAATCATTCCTTTTGAAGAACATTCATATTCATAAGGTCCGGTCCAATCAAAGTTTGATAAATCGGAGTATGCAAAACAAAAATGAATAATGCATAAGGTATTTCTCGATACTTATCGATATTTTTTGGTATCGGGGGCTTCGGGAAAAATGAAATGTTGCCAAATGGGCGGAGCCTAAATACGCTTAAATACGCGTAGACTGAATGGTGACGCTGCAGCTTATATGCAAATGAGGCAAATCCGCGCGTGCTACCTTTCCGTCTATAAGTTTTAATTTGTCTATGGCGTACACGCATCTGTTTTGGTGGACGTGCTACTTCTTTAACATGTAAAATCATACTGGTGCACACATCATAGAGATCAGTTGTACTCTGTACATATGACCTTATATGCACATGCGCAAATTGTAATTATGGACTGGCTTCTTTCATGAAATGGATTTTAAGTGAACAGCTTTTGGGTGATTTTGTTATCCTACTATATCATATTGCACAGAATTATCTTTATATTCAGGTAAGTTACAGAATTTGCTTGTTGCAATTACTCTTTCTATTCATTTTATGAGTTTCTCTCCTTGTTTTTGCCCATTAGTTTGTATTGAAGTATTCGCAGTTCTGTCATTTGAGAGAGGATCCCAATGACAGAAGGAGTTTATGCCCATCTAATCCAGGTAAGTCATTAGCATTGTAAATCTTGTGGCAAGTCTGATGATTAACTCTTTCAGGACAGGAATTATTTAAGGGCTAAATTGATCACATTTTGTTCTTCAAATTGACAAAAATAATATTTTTCTTTTAGTGCTACATGGTTCGTATAAGGTGTAATGTGTTTGAAAACAGTATGCATGGTTATGAATTTTATCAAAATGCTGAAAAAATTGCCAATTTTTATGAAAAATAATGATTTTGAACCTCTCAATGTCTTGCCAATTTAAGGATTTTAAAGCTTATTCTCATTTTTAAAATTCCTAGCATCAAACGCAATATGGTTATATGGACATAGTGTGTGCAGAAAATTTTGCTCTTTCTACTGATGCATCTGGTATATTTTTTAGGGCTCTGAATCAAAAGTTATTGAGCCATGTGGTCAAAAAAAAAATTCCAAGTATTTGCAAATATTATCTGGCATTTTCAGTGGAATTCATTATGACCGGATTGCATATTATATCAAAGAGTTAATGATTGAACTGGAAATTGTGATAATGATCATCAGTTTTGTGTATGTTTTTTTTTTTATCCGGCAGGATGAAATATTAAATTACTTAGCTAAATGTAATCCACCGTAAAGAAAATATCTGCAATATTGTTTTCTTTGTGGTTTTTTGTTCACATACTGCTTGAAGATCTTATCATCTTCTGAGAGGAAGAAGGGTGTTAACTCATATATTTTAATACAGACTTAATGCCTTTTGGCTCTCAAGAGACATTATCATCAGGGTATTTGAAAATAAACAGTGTGGGTGGATTATCTTCACTTCAAACATGAGGATCAAAGATTGTAGTTGGAGGAATAATCACAGGAAAGTTTAAAGTAGTAAAGAAAACGCCTCTATCAAAATTTGATCAGATACGGCTCTTCACAGAGATTGATATCAGGATCTCTGAAAATAGGTATCTGTGGGTGGACTATCTGGGTAAGCCATCACCCTTTGTATAGGGCACACCACAAATGTATTCAAATTTTATGCATATCTCAATCAATTTTACAGTTTGTTTCCTCTCCAAACAATTATTTGGCAAGGCAATTGATATACATGTATGAAAAGAATAAAAGAATTAGATATCAAATAAAGAAAGAAATAAATAGTATAATGTTTGTTTGATAGATATATCTCCAGGCTAGATTGTTCTGTTTATTTATGTTGTTGCCTTGAGAGTGGAAAGTGGAAAATAAAGTTTGACATGTACATGTCGTATTAATACGTGGATTGATAAGGAAAGATATATCAGAAAGGCTTGACTTGTGAGAGGGGTGGAAATGAGCCCAGACTTGTAACTTTTTAATGGCAGCTCCAGGGTACTTTTTAATGAATACTGCAAACCAAATAACAGTAAAGCCACTTATAAATCATGCATGAGAAACTGATTGATACACAGGACTAGAGATTTAATTCACACATCTGTTATAAGGATAATATTCTGACAGGCTGTTCTTAAGGGCCACCGAGTTTGCACAAGGCTTATCCAATATTGCAGCAAGTAATTTATGTGCATTTAGAATAGCTTCGAGGGATGAAGAGAATAAAGCTTGTAACAAATAATGATTCTGAACCATTCACAAAAGTCTTTCAGGTGTACTTTAAAGAAAAGAATGTTTTTAATGTGATGTGAGGACATCTTGATAAATGAATGAAATTGTACTTTCTTCTTTCAGATTCATTGATGTTAGTTCAGTCTATGATTGACCAAGTTATGACACAGCATCCAAACCTGAAATACTTTCACATAGGTGCTGATGAGGTAAGCACAATGTTGAGTAACTTTGTCCATTTACTTCTTACTGTACCCATATGAGCTCATAGTGGCTGCCCTCCCCCCCCCCCCCCCCCCCCCCATATCTGCTAGAACATGTCTAATTGAGGTGGAAAATTCAGCATGGACTGCACCTGAAGAACACAAATCCTTGTCTAAGTTTTTTTTTTATCCTTATTTTTCATTGGATAAACGTTTATTTATGCAAATTTTATGCATAAATACCCCACAAGCATTTGATAGAAATGTAAACCTTTTCTCTAGTATGTTAGTATTTTCTAAATTTCTTATGTTTATGTTTTTCAATAATATCTTTCTTTTTTTCTTTTTTTTAAATTTTTAGTTCTGCTGTTTACAGATTTTATTTGAATCAATAGAAAGTACAAGTGATGAAAATAGTAATGCAATTAAATTACAAAGGAAATAAGAAATTACTGTAGCACTGTTATCCATATACTCCTCACAAAACAGAAATTCTCTTTCTCTTTATTGTTTGTCTCTCCATCTATCTGTCTCTCTTTCTGTCTTTCCATCTGTCTCTCTATCTCTCTCTTCATCTGTCTCTTGTCTCTTTTTCTGTCATTTCATTTGTCACTATCATTGTCTGTCATTCTCTCTGATGTTTGTCTCTTTTTGCAGACTTACAGAAAATTCCACAGAACTTTGCAAGTTTAGTAGATGTCCTGTAGATACTGCCTAGAAATTTCAAGGTTACAAGTTCTATAACTCTTTTATAAGAAATAAGAAAAAAATTTGTCGCAGAGGGAGCTATTCAGAATCAACGCAATTACATTTACTAGTAATGTTCAAAAAGTAATTTTAAAAATTATGAATTTTTTTTGAGAGGTGACAAAGATAAAGTGTTACCAAATTGTTATTACTTCCTTATAAGCAAATTATAATCTTGTTCACGTCTGCACAAGTTTTCCAATTATAATTCTTTTATAATTCTTTTATAATTTATCGCATACTCACACAACTTCAAAATTTAGGGCTGAAAAAGGGATGAAGTACCTTGAATGCCCTATCTCACCCTCTTTCATACAGGTCTGGATGAAGAAGAGATGTGCCAAGTGTTGTGGGAGGATCAGAGAGAGTTTCAATGGAGAGCCTGTCTGTCTGTTCTTAAGTCATGTCAAGGCAGTGTTGCTATACCTCAAGGAGAAATACCCTAACGTCAGACCGATCATGTGGGACGACATGCTGAGGAATGCCAAATATGATGTAGTCAAAGGTGAGCAATAGTCATTGCTATAATAGTATTCAGTAGTAATTAATATTTACCACAGAGAAGTCATTTACCATATGATCCCCATTTTATAACAGCTATCAAACTTAAAGCTACTAATTTACATTTTTGACATGGTAATGAAAGTAGTTCAATTGTTTATTACTTTGTCATAGAGTATGAAGAAAAGCATGCCTGTAAGTTTCAAGAAAATATTAATATTTAACAAGGGGAAATTATTATTTTCTATCAGAATGATATGAAATTTATTCATGCCATGATACAATAACTCTATAATCACAGGCATCATCATTACCTTAGAAGTAATTTTTCAATATCATACAATAGCCACTACGCATATTTTTTTGCTACCCACAGCCTTTGTGGACTAATTTGAATTATTATTTGTATGAAGGGTTTTCAGGCGACCAGAAAAATTGGCATATCTCATGGTTTGCGCCAAAGTTCCCGGGTGACCGTGCAATTTCAAAACAATATCTCATGGTTTGTGTAAAAGTATTGAATGGCTTTTCTTTCGTGGGACACAAGGATATATCGTACTCGCTTTGAAAATATTTCACTCGTCGTGCCGACTCGTGAAATATGCTCATAGCTCGTGCGATATATCCTTGTATCCCACTCAAGGCCATTCAATATTATATAAATATTGAATGGTACCTTCAAATCTTAATTTCAATAAGGTAGTTTGCATTAATCTCATCTGAAAAGTCCAAACTGCCGTTTGTCCTTTTTAGATTGCAATTTGCATGAACTAGTGGATATCATGGTGTGGAATTACCTGGACTCATCAGAAAGTTTTCACATGAACACTTCAGAGAAGGTCTGGCAACTCTATGGCAAACTTTTCAAGAATGTCTGGATTGCTTCAGCTTTCAAAGGTATGAACAGTTCAGAGATAGAGGTGAAAGAGATCGGTATATTTAAAAAAAAATTTACGGAACATTTTACTTGATTATGGGCCTCGTCTTATGGAGAGCTGCTATTGATCGGAATCGACTTTTATATCAAAAGCAGCTCTGTACATAATTCTGTACAGCTATGGATTAGGAGACAATCAAAACATATCAGTTAACATTCCTATTTAAAATGGCTCAAATCCCCCGCCCCCCCCTAATTTAAAGAGGGAATAAACAGAAGAACTTAATACTGTATAAAATCCGGTCAGTGACTTGGTTGACGGTGTGCATGTACGTGTTTATCTGGTACATTGTACATTTGATTTACATTATCTGTTAGGCGTGATGGATTGGATCTATTTTTAACTATCCAACACCCTGTCCCCAACCTCTACATCCCTGTTAAAAAGAATAAACCAGTTCATTCTGCATGACTGATAGTAAGATGAAATCACTCATTTTCACCCTTACTCAAATGCCTGTAGCTGGTCCATTGTCGATCCCTAGTGCTAGTTGATGAACATTTTTTCTTCATCCCTCGCTCTGTGGGAGAGATAGATATCTAGTGTATTTGATTTTTTTTATTGTTCTATCTTTAAGGTGCTTTTGGGCCAACTCTGTTCCTGACACCAGAGTTGGAACACATACGGAACCAGGAACTATGGACTGGAGACCTGTCCCGTACAATCCCAAAACACCTAAACTTCAAAGGAATAGTATTCACTGGATGGCAAAGGTAAAGCCAGAAGGGAGATGGATCCCTGATAGTAATAGGATGAGGGTGGGAAAGAGGGTGAGGGGTACGAGAGAAAGGGAGTGAGAGGGGAAAGAGAGAGAGAAAGAGAGAGGGAGGAAGGGGAGAAAGAGAGTGGGAGGGGGAAGGAGGGAGAGAAAGAGAGAGGGAGGGGAGAAAGAGAGCGGGAGGGGAAAGGAGAGAGAGAAAGAGGGAGGGGAGAAAGAGGGAGGGTAGAAAGAGAGGGGGAGGGGGAAAGGAGAGAAAGAAAGAGAGGGAGGGGAGGAAAAGAATGAGAGGGTAAAAAAAGAGAGAGGGAAGGGGAAATGAGAGAGGGAGGGGAGAAAGAGAGTGGGAGGGGGAAAGGAGAGAGAGAGGGAAGGGGAAAAGAGAGGGAGGTAGAAAGGCGAGAGGGAAGGGGAAGGGGAAAAGAGAGAAAGAGATAGGGAGGGGAGAAAGAGAGTGAGAGGGAAAAGGAGAGAGAGAGGGAAGGGGAAAAGAGAGGGAGGTAGAAAGGAAGGGAAAAAATAGGAAAGGGAACTCAGATTGGGAAAGGGGAGGGAGAGAGGTAACAGGGAGAGAGAAGGTTAGGGGAGAGAAGAGGGAAAGAGTTGGATGACAGTGCGAAAATAAGATTCCTCATATTGTTTAACCTCTAACTTCTGTAATAGGATTTTTCAAGCTAACCTCTTACTTCTGTAAGTGGATTTTTCAAGCTACACAAAAGGCTCTGTAGATATATGAATTTGGACGGATATAAATATAGGAAGTATACAATTTTTCGTTCATAAGTTTTTTTTGTAGAAAAATTGGTTGCTAGAATATTTGGAAGATGACATGACTATTTTATGCCATTTTATGACATTCTTTTGATTCATTTTCATATATCAGACACTGTTCAAACAATGTTTAGAATCAGATAGAGTAGATATGTGACAAAGATTGAAGCCAATTGTTTTTCCCCCTTCTTTTATGACAAGCAGATATACCCATGAAACAGTTTTGTGTGAGCTCTTGCCTGTGGGACTGCCTTCACTTGCCTTCTGTCTGCAGACTTTCATGCAAGGTAACATATTTTGTTACAATAATGAAAACAACAATACATTATTATGCAAATGTTCTGTATAGTTTTTGAAGTTTTCTTTTTATGAATTTTTTTTACAGTAATGTTTTATTTTATTTTATTTCTTCTATAGGTAAATATATGCGAAGTGAAAGATAGCTCTGTTTGGAGCAATGAAAGTTCTGTTATTGTATTTTTCACAAAAATCCTATGACTAAGTCATGATAATAGATGAGCTGTCTGTAATAGCATCTTCAGATGATGCTTAAATTTGGTTCTGTGTCTGCCCTCAGACAAACTTGTTTTATCTGTTTTAATACTTTTTAAAATTATGTATATCTCTTCTGTTCTTACTTTTGACAGGTCATTTCAGTGAAGAGTTACATCATAGTATATCACAAAGACTAGGTTTCCCGGAACTTCTAGACTTGGAGATAGAAACCAACATGCCAATATCTGAGTATGTAATTAATTCCTCTCCTTTGAATATTCAACAAACATGTATGTATTTGGTTCTGTAGTATACACAATATGAGTGAGGAAAAAGAAGTTTTATTAATATGAAAGGCAGTTTCTTCAATAGTTGTTCTCCATTTAAAAACTGACTCAGATGGCTTCATATTATTAAGCCAATAATTTTCCCTTTTCTTCCATGTCAAACATAACCTGTCCAAGATTGTTTAGTGGAATATTATTGTATGGTGTGATTATCGAGAATAAATCCTCCTTGTGTAAGAATCCAGTGACAGTATTTGAAACAGATTGTAGCATTTTTTTTTTATTGGATAACTTATGGTTTATTATCCTGCTTATTATCAAAACTGTGAATTATGGATCTTTTGGGGTTAATCTTGAAAGAATAGTCCTCATAAAAGAATGCCTTTCATCCTGAAGTATCAGTACCAATGGTGTATACACTATTTTAAAGATAATCATAATCAGTAAACTCTTTTATTGAAACATTTACAAAATAATATCTATACCGGTGTCCAAAACAAAGCGGAACGGCGGATTTTCAGTACTTCAGTACTTTGCCTTCAAAAAGTATATAATTTTTTTACATCATTGGGTAAAGCATTTTCTAAAAAAAAAAATGATACCAAGATCATTGAATTTGGTTAAGTAAGTTTGATTCTATGTCTGTTTCTTAAAACACAGTCATTTTCAAATTTCACTTGATTTTTGCGACCGATGAGTGTAAGATCGTATCGGGAATGGGTTTTAGTGAGGTGTAGCTCGGGAAAAGTGGAAACGACGCTAATTATTGCACATGCCATATAAAAGGCCATTCCCGACACATTTCTACTTTCATCGGACACAAAAAACATGCAAAATTTGAAAATGGCTGAAAATGACTGTATTTTAAGAAACAGGCATAGAATCAATATCACTTTACCAAATTCAATGATCTTGATATCATGCTCTTCGGTAGAAGATGCTTTACCCAATGATGTAAAAAAATATATACTTTTCGAAGGCAAAGTACTGAAAATCCGTCGTTCCGCTTTTTGGGGGACACCCGGTATAGAAAAGTAAATGCATGAGATTACAATAATTGATGACCATGCCAATGTCTCATTGTCAGTATTCAGAGTAAAAGAGTAACATTTCTGCTCCAAAATGATACAAAATAATTAAGTGACCCCTGAAAAACAGCAACAGGTTTTTTTTCTTCTTCAAAGTGGATGATCGGTAACGTCTTTCTCTATGTACTTTGTTTTGTTGGTACAGGATGCCTTTAGGTGTACCGATGGGAACCTACCCAGGTAGTGAGATGTACATGTGTGCCAGACAGTTAGCTACCATCCAGTCATCTAGAGAGGGACAAAAACTCTTCAAGCTTTCCAATCAAAGGTAAGTGTAAATGTCCTTTTTCTCTATAGAAATGTTTTGACTCATAAACTTGGTGGTGGTGTTTTTTTGCTTTCAAGCATTGACAGTAGCCCTGTATTCTAAAGACTCAAACAAATATCCCTAAGTAATGAGCCAGTTCGTAATTACAATTTGCTTATGTGCAGACAAAATTCATTTGTACCGAGTAGTACTGACCTTGATACGCTGTCATTTTGTAAGCACCATGATGCGCGCACCGGTATGATTTTACATGTTAAACAAGTAGCGTGTCCACCAAAACAAAAGTGTGCACGCTTTAAAAATTGGGGTAATTTCAGGGTCATTTGTACCATGAACTAATTATGAAGTAGCTTATTGCAAGGCCCTTTGGAAGAGCAGTAGTATTACTACTGATGAAGCTACCCTTGGTAAATATGATTAATTACAAATTAATTAAAAGTAAATCGAATGATTAGAAGATTTACTGTCTTTTAAAAATCAATAGCATCTCTTTATAAGACTGACTCAGATATGACATCCTGTATGCTGCTGTACAGTTAGAAATTTCTTGTGAAGAACTATCACATGGTGGTCTTCAGATGTGACCTCCAGAGAACTGTCGGTATCTGTGTGCATTGAATGTGAAAAAAAAAGTGCTTTCAGTCATTCTTTCAGATCTTGAAGTAAAAGTTTGAAAATAACTCTTAGGGCTTATATTTTACAGTTTGAAATATAATAGAAAAAATAGAAATAAATGCTTTTGTTTTGACTTTTTACAGTGCCTTTGTTGAGAAAAAAGAAGATGAGGCGTCATCTTCAGAGAAGGCTGGCTTGTCACTCACACCACTCTCTCAGGATGAAATGGGATCAGTTCTTAGGTGAGGAGGATATCGTGATTTCATTTGTTTCGTTTTGTATACTAGGATTTTTAAGCTGTAAGTTAAGCGGGTGCTGCCATCATAATCATGGTTCATGCACAATTATATCAGAACAAGAAAAAACAATGGAACTGCACAATGATTTGACTAATTGAATTATATCGGTTGAAAAAAGGAAAGTGTTTGTCTTTTTCTGAAATGGTGTTATCACTCGTTCTTCTCTTCTGTATTCATCTTCCAGCCTCCTTGCCAAACTAACAGCCCTGAAGTCAATAGCGGAGCGTGCCCTTAGTGAAATCTACCATCCAACCACATCTAAGGAATGGCTGGAACTATGCGTCATGCCTCTCTTGAAACACTTAGAGAGGAGACTCGCAGCAACCGAAGCATTAGATCAGTGACACGCCTGGACAGTGGAGTCTAGGTTTAGAGCAATAGTAGTAATTCAAGGGCTGTGAAGACTCGCAAAGGTATTATGTGTGTTCCTGAAATGAGTTCAGATGCTGCTTATATCCTTTAACATGAAGGTACTGTCACTAAAGATATGAGTTCCTCACATGAATATCAGAATTAAATTTATTTTTATCTTTGTGAATATACTATATCTTGGATTCCTGTTAATCATGGAATTTCTGGAAATTTGTGAAATTTTGTGAAATTTTCTGTCAATTGTGTATGGGTTTAGATATGTGGGTAAAGTCAGAAAATGTTATTTGTTTTTGATGAAAGTTTTGTCAGGTTATTTGTCATGCCACTGTTGCACATTTCTGTACAAACAGACAGCATTAGGTTGTGAATATATGACTTGCTGTAAAGTTTTCTCTGCCAGCCTAGAAAAGAAACATGCATGCATGTAGACTCTATGTGATTAATTTGAATTAGAGAGAAGTTAGCTAGATGATATTATCACTTTATCCAACTGTAACAGTGCACTGATTTGATCTTTGAACTCAGGTCTGTTCACTCTTGCTGCAGTTAACGGCCGCAGCAATATAAGAACTATTTTATGTTTAAATTAATAGCAAGTGTGGGTGAGAAAAAATTATCTGCAATCTAACAGAGGGCATGAAGCGTACTGTCTTATGTACTTATCTGTGTAGCATAAGATACAGGACTTTGAGGTGGCCAACACTTGTCTTTTTTTTTCCCCCTTGTCACATTGGAATGAGACTTAATCTTTCAATTTTAAGACCACTGCTCCAGTCACAGGTGTGTTTCCCGAGATATCTGGGCTCTATATTATAAAGAATTGGAATTGATTTGAATCGGTCACAACTTAGAATTAATAGCAAGTCCTATCTCTGAAGTACACAGTTGCGATTTATTTTAAGCTGTGATTGATTCAAATCAATCACAACTTTTTATAAGATCTTTACATTTAAACTCCTTGTTTACGTCCCATCTGCCTGCTCTGTAGAACAAGCAAAGGACAATACTACCATGAGCATAAACCTCATCCATGCTCGTTGACAACCTTTTTGTCAAAAGTTCTTCATTTGAATAGCCCATTCTTGAAGAAAACAACTTCATCTATTCAGAATTAGGGAAAATATGTTGTCCAGTATCATAATTATACTTCGTTATTTTCGGCTTACTGCTTGTTTCATGAGAAGTTCATTAGCATGCGCAAAACCTAAAATCTTTGTTTGCATGAGAACGCCCTTAGATGTCCTCAAAAGAGCTACTCTGTCAACACTTTCCTCCGTGAGTGGACGTGATGAAATGAATTAACCGATAAATGGTTGCACCTAATGTAGGGTCTGTCATCTGTCAAGCTTGGGACATTTACACAAGAGACGAAAGAATATTGAACCAAATCCAATACCTGTGACTTGATTCAAGAATTTCCTGGTCAGACCTGATTAATTTATCCACCTCTGTCTATCTACTATTAACTTCAATTTTGGAATGTCCATTGAATTCATGAATTCTTCATCTCTCTTAATGATCAAGGATGTGCACCTTTCTTTTCCAATCACCGTACCACTAGTGGAAACAGATCCATGACACATTGTTTGTTGGCAATTGTGGCTGCCTCAACTTAGAGGAGTTTCGTGTCACCAGAAATCATCATTCACACTCCGATTGTACTTGTAAATGCATGTTAATAACTTTTATTAACATGAATCAACATACATAAGGAGTGATCAGGAATACGGTATACGTAGTGAGTACAGACTACGGAGTAAGATGACAATCTGTAACAAAGTAAGAAACGAAATACATGGAACATTTAAACATTGATTCTACATACGAGGATCATAGTGTTTAATATTATAATTTGATGCTTAATCGATCGATAATAAATCAAAACATGTAGTATAATATTAAGTGATTGAGTTAAATTATTCTACTTACCATTTTGGTGCTTGAATTGGGTTCCAAGACTTCTAGTCGGCATGTAAAAACAACTTGTTATCTACGTCCAAACACAGATTTCAATAAAATCATGTTTACATCCAAAGAAAATGAAAACCTAAACTAACGTTAAAAAGGAAAGTAATTTTTTCAAAACAAATCAGAAATTACGCGCGCTTATTAATATGAATATGCAATCAAGACTGTGGCGCGTCTTCATAAATTGAACAATCATTATTGCGTCACAATGAATAATCATATCATTTCTGCATCACTGCAGTAACAGCAATTATCTGGAATGTGATCATATGTGCACTTTTCTTTTTCCATCTCCATACTGAAATGTCAGATTTATTCTTGTAGACACTACTGGAAACAAATCCATGGCAGGGTGTTTGTTGGCAATCATCTGAAATGTGATTGTAATTCAGGTTAATAGTACTTCTAACAGATCCGTGGCCCGTTCTCTGTTAGTAGTTATCTGAATTGTGATCATAATTCTGGTTACTAATACTTGTAACAGATCCATGACCCGTTCTTTGTCGTCCATTATCTGGAATGTGATCGTATGTGCACCTTTCTTTTTCCATCTCCATACTGAAATGTCAGGTTTATTCCTGTAACCACTACTGGAAACAAATCCATGGCAGGGTGTTTGTTGGCAATCATCTGAAATGTGATCGTAATTCAGGTTACTTGTACTTGTAACAGATCCATGGCCCGTTCTTTGTCGTCCATTATCTGGAATGTGATCGCGCGATCACGACGAAAATTTGCACACTGGTAGAGAATGACGTAATCTACAATGCTGCATAGTTTAATTTCACTAAATCGTCATAATTTATTTTATATGAATTAATTATGCTAATTTATGCGTAAAATTAGAATTTGGCTATAGATCATCACACAAAGCTCTCTAAGGGCTAATTTCTTTGTGTAGAGACTTGTTATGGAACTGTAATCAAATTCAGATTCAAAAAAATTTAGTATCAAATTTTTTTCTTATGTATTATATTGTTTTTTAAATTTCTTATGTATTTCTTTGTTTTTCGACCTTTTTGTTTTTTATCGTTTTTTAGTTGGGAATCATCGGCAGCATTATTCCAATCATGAAAGACATAAAATTAATTGATTCTCATCAGTAAAAGTAGAAATAATGATACATCTATGAATTTTGGCTAGGTACAGAATTTACATTGGATTTGTACATGAAATCACGTTTTTGTGCAATTTTTGGTCTGACATGCACTTACATAATGTTGCGTAACTCCAGAACATTATGCCCCCCCCCCCCCCAGGAGTAATAGGGTCAATACATAATTAATGACTAATTAATGGTTAATTAATTATGTGACTCGATTAACGGCTATTTCACTTTAAAAATTATGGAACAATTGAAAAAAACAATCTTTATCAGATGTTAAACATACCAGTACTTAAGAAATTAATATATTATAACTAAAACTTATAATCAATTACATGTAGTTATTAACATTAATAAGCAATACAGTCAACCTTGCATAAGTCGAAATCCCATAAGTCGAATAAATTGCCTAAGTCAAAGTTTTATTGAAGTCCTCTTCTCTATATATTCTATTGTTTTAACCACTCATAAGTCGAATTTTCTCTAAGTTGAAGTAGTTTTTTCAGTCCCTACAGATTCGACTTAGGCAAGGTTTACTGTGTATGATAATCGATTTTTGTTAATCGATTTTTGTTAATTACAAATGAACTAAATTGTGTTAAACGGTGACAGGTGAGATTTTACCATAGGGATTCTCTAACAAAATACCAAATCGCCATACAGAACATCAGTAGCAAGCTTGAACTTTGACAAATCATAGTCTGTTGCATCCTCATAGTTCTCAGATTGTGACCAATAAGCAACTCTGTATGTGTCCTTCCTTAGTCTTTCTAATTTGGCATTATACAGCACCTACTTTCCATCCTCATACCATACATGGCAGGCTTTCCTTCCAACAACCTTGCCACTCAAGACATCATTTACAATATCACATTTTGCTTTGGGGTATTCTAAGTGTGGAAAGGAATTTTGAACTGTGTCAAAGTCAGCCTCCTTCAATCTCTTCTCAACCCTTTTCCTTTCTTTTTTTTCTTGCAAATGTTCTTTCTCTTTCTGCCTTCTGATGATTTCTTTCCTCAGCTCTTTTTGTTTCTTTTTCCATCTTGTTCTCTGCACTCTTCCCATCTTCACAGCCTTTTGGATGATATCATTCCTTCTGTCTTCGTCCATATCATCAAGATATTTTACTGTTTTGTTCTTACAGGTCCTCATCCTGGATGACAGATAGCACATCGTGGCACTTGAACTCTTTTCTTTCATTGCACTAAACATTCCCATAATCTCTTCTGCATCTATATTATGGGACCTCGCAGATTCTGTCTCTTTTCTCAGCTCCTCTGTGATGTTCATGGCGAAGTACTTGCTGTACTGTCTTTCCAGAACAGATATGACAGCTTCAAGACATGCCGTCATCATTGACTTGAACTGCGGTTCTTCTGGAAGTTCCTGAAGTATTGACAATGTAGCATCAAGTTGAATCTCCTCACCAAAGAAATCCTTTGTGGTCCTAATTAGTTCCTTGGGATTCTCTTTTGCATCCTTGAGGGCAACAATCACTCCCTTAACCAAGCTGATGCCATCCACATGGTTGATCTGTGTCTGACTTGGGGTATAGAACTTCTTCATCCAAGGTCCTGTGAGCAGTTTTCCAAGTAAACCCAGAATCTGCAACTCAACTCTAGCTGTTGGCTGGGTAAAGTCATGGAGAATGGCACTCCTTAAACCACCGCATGATACTCCATTCTTCAGGAAAGTAGCAAAGCTCTCATAGTGTTCGATGAGTTTCCCACTGATATGGAACAGAATATGTAATCTGTTTCCGCGATAACGAGGCAGGACACCTCTAGGAATTGATCTCTCATCTAAGAATGCTACAAACCCCTTTGGGTCACCTTTCCCATTCTTGTATCTTAGTTTATTCATCTGCAAAACAATGTTTGCAGCAATGCAATCATTCCCATACACTTTTCCATTTGCCTCTTCATGCTTCTTGAGAGCTGACCGTACAGCAGACGCTATGGTATCTAATGGGTGCAAGTGACAGTTAAGCTCGTTCAACGATTTCCCCCACTCGCTGTTAACAATCCTTATTGCGGCGTGGTTAGCAGCACATCTGTCACTCAAGCTATTTGAGATGTTGTTGATAATTCCCTTTCAGGTATCTTGAAAGTCTGCTCCTTCATGAAAGTAAGTGTATGTTTCACTCAAATTGTCAACTGTGCTGCAAATATGGTCCGCATAATCCTCTGCACTTCCTCCAGCTAACTCATCGCAAGCTGCCACCAGACATTCATCTTTCGTGGTGAAATGAATACTATTTACATGTGTCTCTTCTTGCGTTGTTGCGTCAAAGCCCAGAGTGATATCTTTGGATGACAATATCATTTCAGCGGTCTGAAGCTCACTTATAGCTCCCAACTCACGAGCCATCAGCTCAACTGCACTTCGTTGTGGAACACTTTCAACCTGGATACCATGTCGCTTATGCATCTGGCTTATGAGGACTGGAATATTTGCAGTTGGTGTTTTGTTTACTATGCAGTCATAAACAGTCATTCTTGTGGATGATGAGTAGGTCTTTTGGTCCACTTTGGTCTTAATGGTACTGGCAGCCTTTAGATCTTCAATTTCTTCTCTGAGAATAAGATTGTCATATTCCAAGCCTTTCAACTGCTCTTCTTTGTCTTTCAGTTTCCTTTGTAGTTTTTGGTACTTGACTGACTTAATTTTCAGCAACTGGTTGTGTGCTTTTCTCAGTTTTAAGTACTTTGCCTTTTCTTCTGCAAGCTCTCCTGCCAATGCATCACTATGTAATCTGGCTTTCAGTTCTCGAACTTTCCTATTCTTTAATTCAATACTGTGTTCTTTTCTCTTCAGAGTTTGATTCATGACCCGTTTGGGAGTTTGCAACTGTGCTCTAAGTTCCTTTATTCTGGACTTATACTTATGTGTAAGAGCAATCTTTGATGTGGACACAAAGTCTAATCATCTCTTCAGTAATCGTTTCCTAGGCGTGAGGGCTTCGCTCACACTTCTTGTTGATACAGAAGATGATTTTGATGTTGTTGGCTCCGGACGAGCAAATGTTGAAGGTGTGGTCACAGGAGAGGAGCTGCCACTAGTCCTGGATTCACCAATGCACAAATCTCCATCCTTGCTGTCCCCTATGTCAGAATCTTGTTCTTGAGAAGCTGGACTGTCATTACTGCTTTGAGGAAGATGAAAAGTTTCATCACAAATCATTGCAAACGCCTTGAACTCCTTTTCATTGCTCAGCCTCTTATACTTTTGCAATGTCTTATTTACAAGAACCTTCACCTTTGAGTTAATGGTTAAGCTGTCTGATTCCTTCAAACAAAAATGGAACCTCAGCTTCCTCTCTGTTTCAGCACTACTCTTTTCAGAAGTCTTGTAAATATACAGGATGTGTCCATTTTTCAAATCTGCTACTGCATCTGGAATGACTGAAAAACTTCTGTCAAGATGAGATTGTGCAATGCCAGGCTGAGCACTTGGATTAACAACTTTTCGTCTTTTCTTTGGTGGCGACATCTGAAAATAAAGAACAGTTAGTTAGTTAGCGGTTATTCTCTTTTTCATCTCATCACAAAACTTCTCCACTGATTCTAACTTATCCTGGCTTAATAAATGTGTGAATAGTCAATCAATGAAAGAAAGAAAGAAAGAAAGAAAAAAGATGATGAATACCTGGGAGAGGGGGAGGCTGCAGCACCCCCTGCATTTTTTTTGGGGGGGGGGTGGACCATATATTTTGTAAAATGGGCATGAGCCAGTCATTTTTTAAATTTATTTATTAATTTTCATTTTTTGCTCGTCAAATTTTTCAAAGCAACTGCTGTGAAAAATAATTCCAAGGCCCCTGCATCAATATATGAAAATGATAAGCAATGAGGCTATTTTAAAAAAGTATAAAACACCCTTGATTAGTCTCGGAGAACAAAGTTAAAATATATATAATAAATGATAGAGAAAAGGGAAGGGAAAATGAAGAAAAAATAAAATTTACTAAATAAAAAATACATGGCCATGGGGGATAAAATCAAGGTAAGAATTACATTTACTTTTCATTGAGAATTGTGAGAGAAGACAATAAAACAATTCTAACTTATAATTAAAATTTATGAAAAATGGTGACATCTAAAAATGTCAATGGAATCTTATAGACCAAAGAAAATGATGAATCACTACAAAAATATGAATAAAAATATAGGTATGCCTTGTTATAAACTATCATGACATAGTTATCTCAGACAGAGTCATAGAAAAAAATAAATAAATCATTCGAAAATGGAGGCTAAATTCTGTTACGCAATCATTTAGTTCATTTTTATCATTTCTATGACAGAAAATGATTAAATGAATGTAATTATGGCCATGTTGTTTTCAAATTTAATACTAAGCCAAGGTCACCAATAACACACATCCCCTTTTAAATAATGGACTATCCCATTAATTTAATTTCAATTCAATAAACCGACATAAAAATACAAATATTTACAATTTTCATATTTACATTTACAACTCATGTTCAAAATATATCTAAATCAATTGACACAATACTATGAGATTTGAATAATAATTAAATTAATGAATCAGTAGACGATACCATTCCCGATTCGGGGTCTATAATTTCAATGGAAGAGAGGCAATCATGATCAATGTGAATAATTCCATCATGCATACATGAACATGTATACATGGGTACGTAACGTAGCACTAGCGTACACCGCGTACCGTATCGTATACGAGTTACTGGTTAAACAATCCATGACATGCACCGATGTCGCTTTTAAAAAATGGTATTTGGAATCGTCAAATTTTGATAAGATTTCACATGAGCACTAATAAATAGATAAATAATCATCCTACATACCTTTTATCTCAGTCCGATATCCCGGTCCTGAAATTAGAAGGGGTTGAACTTTCGCTTCACTTAGTCTTCGTCGGCTTTTGGCGAGCATAAATTGTCTCGATATAAATCATATACCAAATTGAAGAAGAAGTTTTCGACATTCACAAAAACAAGTGTCCGATGTATTACAAGTACATTTAACCAATGAGAAAGCCCCCTTTTCAGGGGATTCCCCGTCGATCTCACACCCATGCACGCACGCACAGTGACAGGAATTTTGCTGCCGCGATGCGGGGATTGCGACATACCTACCACTACTGGAAACAAATCCATGGCACGTTGTTTGTTGGCAATCATCTGAAATGTGATCGTAATTCAGGTTAATAGTACTGGTAACAGATGCATGGCCCGTTCTCTGTCTGCAATTACATGTATATGAACCAAAAAACGATTACCGTAAAGTAATCAGTGTGAGGTAATGAATTAATGTTCCCTCATGGCTACTCATTCATGATCATGACCATTGTATCCGCCACAAGAGTCAACCTCTCGGATACCTATGTCAGTCATGTCATTTTCTCCATGTTAGTATCTTTCTGGCACTCTGCCTTCCTCTGCCCTTCCACTTCTCCTCCCTCACTCACCTCACCTGCATCTTCAAACAATTAAAATGATTTTGATCATCATGTTGGCTAGGGCTGAGTCAAAACGTTTAACCAACATTTAAACGACCGTTACTAGCAAAACCGTCTATGATTTTGAACATATAAATGTGTAAAAAGTTATTTGTAAAAAAAACAAAAAAACAAACATCTCAGATCTTTCCAAAAATTGCTTGATTTTCACATTTTACTCTTATGCAATCTCCTTTAAATGTGTTCCCTTTAAATTGGTTTGATTTGGCTGTTAATTATACTAAAAAGAGAAATTATCACTTCTTTCTTGGCGCCGAAAGACCAAGTTCCAGAATGCGAAAGAGATCTCTTACTACACACACTGACAATATATGCATGTGGGACACCGGGACTTTCCTGAAAATCTGGCGAGATTTCAGGAAAATGAGTCCCAGAATTTCACCCTTTTCAGGGGTGAAACTTCATTCCATACTCCACGTTCTTGTTTATTAAAAAAAAAAATCTGGCTGCCAAATTGATAAATATATGTACCTGTACTTTTTGCGTTTTCTTGGCTACGATTTCCTGACTGAAACTTGTTACTTAACAAAATTGTAGTCCACTACGGCATTCTGGGGTAGGGCTGAAAATGGTCACGGATCAAAGGTGTTAGAAAAGTTACTAGAATTTCACCTTTTGCATAAGTAAAATTTCCTGTCAAAATATGTATTCCCATCAGTGATGAATTATTTGACAACCAAATGATTCATTCTCCATGGGAATCAGAATATTGACAAGTGATTTCACTTGTGCAAAATGTGAAATTTTAGTAACTTTTCTAACACCATCGATCTGTGATCATTTTCAGCCCTATCCCAGAATGCCATAGTACATTATATGTATAGCTTGTTGTTGTTGATCCTCCCAAAACCTAACAATGCTGTGTGGTAATGCATTTGAAAGAAAGAAAAAAAACAACAACACTGTAACACCTCTTCTAAATAGTCCAAAGACATCATGCATGGCAGCTTTGTTCATTTGTTCTGGCAAGTTAAAACGTATTAAGCAAGGCTGTAAAAGTGTAATTAACATTAAAATGTACTGTCTCATCAAACAACCATCATTACTAGCACTTAATGTATTGTGATAGGAAATATAAGAAGGGGGGGAAGGCATACATATATGTAGATAAATAGAACACTGGCACAAATAATAAGAAATACTTGATGCTTGGTACTCTCAGTATTACATCTCCCTATATCTTAATGGTGGAGCCCTGTTTCTACTTGGGTTACGCCTCAGTGATTGATCCATCCAATTTTCTAGTGGAACCCCCGTGTACGCCTTCAACCTGTCGATATGTCGAAACTTTGGTTTCCCTCTTGGTGATTGTTGTATTCTGTAGACCACATCAGAGAGTTTAGCTGTCACCATAAATGGCCCTTTCCAGTTCAAGGTTTACTTCGGACACACCCCCTTCTTCCTTGTTGCATCATATAGCCACACCCAGTCCCCCACTTGAAACATCCTGTTGATTGTGTTTCTGTCATATGCTCTAGCCTGCCTCTCTGCAAAATATAAACACTTTCCAATTTACAGCACTACTTTGATGATTTAATTTAATACATTAGGGGTGATTTTCGCCACACTACCCCCCACCAAATAAATCACTGTCCCAGTGATACAAGATTAATAATTTAGTGAAAATCACTGTACTTCTATATATATATATATATATATATATATATATATATATATATATATATATACTGTAGGTGTACATATATTACAATCTTAGTTTCCATACTTCCATGTAACTTACATAAACCAAAAAAATAAAAATAAAAAAATGAATAAATAAAACAACAATGAGCGTGTAAAAGTACTTGTTTATATGTATATTGATAAAAAAAAGAAAAAAAAAATCTACTCCTGTGCATTCTCTGGCAGTTTCTGCGGATAGGAGGTCTCCACCATCCTCTTCTTCAGATGTAATCGTCCTTCTCTATTCTCATACCAACTAGTGTGGATGGTAATTTTTGTGATGACTCTCGTCATATTCGCAGGCATTGAAGGAACTTGAAATAGGATGTTATCCTGTTGCGGAATCACTTCGTTGGTCAAAACCAGGTAAGGCCTCTTTCTTGTCACACATACTTCACAGTTCCTGCTGCAAGAGCTTTCACTGTCTGAACTTGAATCTGTTTCAAAATCAGTCTCTTCTTCGTGCAAATCGATGGTAGGATGTTCACCTGCTTCCATATTCTCCGGCTCTCCTTCCTTCTTCTCTTCTTACATTGCACATGTTCTCCATGTGCAATGTACATATACCTCATGAAGGCAAACATGTGGGAAATGGCAACATTTGGGTACAACAGACAACAAATGGAAAGATAAAAATGAAAATCAAGGAATAGGTGCTTCTGAAGCTCTACTTCTAGTGTTCCTCTCTCTACATGTCATGTACAAGAACTGATATGAAAAAGAAAACAAGGATGAACTGATTTAGTACTGTTTACATGGCATACAGCTTCTTCTGCTGAAAAAATATAATCATGATGGAAGACAAATGCACAGGAAAAAAAAAATGGACTAGCACTTTATAAATAGAGGGAGGCTACAGCTGATAAATTTTCCTTTGCCATACCAGAGAAATTCATGATCAAGTATCACTTGCATACATTTAAAAAAAAAGGAATAAAACAATAGATGAACACTGCTTGTGTAGTTGAATGTTCATGGCAAAAAGAAAGAAATAAGGAAACATTGTCAAATAAATTATGAATTTTTGATGTACAAAAATAAAGCCCGGAAAACTATCACACATGCAAGCCAGTCTCCTTGTTGCCAACCCATGATGCAAACTGCAAGTAATATGATTTCTTCACAAAAAGGAAAAAAAAAAAACAGTCCTGCTTCACAAAAAAAGAGTCCTTAATCAGATTCTGTTGAATACACAAGTCCGCCATGCAAGTTCTCTGGGTTCTCAACCTCACTCGCTGTTGACGATGAATCAGAATAAGAACGTTGTTCCCATTCAAAGGGATCATCGCTGTTAGATACGACACAGGCTGCAAATATTTCCCATATTTTCTGTTCATGTCCAAAAAACTGGAAATGTGCGGTGAGCATCTCGAGAGAGTTGATCCTCTCACAACTGTCTAAGACAGAATTCAGCTCAGAAAGCGGAATTCCAGAACTAAGGTCACTCCCCGCGAGTAGATAGCACTACAACCAGCAACAATAGATCCCTGTAAATCTGTCAGCTGTCTACGGAACTCTTCCTTCTTTTCCTGAAAAACAATTCTATACCTTCTTAACTCATCAAGCTTTTCCCTTTTTGATCCACATACTCAAATATTTCCTTCTTGCATTCAGGCTGACCACATTTACATCTCCAAAATCCAGAGATTCAGTGTTGTCAGTTGATTTGTGAAGTAGCTTTGAAAGGTATGGTTCAAGGGTACTTACTACTCTTTATTGTATAATACTGGTTTGCATGTTGTTGCTCTACATGTCGATCATCATGCATGACATTATTAGGAGCTGGATGTCCCTAGACCTCCTACTCGATGCTTTGCATGATGCTTCCTTTCCACCCTAAAATACGAAATGTAAAAACATTTAAAAACATGCATACAAATGAAACAATTAAGAACTATCATAATTTTTGGAAAAAAATTACAAATCATAAATACTCTAGCTGCTCTTTTGTGTAATGGTATTATGAAGTAGATGTGAGTCCAATTCCTCAAGCTACTGTAAGCAAGCTATATTGAGCCTCAAAGCTTGTTTTGCTCATCTTTTTTTTTACTTACTTTCTTTATTGTTGCAATTTTTCCTATGGTCTGGTTCCGGACCCATATCGGCATAATGATAACTATAACAATAAATTGGTTGCCTGAATATTATGTAGAAAGGGTACTGGATCAGATAAGATTGGTGTTGAAGGCTCATTAGCATAAAACGGTGAGCAAATGCTGATATCTGACACCCTTTTAAACCTAATACCTCATTCACATCAACAAAACCAAAACCAGGGCCTCTTTTCATAAATTTTGTTATCAATAACAAGTTACAATAATTGTCATAAGCTACTGAAATCCTTGAATATGATTGGCTGAAAGTGAATTTGTGATATAAATGAGGTAGTTGTTATTGATGACAAGTTTTATGAAACAGGGCCCTGGTGTGACGGAGGTATGGAGCAAGACCGTTTTTATAGTTATGGTTATCGCTATCGGTGGTATGGGACTGGCCCTTATGACTCTCTGTTTGTTGCTAATGGTAAAGATCATTATCTGATCGCAAGTAAAAAAGAATGTGCATTTACAGTTACTTACTCTCCAATTCTTCATTTGACGTAGCCCGTGTCCAGTGCACAGCTGTCACCCCTTGTCTGTTCCATTCAGCGCACTGGCAGTTTATGAGTGCCAATAGTGGAGATATAACCAACATAGCCCATGTCCAGTGCACAGCTGTCACCCCTTGTCTGTTCCATTCAGCGCACTGACAGTTTATGAGTGCCAATAGTGGAGATATAACCACCACGTATAATTTGATTCCACTCTGTAAATGGCAAGAAAATAAATGAAACAACCTCGACACTGAGAAAATAATCATACTGAAAAAGTACTATAATCACATGCTTACTACCCCCAGGACATTAACACCTGGGACAACTACCCCATCATTCAGTTGCCTCGGAGGTTCTTGTCTGATGGTACTTTGGGTAATTTCAAGGGACTAGTTGTCCATGAGTAATTGTCCGTGGGGATTTGTTTGGGTCCCAGGGGATTATTGTCCCAAGGCTTGTTGTCTGGAGGTAGATGTCCGAGGTAGTTGTCCATGAGTAATTGTCTGTGGGGATTTGTTTGGGTCCCAGGGGATTATTGTCCCAGGGCTTGTTGTCCGGAGGTAGATGTCCGAGGTAGTTGTCCATGAGTAATTGTCTGTGGGGATTTGGTGTGGCCAACTCCCACATTGCCACAGCTAAATTCTTAACAAACAGACTGTTTATTTATATATTTATTTATTCACAATATTTAATCAGGAAACCTAATCAACAAATGCTGCTCTCCCTTGGGGTCCTGTACAAAATAAAAATAAGTGCAAGCATCATACATGAGTAGTTAATATATATCAATGATCATTATGTGTTAGCTGGTTATTTCGGCTTTGGAAAATTCCCCAAATCAGAAGTAGCTCCAGCTAGAGATAGCGAAACAAGGCCTAGTGAGCAAGCCTTAACAGAGGTTTGTGAAATACATCCTAGGTGTGTGATAAGTTGTTCCTGATAATTTTTAAAGGGAAGGTATCACTTTTTATCCAAATTTCAAAATCATCAAAAATCCTTTTAAGCATTGTAAATGGGACAATAAAAACATGTGCAAAATCTTATACTGTATCTTCTATAGTTGAGAAAATTGCAAAATGATAATCCATGTCAGGACGACAGAAAATAATGGAATTATAAAAACACACTTAATGTAGTTATGAATATTTTGGGAATAGCTTTAAATCATGATTCTCAACAGAATATGAGTCTAATCTCCAAACTTTAAAATTTGACCCTGCAAAAGAGATTCTCTCCCTCTAAAGCTGCCCCTTTCTTAAGTCCACAATTTATTTAACATGAAATTTCTTTGAAAATGTTTGGAAGTTCGTCTCCTTAGAAAAGTGATATTTGTTGCTGTAGAAACCCTAGTAGCTTTCCATATGTGGCTGGATAATGACGTCCAAACAAATAGTACGCTACCAGTAGCTGCACAACACCTTTGCGTGTATCAGTTGTCTTACAGTCATTGTAAGTACCTTCTCCTACGATGTTGATCATTTTAGGCACTTCCTCTTGATCAGTAAATACTTTCAGAGAGAAGGGTTGTGTGGAAGGCACTTGCAGTTTCTTGGCGAGGATGTCATCAGGTACATTAGTGGTATCCATCTGAAACATTTCAGAGAAATAATATTAGGTCAGCTAATCAGGATCATAGGGGTCAAATCACAAATCAGACTCGACAAAATCCACTTCATGTTTACTGTTCTATGAACCATACAATCTAGCACTATCCATTTCTTGCATCATACTTCTTTTGTTTTCTGCAAGTTTGGGGTCCCAAAAGATTTATTGTTGTATCTGAGTAATGCATATAAAGTTAGGAATCTCATTATAACCAACTCCTTGGGACCAAGGAAACTGTTATATTGAAACCTTATTTTAATCAGGGCTTAAGACAACGAGAGCACAAAAAAAATCGGTCTTAGTCAAATTACAAATTTATTAGAGTTTGTTATAACAGTGAACGTTCTATTATTTTAAGAGGTTCCACATTTGAGTGAGGAAAACCAATAGGTATTGAAATATATTTCAAACTGTCTGCAAAATAATCCTAGGAGCAGAACTTAACGATCTCCTGTTTGCAAAGCAACGATTAATTAGAAAATAGATTTCACTACTGAAACTGGATTATAATAAATAGAACTGTTCATGCTCAACTGTTGAAGAAAAAGTGCACTAGTATTTGTATTACCCAGGGAAGTGTTATCTTTCCAAATGTTCCTAAATCAACTGACTCAACCTACCAATCATGCAAAGTCCAAGCATAGTCTGTTTGCTGAAATGAAGTTTCTCTCTTTCACCTGATGTAAGGCCTTTAACCACGTTGCCTTCAGACTCCCATTCATCCAGGAAAGACAGAAAGTCCTCTTTCTTCCAGAAAAAATCTGAAGCAACTTGATACATTATAAGTACCATTCATCCTCACTAGTAATAATCATCAATGTTGTTGGTGCTTGAGTATTTGCATCATGCATACCAACACTCCACAAGATGATCTGCACGCTTTTTCTGTTCTTCACATAATACTGGCAAGTTAGTGGTAAAACACTTTCAAATTTCTTTCAAAAGTTTTTTGAATGACATCCTAAACATAAGTAATTTTGAACACACCTTCAGTTAAAAATACATACATATATAAAGATCTGTATGTGTAAAATATTTGGCAAGTTAGTGCTGAATTGCATTTGAGAATGTGGAGCAGCAGGATATGAAGAGCTGAAATGGATGATTCAAAAGCGTAGTAAAAAAAATGTAATTCTGCAACATAAAATCAGAATGTCTTCCCCTCAACTATCACACTATACAAGTGAACATGTTTCAAATTAAAGAACATAAACAATAAAATACATAAAAATACACCAATTCTGTCCATCCTATAATATATAAATATATAACATAAAAAACTACTTTCAATACCATTGCCACGTTCTATATATATTCATGTATATATATTTTTTTTTACTTATACTCTCTTTTGTCATTACGTACCTACAGCCTAGGAATTAATTTTTATTTTTTAAGGGCTATTTTTTTTAGGGACTTGGGGCTATTTTTGAATTTTAGGGGGCTATTTCTGTTTTTTAGGGGCTACTTTTTTTTACACAATGTACAGTTAGGACAAAGGGACAATTGTTAATAGCATTAGATCTCGCATAACCTTATAAGTCAGACCCTTGTTGTAACAAACACCTTAGCCCTAGTAAATGATTTTAACATTGAAAGTTTTTTTTATTGAGGCATGCTGCAAACATTAGATTACAAGAAAGAAGATACATTACAAAGGTATTTTGAAATTTGTGATTGACTCCAAAAGTTGCTTAATTATAATGTTTACTATTTTATGGTATCAGAGTTCTTTGTAGTGAGAGTCCACTTAGCTCCACTATACATCTATTTGCTTTAGAAACGTAGAATCTAGAATTGGAATCTATAGTTTATTAGTTTTCTGTGTCTTTTATCAAAATTACCACACCTGACATGAGCTATGCTTACAGTCCTCAAGACACATTTAATTACAGTACATACTGTACATGTACTGACTACAATGAACAGAAGGTCAAAACAATCCCTACAACATGTGATTGGTGAGTATTATCAACCTTGTCAAAGTATTCCTATTATTCCTGTTCAGCATTCCTGTTATTATCTTATTTTATAGTCCTTATGTGCATTGTAATTGTTTCTTAATTTGCATTGTTTGTAATCATGAAAATCAGTAAAACATATGAATAAAAAACAAAACAAACTATGTCAAACATCATGTGTCATCATTGATCATTCCTAATGACAAAAACCACTTGGTTAATGAAGTCTGTCTGTTTACAGTCACTAGAGTCACAAAGACGATCTTCAAAATCGATGATTCCTGTGTAGTGAGTTCTACTCGGTGTGTTTGAGACGTTTGCCGTAAGGTTGTACATTTACGCGTCTGCCTTGTTGTGACCCTCTGTACCAGCATCTCACAGCATTTTCAACGCTGAACTCTTCTTCACTGGGACCTTCTAGAAAGATCATCATCAAATCTTCTAGGGTAGTTGTTGCCAGATTTACTCGCCAGTCACTTTTCACACGATTCATCAAGGAGAATGCTCTCTCCACTTTGGCAGTGGCTAGTGGAATGACCTGGAGCACTTCGATGAGGTGCAAGAAATGAGGAAAATCATCCTTTCTCTTCTTGAAGAACATAGGCCAGAAATCCTGCCATGAAGAGGGTGTGTTGTACATGTAGTGCATAACAACAATTTTTTTCAACCTACTCCACTCAGCTAGAGCTACATCAGTGTCACAGCCTACAGGACCCAAAACACCCTCAAAGTGTTGGAGTAGCAGGAGAACTTCACGATCACCATTAGACTTGAAGTCATCATGATTTGTAGGCCAGTTTTTAGGATCAAGGACGGTTGCAGCAGAGAAAACTTCATCTGTGACAAACGATCCAAACGTGTCTTCCAAGCACTTGGTCAGCAGCTCTACATGTTCCTTAACAGACTGCTTGGCAAAGGCATGTCTTTCTTCCTCAGAAGCTTCAAAATGGACTCCACGATAACTTCCTTTTGTGCAGGCATCCAGCATAGTCTGCACCCTTGGACCAATACTCTCACCTTTTGAAATGTCCTGCATGACAGAGAGTACTGATTGTATGTTGTCGAAGATCTCAGGCAAACAAATGTCATCGCTTTGGAAAGCCAAGGAGAGACATGAAAGGCTGTCTAATATGTCCATATATGCTAGGTGGAGCAGAAATTTCTGCGACTTGAGCTTCTTCAACATCCCTCTCGCTTTTGCAGCATCTTCAGTCTTCACATCTGATCTCTGACTACTGCCAATTTCATTCAGATGACTAACAACCGTGGGGTAATTTCTGTCCAAAGCCAATATGGCACGCTTCCTATGGTCAACCCAGCGTGTCCCATCAACCCGTGTTGGTCTGACTACAGTTTCATCAATGATATCTGCAATTTCATTGAGTTCCCGGACCCTCTTCGGAGATCTCCTATAAAAGGCTGCATACGTGGCAAGAAGTGGATCAATCTGTAAAAGGAAAAATTAAAGGAGAAAAATCAAAGTACTGAATTTGAATTAGATCATGGTTTTATAAATTGTATTGCCAAAGACTAGTCATTGGATTCGCTACGTACGTTCATTCATCGAGCTCTCAGCTCATTATATGCATTGCATTGCGGGTTTATTTACGTCAGCTCTTTTCGGTCAACGAAAAGCTCGCCGAGACACAGGTAAATTCTAACAAGTAATTTAGTGTAGTAGCGTGCGTCGCGGCGGCAACTAGAAATATCAAACACTACAATGATGACAAAAGTAATCAGGAAAAACCCCTACCTTCGGTGATACTTTGGAAAGAAAACTGGAATCCTTCTCAGCAATTCTGTCCGGTCTGTATCATCTCTGGCAAAGGCAACGAGGTCAGGTCACGTGTTTACACTCGGCCATCCTCGGCTCCCGTCGGAGGTACTCGGCGAAAAGGGGGCCCCTACTTCATTAGTGAAATTTTGGTAGCAGAGATGAGAACGAATCTGCTGCTTCTAGTACCGAAATTTAATTATATTTTCTTAGCAGAAATGAGGGCGACGCTGGAGAAAATGGTCGCCCCATAGATTAGGGTTTTGAGGATTTTAGGGGGCTATTTGGGCTCCGCCGAGGGCGAAATCGCCAGTCGCCCCCGCTACATTGTAGGGTGCCAGGAAGGCATTGTGCATGACAACAACAAGAGCTGGATATCCCGAGTCCTCCCGTGCTGTTCTTTACACTTAGCCTCCTGCCACCCTAAACAACATATGCCGGCCTGAGAATGACAAAACACTAAAACACCTTAGAAAGTTACTACACAAAAATAAAATATAGATCAACACTTAATACAAAAATTAAATATGAATCAACACCTTTAATCACAAAATGAGGTATATTATTTATTTTACAGAATGATTGTGAATATGATTGGATTACCAAAATTGACGTTCACAAAAGGAACAAATCTGCTTAATTGTGTGGGAGTAGCGGCGTACTCCGCTCGAGTTCAAATGAATACCATCGAGATTGTATCTGGGTGCCTTCAGCCCCTTGAAGGACCACACCCAGACACAATCTCAATAGAATGCCTCTTTCTGTACCATGGCATCAAAGCGATCTACTCGATCATTGAACTCGCTAAGGGGCACGTCGCTACCCCGGTAGGACTTGATCCGTGGGAGCAGCGGAAGGATTATTGTCGCGAGGGGTTTTACTCCCCAGCGGGCCAAGTCCTCCAAGAACTCCCACAGAGCATCACAGACCTCTCGAGGCGACCGAGTACAGAGATCATTTGTTCCCAAATCCAGAATTAATACGTCTGGACCTTGGGACGAAATCGCTCTGATATATCGCCGCGGGTAGGTCTGTATCCGGCTGTACGACAGCCCTCCCTCCCCGATACATTGTACTCTAGTCGTACCAAAAAAATGAAATTCCCCAAAAGGAGTTGCTTCCGCCGCGCGACGAACGAAACTATGTCCAAATAGAGTATACCTCATTATTTGATAGCAATAAGGAAGCCCAGCCTTCAAATGGGAGAAAAAAAAAATAAATAAAAACTTTTGCGGAAAAGTATAAAAACAGATATGGTATTTTTTTTAATACTATCACAGCAATACCTGCCTTCTAACTGAGACAGGTAACCACATTTTCTACAAATTCATTCCAGCAACTTCTTCCTACTTCTATCAAAATGGACAATTTCAATATTTTGCCAATTTAGGCTAATGGAAAGGGTTCGAATGTTGGCCTTTGGTGGCACGTGTTGAACGACGCAAAGGAGAGGCCTACTTACTCGGTAATGCCACTCCACCTCTGGTTTTTGTACTCTTATCTTATCACTAGAAAATTGAAACTTAACTACAAAATCTTCATCAGAACTAGTTGTTCCGGAGTCATCTTGATTATGACTAGTTATATGGTCCTCTATGGCAGCTTGCCTTAAAAGGGTACGATGTACCACTCTAGATGGACCACCATGCGTAGGGCGAACACGAAATACATCCCTATCTTCATTATGCCAAATAACAACATGAGGAACATCCTCATATACATTTTGTACTTTATGACGTTTAGTGAATGCACATTGTTTTATGTACACAATGGAACCAATAATTAATTCTTCTAATTCAGAATTAGCTTTCCTATCAAACAAGTCCTTGTTTCGTTGAGTGACTTTCTCAACATTTTGTTTGACCAATTCCTTTGCTTTTGCAAGAAACTCAGCTTGAGTTTCTACAAAATTTTGTTCCCAATTAATTTGATCTTTTCCTAACAGAAAATCTAAAGGAATGCGGGCAGGTCTTCCAAACATTAAAGAATAAGGTGTAACCTGAGTAGAGGTATGAGGTGTAGTATTATATACAAATGTTAAGTATGACAACATTTCTGGCCATTTATGCCTATCTTGAGTGGGTAGAGACTTAATTAAGCCAAATAAAGTCCAATTGAATCTCTCTGCATGTGCATTACCTTGAGGGTGATACGGAGTTATATGAGTTTTCTTGATTCCATACAAATTACATAATTCTTAAATGATTGCACTTTCGAAATTTCTTCCTTGGTCGCTATGGATACGACAAGGGACACCAAACTTCAAAAACCAATGTTCCTGTAATACCTTAGCAACAGTGGTTGCTTTTTGATCCTTGCAAGGCACTGCCTGTGCGAACTTAGAATAAACATCTGTCATAACCAAAACATTTTCGTAACCACCTTTGCCCCTGTCTATTTTGACAAAATCAATTGCTACTACTTCCAAAGGACTAAAAGCCAACACATGTCGCAAAGGTGTCCTCAACTTGGGTTGTCTTTGCTTAGAAATGATACAGTGTTTACATTGAGAAACATGTTTAGCCACATTGTGACATTCCAGGCCAGAATACTCTTTGCCACAAAAGTGCATGTGTCTTTCCTCTTCCCTGATGTCCCCAATTAGCATGTGCTTTAAATAAAACTTGTTCTTGCAAACATTTAGGTAACAAAATTTGAGTGATTACGCCTAAAATAGAATCTTCATATTGTCTACATAATAAGCCATTCCAAACAACAATTGAGGGCCACTGCTTTAAAAGTTCTTTCATTTTAGGTGGCTCAGATGCAGAGGGAGCATAGTATTCTCCGGGCTTCCAGCCATACTCCCAACGTGCCCAAGCACAGCTCAAAACAGGGTCCTCTCGCTGCATTTGTTCTATCTGTTCATAACTTAAACTGGGAAATAAACTAGGGGGGTTACTCATGGGAATGGGTGGAAATGGAATTTCAGCACTATTGCCAACTCT
Source organism: Heliocidaris tuberculata (assembly GCA_025618425.1). Taxonomy (NCBI): domain Eukaryota; kingdom Metazoa; phylum Echinodermata; class Echinoidea; order Camarodonta; family Echinometridae; genus Heliocidaris; species Heliocidaris tuberculata. The sequence goes on along the minus strand of CM046836.1, from coordinate 7,330,888 downwards.
GAGGACAGATGATTGTAACACATTCTGTGTCAGACCGTCTTGGTCAGAAATGGTGGGATATCGGCTAAGAGCATCAGCACAATTGTTTTTAGTACCTGACTTAAACTTAACTTCAAAATTAAATGGTGCCAATTGAGCTACCCATCTCATCTCAGTGGCGCCCAACTTGGCATTTTGCAAGTGTGCTAACGGGTTGTTATCAGTAAATATTACAAATGAATTTTGCAAAAGATAGTCTCTAAATTTGTCACAACTACCCACTTTAATGCAAGTATATCTAACTTAAAGGAACTTCAATCAGGATACTTCTTTTCTGTAGACTTTAGCTGCCTGCTGGCGAAAGCTATGGGATGAACCTGACCATCCTCCCCTACTTGTGAAAGGCATGCCCCTAAACCTTTTAGGGATGCATCCACTTCCAAAATAAAACTCTTTGAAAAATTTGGATAACTTAAAACAGGAGTTTGAACAAGTTTTTCTTTAACCCCTTCCATGCCACCAGATTTTTGAGCAGTTATCAAAAGAGTTAAATATTAACTTTCAATGAGTTTTTTTTTTTCTTGAGCAAAGTGGGCAAAGATATATTGCATAGGAATAAATATTGAAGGCACAGCTTTCTCTCGCTTGAATTTTCAAGCTATTCTGAGCCTAAACAAAATGTTCAATACCCACATTTTTCGGCGGGATTTGCCGCCCATGGCATGGTAGGGGTTAAGTAAATTAAATGAGGTATTGGCCAACTCTGACCACTCAAATTTTGGTGACTTAACCTTTTTCCTTCCTTTTCTCAAGGGGGGAAGTAACTGAAATAATGGTGAAGCTTTTTTAGCAAAATCATTAACAAAACGGCGGTAATAGCCAGCAAGTCCCAAAAAGGAGCGCAATTGGTCAGCATTTTGAGGGACTGGCCAATCTTGTATCTTCTTGATTTTGTCATTGTCTACTCGTATGCCATTGGAATCAACTACATGTCCCAAATAATTAACGCTTTTACAAAACAAAGAACATTATTTTCCTTTCACTTTCAGTCCAAATTTGCTTGATTTGCTGAACACTTTGTCTAGTCTATCAATCTGTTCATCGAAAGAGGGCGAGAACACTAATATATCATCCAAATAAATTAACACTTCAACTAAATTCAGATCACCCAGACAACTTTCCATAATTCTTTGGAAGGTCCCAGGTGCATTTACAAGTCCAAATGGCATACGAGTATACTCAATTAAACCAAAAGGTGTGCGAAATGCTGTCTTTTGCATGGATGTTTTGTCCATTACGACTTGATGATAGCCATGGGCAAGGTCTAGTGAACTAAAATATTTTGCTCCTGATACTGCTTCCAAAGATTCATCTATTCTTGGTAAAGGAAAGGCATCACGTACTGTCTTAGCATTTAATTTACGGTAATCTACACATAATCTTAGGGAATTATCTTTCTTTCGTACTAATACTACGGGACTAGCATAGGGACTTACACTATGTTGAACAATCCCTTGTTCCAATAAACGATTAACCAAATCTTTTACTTCTTGTATAGTCTTAGGGTGAATACGTCTATAAGGTAAATTTACTGGAATCTCATCAGTAGTAGTAATGACATGGGGGATTTTATCACAACAACCTATATCAAAATCATCTTTAGAAAATATATTATGATGTTTCTTTAATAAATTAATAACTTTCTCCTGTTCTTCTGCAGACAAGTCAGGTAATTCTATACCAGGAGGTAGTTCGTACTCTTCCCCATTCTGAAACTTATATTTACGAGATTGATCATTTGAACCAGGAGTGGTTTGCTCGTTAGTCTGTTTAGGATTAGTCTCGTTAGGACTGTCTAGTACTTCATGATCCCATTCTACATTAGTATTAATGTCATATACCGGAAAAGTCTTAATGTACATCCCATCTTCATTCTGATCAAACATGATTTCTGATTTCGGTAGAGTTTCGTGTAATTTAGCCACCCTAGAATAAGGTGGAATATAAACTGATTGAGTACCTAAATTGCGAATCAGAAGCTTAACCCCTCTCCCCTCGACTACACTAATCCCTGTGAAAACTGTACAAGTGTCGGGAAGTCCATTTTCGTCATCCCTAGTAATAAGAACATGTTTTCCAAAGAAGCACTGTGGCTTTCTCACTTTTCCCATTACTTCTACTGTTGCCCCAGGAGGTAATGTTAAACCCAAATTCCTAATCCTAACAGCAGCCGTACGCGCGGGGGTAGACGGCTGTGACGAGTCAACTCTAGAATGTGAATATGAATGTATGTACTGATCCATGCAATATGATCCTTTAAGCCTAGATTATGAAATCTAGTTACAGAACAGATCAAGTTCAGATAAAATAACATGGTTTGCTTTTCATTGCATTCAATATATTTGAAGTTCAAGTACCAGTAGCTAAGGTAACATTCAACTTCTGGGCCCCGTTGCATAAAACTTACCATTAATGGTAACTCTGCTATCAATGGTAACTACCATGGTAACATCACTCAACAGCCAATCAAAATCAAGGTTTCCATGGGAGTTATCATTGATGGCAAAGTTGCCGTTAATGGTAAGTTTTATACAACGGGGCCCAGAAGTATGAAAAAACCGAAGTTTATAGATGGAGCTGCTTGTTCAAAATATCTAGCATTCTCAACTGAATTTGTTTCTCAAGACCTAGGACCTCCATTCTCATATCATGGGTGCAAATCCTGGGGGGGACAGGGGGACATGTCCCCCCCTCACACCTTTTTGAAGATAGGCGAATGCCCCCCCCCCCCCACCTTTTTGAATAACCTTTTTTTTTTTTTTTTTTGCTTGTCAGAGAATTATAGAGGCAAATGTCCCCCTCCCACCTTTTTGAATAAACTTCTTTTTTTTTTTTTTTTTGCTTGTCAGAGAATTTTGGAGGCGAATGTCCCCCCCCCAAATTTCAAAATGGATTTGCACCAACTGTCTCATATCATGATCTTGCTCCAAGTGGTGTATTTTTACACTGAGCTCCTTCACTGCATGTTCCTTGAGAAGTTCTTCCAAAGTAGGAGAGGTCGAGGCTGACGAACAAGGACATGGGGAGGGGTTCGTTGCCTCTTTGATCTTGACCTGGAATTTGTAGAGATTATATTTTAATTCAGTAGTTATTTGTCGTATGCATGTACTGTTTCAGAAAATGTGAGATTTACCTTTCTCTTTTCTTCCAATGAGAAGGAATATCATTGTAGCAATATTACATGAAAAAATTGCCCTTAAAATTCTTTCACACTCCAAATTTGTTCAAAAAGGATTTTAAAATTTTGACCAAATTTAGATGCAACATTTCTGTGTACATGAATACATGTATATATGCCATGATTTTTAACTGAATGTGATATTTACCAAGGTAGATACAATTCATGGTCAGCTCTTAATACTCTGTTATTCTTACCCATTCCTTACTCAACCTTTCCCTATAACTTCTAGACAGTTAATTCCAGTTCTTTCCATCTGATCTTCTCTGGTAACTGGGATGGTCAGATTGCCATCGATATTTGTTGCAGCAGATACAGTGTATTTGGTGACTAGCTGGCCCTGCTGGATATTATGGAAAGTGTGTTCAGTCTGTGAATGTGGATTTTTTATATTTCCCCCCGGGTCAGTTGAATTTTCTTTGTTCATATCTTCAACAATCTGCATGTAGCTGTGAAGTTGGCGAGCAGGTGGCAGCACAGGTGGATTCCGGGGGGCATTTGCCCTGGTTGTCGTCGGACCAATAGGTGCATCTCCATCAGCCCAAATGTCTACATTCTGGGGTGGTTTATCATGTTCATTGTCACTAGGCATTCTTCCTGTAGTGACGCTCCGAATTCGAGATTCACTGTAACCATTATCGTTTATAGAGTCTGTCAGTGACAAAGAAAACATTTTTATGGCAGTGTTTAAACAGGGCAAGTAGAAAGTGGGGTTGGATGTTACATCAGAGTTGTCAGTTCGTGTTTGATTGATCACACCTTCATCAAAAACTCACAATTTCCTTATCTTTAATTCACATTTGCTCAAAATTCAGTACTCTTCCTCTCAACTGTCTCATTCTATTCAAACAAACTAATTTTCAGGGTGGACTTCCCTTTTTAGAGGGGAAAAAGGTGACATTATAGAACTGTTGTTATTTGCCATGTATGATCAGTCACAAAATGAAAATTATATTCTTCCAGAAAAAATCTGAAGCAACTTGATACATTATAACTACCATTCATCCTCACTAGTAATAATGCTCAATGTTGTTGGTGCTTGAGTATTTGCATCATGCATTCCAGCACTCCACAAGATGATCTGCATGCTTTTTCTGTTCTTCACATAATACTGGCAAGTTAGTGGTAAAACACTTTCAAATTTCTTTCAAAAGTTTTTTGAACGATATCCTAAACATGAGTAATTTTGAACACACCTTCAGTTAAAAATACATACATATATAAAGATCTGTATGTGTAAAATATTTGGTAAGTTAGTGCTGAATTGGATGTATACCATATAACCAGAGTGCTTACTCATTGCTAAGATTATTATTCTATGTAATTCATAAGCATTACTATTATTATTATCAATATCATTATTACCATTATCATTCAAATGTTGAGAGTCACCTTGAAGTTATATGAACAGGTTGTATCCTTGTAGTTGCAGATTGCCTGCCTCTTCTAGCTGACTTGACACCTCGCCTGTGGCATACTTGCCTTTTTTTCATGCTTCAATTCCTTCTGTCTTCAAGTCCACTGTTATTGAGACACAAATAAAATTGTAATTAGAGGTTTCCAGTAATAAATTATTTTGTATCTGTAATTAACTTTGCCATTCTCATACATTATACTTGTACTATAACTGATGAGTAATCAACATGACATAATATAAATGTACGCATTATCACATAGTTCAATGGGACTTGTGATACATGCTTAGCTTTGTCAATACAAAGAGGGGAGATGAATATTTGCATCCTAATGTTTGAAGCGCGAGTAAAAAAACACCCCGCAATATCTTTGTGCATGGACTTTGTATAAAAATATGAAAACAAAATCGGAATATGCGGTATTTTCCCTGTAATGTTTATTTAGAGGGTGTTACAGAGCAAAATATTTTTTGGAGATTGGTACCATTTAGATATAAAAGAACAATCAGATAAACAGGTGGACAAAGAATAAGAAAGATCATATACATGTATATGCCAATTTACATTTCATCCATGAGCTGTGTTTTCACTATCAGAACAAAAATGAAGCTATCCAGATTTTGGTTTGAAGACCTACAAATGTAAAGATACTAATCCAAATTTTGAAATCTCAACAACAAAAATATTTCCTTACTTACCTCTCACTGGCTAGTAGTCTTGTTTGTATCAAGCCTTGTCTTGGCTGGCCTGTCTTTGAACCTAGGACAAAATTTGCCCTCCACACAGCTGTTCTAGAGGGTCTCTGACCCCCCAGACAGCAACAGAAAGGTTTTTCACAAAAAGTGAATTAGTTGTTGCGCTTTTAATCTGGGTAAATTTTTGCCTGCAGGATCATCATCCCATATCCATGGTGAGCATACAGGGAAGGCAGACACACAGGCTAATGTAAAGATGCTAATCCAAATTCTGGAATCCCAACAAAAAGAATTGGTTTCCTTATGTACCTCTCACTTTTTTTTTCTTGTAGACCAGTTGGAAGTACCAGTTATCAACTGGTGCCAGTTTAGCCTCTCTCTCCTCCTCACTCTTCACACTTGACTCCATTGATGCGTATACACCTCCTAGAGCATAGTCTTTCTTGGATCTCCTTTGTCTTTGTTGGGGAAACAAACACCAAAGTAAAAGGAAAAATATATGAATAGATCTAGATCTGAAGTCTAGATAAACACATCAATTAGCGTAGGCTGATTTCATAGCCATTCATTTACAATATACTAAATAGCATGTTCAGTGGGAGTGTAGATTTTTGTGCTCTCTTTTCAGAGTTCCCAAGCATAGCTTACTTCATGTTGCCTAAATATCTTTCAACATGATCAACCGCTTCTCAAAAAAACAGAGATTCAGTGTTTTCAGTTGATTTGTGAAGTGGGCTCAAAACATGTGTGGTTCAAGGGTACTCACTACTCTCTGTTGTGTAATACTGGTTTGCACGTTGTTGCTCTAGCTAGATTCTTACTCTTCCTGTCTGTTTGTTTTTTATTAGCAAGAGCCTCTAAAAAACTATCCAATATGTTGCTCAACATTGTTTATCTAAATACCCTGCCACAAATCTCAAAGGTTGTTTTGGCCCCAGGAGATTTTCAGCAAGAGCAGATGCTAATTGGTCTTCTAGGTCTCTTTCTTCAGTGTCTGTCATGAGTAGTCCTTTCCTTCTTTGCTGTTTTTTTATGAAAGAGGGTTATATGATTAATGGTGGGAAATAATGACTGATATTTCTAGGTCTTGCATCGGACCATGAAACCGTGTAAATATTCATACCTTGAATATTACAATTATCATAATGATAAGATTTGCCATTCACCGACTGATGAAGGGAACGTCACATCTGTTTTCTGATCGTATATACAAACAAGTTCAGTATCATATGCCCATCTTGGAACTGGTGATGAGAGATGCCACATAAATGAATTTGGAAAAAATAAAAAGTTTTATTAACTGTATTTTACCCACCATTGTTAAATCTCTCCACCAGTTCAATAATTTCTTTATTATACTTAATATTTCTTTATAGTTCAAATTTTCTTTCACTTCTTCATTTAAGGAGAAAAATACCCCAAGAATCCTTACAAATTTTACCTTTTGACCAAAGGATATGTCATTTGATTTTCCTTGTGAGGAGCCTAACAACATTATCTTGTTAACTTTAAGTCCAGACAATTTTCTAAATTTCACTGACAGTTTTATTACTTTTTTTATGGAGTCCACATTGTGAACAAAAATAGTCATATCATCAGCATACATAACCTGCTTTACTTCTTCATCTCCAAAACATATTCCTTTGAGAGGATCCCCCTGTCTAACACCTCTTTTCCACCTTAACATAGCTTTTCAAATTCCCTCCATTAAAGATCCAACTTTGCGTATTTGTATACACTATTTTGACCCATTTACGAAACTGCACAACTATGAAACCAAAAGAAACAAATGTTTTCTGTAGAAAATTGTGTGATATTGAATCAGTTAGCATAGGCTGATTTTCACAGCAATTCATAGGGGTATGCTTCTTTCAGAGTTCCCCATCCTACCTTACTCCATGTTGCCTGAATATCTTTCGACATGATCAACCGCTTCTCCGAGCAGAGCCCTGTAGATTAAGCTCTTTCTGAATCCTGCAGAGAGAAAGGCCATAACTTCCTTTTTCTCTAGCAGGAAGGATATGGCTTCTTCCTGCTCTCTTTTTAATGTTCCCCATCCTACCCTACTCCATGTTGCCTGAATCTCTTTCAACATGATCAACCGCTTCTCCAAACTCCAGAGATTCATTGTTCTCAGTTGATTTGTGAAGTGGGCTCAACATGTGTGGTTCAATGGTACCTTACTACTCTCTATTGTGTAATACTGGTTTGCATGTTGTTGCACTAGAAAGTTTCTTGCTCCATCTTCATATGGGTCATTCCATAGGGTTGGGGCAAAAAAGTGTTTCAATTGAGATAAAATACTCATTGAAAGTTTCCTACATTACCACTTCAATAAATTCCATTTGCATTTTGTAAATAGACCTCTTCATTCTAGAGTAATCAGAGTTACCAGATGTGATAAAATACCACCATTACAGTGGACATTTTTTTCATCCTTTACTTCATTTCTCTCTCCCAGCATCAATTTCAAGTCCCAAGTCTTCATCATATCACACAAGCATAATCCATACAATGTTTCTACTAACTTTAATGGTCATTTTTGATAATTCAAAGATGATTATGAAAGCAAAGTGTATGTTGATGGATTCCAAAATTGTTTCTATCCCTCCATGTTGTGACCTCCCATTTTTACTTTTTCCCTGAATTCTTGAAAATGAGTTTACTGAGATGATTCAACTGGGAAAGGAAGGGAAAGGATGTCTTTTCATATTGAAATTGATTTTAGTTGGAATCTTCAACCATTTCTAATGAAGGCAGCCCCTTCTTAAAAGAGTACCTCTGACATGATGTCCCTGTAACGGAGGTACAGTATGATCTAATATACCATTTAATTCAGAAACCATTATAATTTGTTGAAAATATTGTATAAGTTTGTGAAAACCTGTCTTCTTTAATAAATTGTATGAAAGCAGATACATGTTTCCCAAGTGTATATTGCTTTTTGCTGGTAAAAGGTGTATGTAAATGGTTCGAGAATTGTTTGTTTCCTCTTATTGCGATTTATCCTATTGTTATAATTTCCCTGAATTCTGCAAAGTAAGTTTACTGAGCTGATTGCAACAGGAAAAGGAAGAGGTTTTTTTTTCAAGTGGAAGTTGATTTCAATTCTAATCTTCAACAATACCTGTTGGACATAGCCCCCTTCTTAAAATAATACGTCCATTACTAGGACATCATGTCCCTGTAACAGAGGTACTGTTTGATCTATAGTTCTATACATGTACCTTTTAACGCAAAAGTCATACTAATTCTGGGGAAACATTGTCTGGTGAAAATGTTTTATGCAGACTACCATATACATTTATTCAATAAAGGCATGGTTTCCTAGCACATTTCCTTTTCTACACGACATCTCTTATGGACAAATTTTAAGGAGCCAGTTTTGTATTTTTTTAAATCACATGTGATACAAGATAACCAGTTAAAATACTCCAATGATTACTCTAGAGTAAGCCTTTATTTAACTATAACCTGACTCACATCTCCAACTGAAATCAGTCATTCAGTGCATATCAATAAAAATGTTACACTTTTGAAAAATCTGTCAAAAATACATTTCAAAGGATATATAAGATTTTTTCTTCTATATATTTTGAAATGTAGTTCTGACAGATATTTTTTAAAAGTGTAACGTTTTGGGGGTTTTTTTTGGTATACGCACTGTATAATCTACAGCAACACTTGGGAACCTGAAACTTGAATTCATGCCACAAAAATAATTACATGTACATGTACATGTGTATGTACCAGTCTAAAAGTTTTCCAGAGTAGATAGGCCTACATGTAAGCAATGAAGAAGTTGATCATTCTGTTTTAAATATTTCCATGATAGGGAAATTAAGCCCTTGAATACACAAATACAACTGTTTAACTTAGTTGTATGTACATTTTTACATAAAAGACCAAAAGCAGCATTTGAAATCATGCAGCAATACAAGAAGAAATTCCTGGGAGGGGGGGGGGGATCTCAAACCTTGCAAGTGGAAATTAATTCATAATGCATTTTCAAAAATTATTGTAATCAAGTTTCTCTGAAGAAATGAAAAATGAAATGTCAGCAATAGGGTAATTACACGGACTTTATTTCTGTAAAATATGAATAAATCACTGTGCTCACGCTATTACAAAGGAGGAAATCGTCTCATTGTTTGTACCACCGTTACAGTGGACAACGCCGGTAAAATGCTCCTAAATCGTTTGCGAAGAGTGCCGACTCAAATTTGTGTGGTTCCCCTCGAAGATGTTTCACACACGTGACCTTCGCTCCCCCTGAAGGGCTGCTGATTTCTTTTATTTTCGAGATCAGCGAAGGAGTTACAACCACCGTTACAAAATGCACAGGGACATTGCGATCAAATTTTAGGAGTGAAACATATTTTTCTTGTCCTTGTTATATTTATCAAACCAAGATTTTCTATGAAAATATTTCCATCACCAATCCCTTTATTTTCCCGACTGCAGCATGAGATTAGTGCATTCTATTTTTGAACAAAATGTAACTTTACCACCGGTACGATAAATCTGAATAGTGGACAATTCTTGCAACGGTGGTATAGCCGAACTTTGGATTTAATTTTTACAACTACTGTTAGCTTTTGCCAAAAAACATTCTACACTTTTAAACATCATATATTGCTTGGTAAAAAACAACTACAGATTTGTGGCTAAGTCATTCAGTTTTGCTGATAATTATATCTGAAAAAGACATGTTTTCATGTCACACTTGGTACCCCCCAAAAATGAGTGGACATCAGCAAACAAAGATACACCAGCAGTTATTACTTTTTTAAAAATTTATTCATCATAAGATCAAATAACCACTTGCCTTCAATTAAAACCTCATTACAATAAAATTCATCCAACAACAAATTCAGGATAATATAAGATATGTGGGATGTACACAAAAATATGCTGTTGCCCCAACCCTGTGGAATGACCCATATCTCTTTTTCTTCGGTAAGGGTTTTACAGATGACATGACACACTGTATCTCATTGCTGTGAAGACCCGGTGGTCACATTCGAATCCTGCTGTTTACTGCACACATTAAACAAAATACATGTAGGTCTATCTTATTGGCAATATTTGCCCAAGACAATGAGCTTTTTATGGGAAAGCAACTGACTGGAATTTTGCACGTAGTTAAAGTTTATGCACATGCTGTTGAAATGTCTATACATATAGCTCTTTCACCCTCATCATCCATCAAGCCTAGATCCATGAGCTTATGGCAAATGTTGTTCAGGTGCACTTGCATTGCTTTTCCACCTTTCTTTTTATATCTGCATTAGATTTCTAATGTTATATGGCAAATATTGTATTGGTGCACATGCATCATCTCTTCACCTTGTTCCTCCATCAAAGCCAGATCCTGAGTATGGCAAATGAAGTTTAGTTGCACAGGCATTGCTTTTCACCTTGTTATTACATCTGTATTAGATCCCTAATGTTAAATGGCAAATGTTGTTAAGATGTACATACATTCCCTCTTCGTCTTGTTCTCCCATCAGCCCTATATCGGCCCACCATTTAGATAGTCTAGGGTAATCTTCTGTTTGGTGCAGTTCAGTGGCACACTTTCTTTCGTAAATGCTGTTCTGAAGAAGGGGATTAAGGATATCTATCTCATTATTTTGCTTGAAGTTGTTATGGTACGACAATGAAGAAAAAAAGTCATTACTCAAGCGAGGTGATGAATAGACACGAACGGAACACATTCTTGAATCAAACATAAAGCTGAAGTCTAGTTTTCATTTGAAGATGAAACCTGATCTAATTTGTTGAGTGCTCAAACTAAAGTTACCCCAACTGGCTTGGCTTTAAACTTGAAGGAGAAAAATTATACAAGATATGAGTTCTTTAGAGGCTGGGTAGCAGGTAACACAATATACGGCTGAATCAAACAGTAAAATGGAAGTGGCCATGAGCCACTGTTTGAAATTTCCCAAAGTACACCAATACAATTCCAGTGCCCAGTAGGCCTCCATCTCCAAAAAGCCCCACCCAATCATAGGCCTAGGTCCTGATTCCTCATACAAGGCTTAAACAAGTCTGCGAAAACGCCGGAAAGCCTAAACTAGCCGAGTTTGCTAAACGAGCACCCAAAATAGCGTGCCCCAAGGTCAGTATTATCTGACAATACATCCACTACATTATCCATTATCTATATTAAAGAGGCATATTTTCAAAATTTCAATAGATTTATTGAATATTATTTATAAAAACATGAAGCAAAATTTTAAAAAATGCAGTGTATCAATGGATAGAGCAGTGGTCTTTGAAAAGAAAGATCTCCAGTTCGAAACCAAGCAAGTGCTTGAAAGCTCATTGTTTCTTCCTGTCTTCAGTTTCAGTTCACAATTTTGACCAAATTGTTCAGTATACTTTCATCAGCTATTTCACAGTTGTTATACCAGGTAGATCATTTGTACAGTTGCCAAAAGAACAAGGTTAATTTGATGATATTTTACAAAATAATAAAATTCACTAATAATTGTAGAGTTAATTGTAATTTTTAAAAATTTCTGTATGGACATTACCTAGTCCCTGTATCGCATCAAATTTTATGAACTTATATATACATGTAAGTTTGTTCATGTAGTTTTTTCGTGACTGGAATAACATAATATATAACCTGAAATATAAAAGCATGTGTGTGTGTATACCAAAATTTATATTGATTTGAATAAGATATTTGTTTTATACATTGTGATGTGCAATGATGTGGTAGATTTATAATTTGTTGCATGTGACTTGTATTATTGGATGGCTTGTGGCCGTAGAGTGAAAAGTAAGCACGAACACTATCCTTTACGTTTGAGTAGACCAGGGGAGCATTTCATCAAGAGTTTTGTCATTGATTTTTACCGACAACTGTTATAAGCTACTGAAATCCTTGCATCTGATTGGCTGAGAGCAAATTTGTCGGTAAAAATCACCGACAAAACGCTTCATGAAACGCTCCCCTGAACACCAAAATGAATGTTTAGATGGTGGTCTGAATGGTGAAGGAACACTAGATCCTTCTTGCATGGCATGCTAGGGCAACCAAAAGTCATTACAGGCAAATCATTGTAGTGATTTAGTTGTCAAATTTTTAGGAGGTACCTTGTCACTTTCTGATAAGAATATCTTGTCAGAATTACTATAGAAACTTGTCAAATAGACAAGTCCTGGTATTTTCAAATCTAATAGAAACTTGTCAAAGTTGATGAGATCATCTTTTCAGATAGAATTAGGAATTAGGCATTGGAATTAATCTTGACAATGACATGAAGTAATCAAGATTCCATCGTTTCCATCGTCATCATCTGGATCATCTTCCTCATGATTAGCTTGTCCATCAAAAGGTTGTGGCACGTACTGCAATTCATTATTTGTATGGTTACTCTCTAAGTGGCATCTCAAGACTTGAGTTCTCCCAGAGAAGGTTCTCAGACAACCTTCTTGACCACATTATATACTCTCTGTAAAAGTACGGCCATTAATGATTCCGTGAACATGCTGAAGGTGCCAAATTAACAACTTTGCATTTGAATTTTATGCATACTTTTAAAATAACGGTTGTTCTTGACAACCTGAAAGCTTGTCAGAGGCTTGTCAGACATAGCAACAAGTAATGTATGCAAACTGGATTCCAAGTAATGTAGTTCATTCATTAATAACAGGTTAATGGAATACCTCATTACTAGCCCCAGGAAAGAAAAAGCCATAAATCTGAATAACTTTGTGAACAGGTCTATTAAAACGTTTTCCAATCATTGACGTTGCTTTGATAGGGCACTCTATTCAAAATTTCATAGCAACCACCTGGCAGAGTTGTGAAAATAAGTAGAATTCTTATTCAAAATGAGTAGTTACAATTAAAAATAAGTAGAATTCTTATTCAGAGTGAGTAGTTACGATTTTTAAAAAATGAATAGGTATTCTACTAAAAAAAAAATGACAAGTTTGTTTTTAGAGTGTAACTTAATAGTTCTAATGCTTATCAAACTGAAGTTTTCACACTGTAAAGTTAAAGAATATAGAATTTTGAATATTGAATGATGTTTGAAAATTCAGTTAGGTTTTCACCTTATGGCAAATCTAGACTATCAAACTTGTGTGTGTCAGTTATAATTAATGATTTAATGATTCAGATGACTGAGTGCAAAAGTTGGTGAGCACTCCTTTACTGTTTAATAGTAAGATCAGTATTTCATACAGGATTTTAACTAAAATTTTGCAGATTTAATGTTTGCCGTCAGAATTTACCTCTCCCTACTTCTTTGCCCCAAATAACAATGCACTGTTGCAATCTGTCGCTTAATGCCCTTTATGTTGCAGAAAGAATATATTCTAAAAATTGGGTCACCTATGACATCAGTCATCAGTGCAGACATCTTCCATAGTTTGTTTAAGATCATTAGTGTATCTTATCAATGGTCTCTTGAAATAAACTTAGCTCCTTCAGATACCACAAGGTGAAAATGACATGTTGTGAGATCTTGGTTGGGAATAGTTGCCAGCCAAGGGTTTTAATTGGGAACATCTTTTACACCCATTCCTGACATTAGGAGAAATGGCAGTTTGTCCAAAGTAACGAATTGCACAAGTTCATGTCACATGCCCATTTTTGTAGCCATATCAGCATTGGATAAATGATGAAGAATTTTGAGATAAGGTCTTGCATGGAGATCTTTGTGAAGAATGGATCAGATGGAAAGGAAATCTCTCCAACTCCAATTTCTGATGCAAGTTGACAAGGAGTGGTGGTGTTCATAACATTTGATAATATTTATGTTAGCTTTTTTTCAAGCATTTCTTCCTTGTCCTTTGTTTCTTTTTACATCTATTATGACTAGTTCCATAGAAATTTTGTAACTAATATTCCAGATGCTTTGCCTAAAGGGATGAATCGATAGGATGCAGAAAATGTTCAAGTGAGAACAGTGCTGTCACCAATTTTTTTTTAAATGATTACAAAATTTGTGAATCTGCTTTTTGTATTCATCAAGGCCTTGTAGAATGTCAAAGGTGGTGTAGAAAAGGTCTCATTTTGTTCTCAATTTATTTCTGTCACATACACACAATTTTGATTGTGTATATTTGCTGAAAAAGTGAATACTCTTTCAAATACTTTTCAGCAAGTTTTATTGAAAAAAAAATGTCATGAAATCTATACATCCACTGAAATTCTACACTCTTTTAACAATGTGAAATTGAAGTTCAATACCAGTTAGAACTTATGGGTTTTAAAGGTTGAAAATGTCAATTTGTTGCTTATTCACCTTGTACTTTGTAAAAATCTATTTCCATTGTTGAAAACCTCAAGACAAGGCTCTCTTTTCACTCGGAAGGCGAAATGAGGGTCAGTTTAGTTCAGAAGGAAGTGTTGGCTTATGAAATTACATCCTATACACAAAAGAGTAAGGAAGCCTTATTGTATTATTATTATTATCATTATTATTATTGTATTTTAATCCAGCAGCTGGTATAAAATCCTCTTTAACCTAAGCATGTCAATAAGTGCAAGTATCTTGTATGTGCAAATATAATTTTTTTCCTGGCTGACTTTTAGCAGAATGAAGATAGTATCCTTGTTTTCAATTTTAAATTAATGACAATCAATGAAAGGATCGTTTATCATATTACAACCTAAAACATTTATAAATCTTTTCCCGTTTGTGTATTAAATCTACAGACAAAGATAATGGTAAATATTGAGAACCACCTTGAAAAATTAAAGGGTCTTAGAAAATTGTCTTTCTACCCTGGATTTTTGTTTAGAATAAGATGATAGTAAAGGAGTATCTAGTATTATTATGCTTATGACTGCAACAACAGTCTTAAAAATATTTTGCAATTATTATTTTGATGATATATGTATTTGTATACAATTGATTTCTTGGTGCAAGGAAAATGTTTGTATAATACAACTCTAGCGTGCTTAAAGATCAAGAATGTAATAGATGTAATTATGGAGATAGTACATGTATATATTTTATGAATATCTCAGATTATTTTGAAAGAGAGATAGAAACTGGGAATGTGTTGTTAAAATGAAATAAAAATATTCATGTGGTCTAACAAGGAAACATTGTATGAGCTGCTCTGTTTTTCTTTGATTAATTCTTGGTATTAAAGTTTAGGTGATATGTAAGAGGATACATTGTAGTTATGCTTTGTTGTAAAAGTCAGTCTGACTATAAATATATGTTAACATTAAAAGTTTTCACATGTGGTGAAGCAGGATTTGTAAGTGTTGTTTGGTCCACATCATGGTATGAATATTTATTAAAGTTTTATTTGTGTATTAAATATGTTTTTACAAAGTATATATGAACGTATGCTGTTGAAGATTGACAATAATGTTGGATGAGAAAGTTAATAAAAAGGCAAGGGTTTTGAAATATGACATCTTCTTGAATTAATTGATTATTACTGTGTTTGTTATACGAGTGACTTACATAACTTAGATGTTCCTTATTTGCCTTATATCTGAAACATTAAAAGGGGTCCCCAAATCATGAAAACAAACTTACATTATGTGGAAAGGGAGAGGGGTTTATGATAGCCCCTAGTAGGGGCGTCAAGAAATTCTGGCATCTCTGAGGGAAATGATGGACTGGGCCTTTTCAGTAAATCAAGCCTTCTTTGTCTCAACTCTCCTGCGTTATTCAAAACGACTGTCATATATTGCCTGGCTTCTTTGTGGTGTGTGGAAAAAAAAACCGTTCATATGTGAACAGGCCAAAATCTTCTCCTCAGGATACTGTTTCATTCTACTTCAAGTCTACTCAAGTCTATACTCTGTGTCTCTATGGTGCCCCCCCCCCCCCCCCCCCGTATCCGGACAACTACCCCCTGGACAATTACCCCCTGGACAACCACCCCCCGGAAAACCACCCCCTGGACGACTACCCCCCTAGGACAACTACCCCCCAGGACAACTACCCCCTAGGACAACTACCCCCCCAGGACAACTACCCCCCAGGACAATTACCCCCCAGGACAACTACCCCCCAGGACAATTACCCCCCGAACAACTACCCCCCCCCCCCCCGAACAACTACCCCCTGGACAGCTACCCCCGCAAAAATTGTCCTGGGGGTAATTGTCCTGGGGGGTAGTTGTCCTGGGGGGTAATTGTCCTGGGGGGTAGTTGTCCTGGGGGGTAGATGTCCTGGGGGTAGATGTCCTAGGGGGGTAGTCGTCCAGGGGGTGGTTTTCCGGGGGGTAGTTGTCTAGGGGGTAGTTGTCCTAGAATCGCCCCCCCCCCCATCCCATTCTTTATCACATTTGACTTCCTATCTCACTCTGATCCTTCCCCCCCCCCCCTCTCTCTCTCTCTTTCTCTCTCTGTCCCTTGCTGCTTGGTTGCCTATACGTAGACATGAGATATCTTATGCGTCTTTAGTACAGACATCAGAAGTTTAAATAAGCCATGGTGGTGTAGTTCTCGTATATAATCTTCACATTTAGTTGAGATATTGATGTACATGTATTAGGTAGGATTTTATTCTGTAATCCTATTATCTTGATCAATAAAAACTTAATGAAAAAAAGAAAGAAAAAGAATAAACATGTGTCAATCTACGTGGAGACAAATTTTCGAAGTTTCAAAATATTGTTTTAGAAGATTTTATCAAACATGTCATTTTGATGTCACCCAGAATTGATATCTCCGAATCAAATAACATTTTTCAATGTTTTGTATTTTGATGTACCATACAGTAGTTCGTGATATAGGAAAACAGTTTTACATCTAGGTTAGATCGTTAGGTCATTCCCGCACATAGTTTTATGTTTTAACAGATATAAATAAAGTGGCATTTTCAATTCATGAAATAGTCCTAGTCCAGCCCTCATTCACTTCGTACAGTTAGCGGTTCATTGCGTGCATGCATTTTTCGCAAAATACACCGCTCCTTCCTGTTCACAGACCGGACGCTATTTTGGCCATTGACAAATTAAAGACTTTGGCTGAATACCGTCGACGTCGCGTCCTGAAAACAGGAGGACGGAGTGCGGTGGCGTTCCCACATGCGCAGTAGGATAGGAGCGTTCGAGAGGACTCGACTTGCGTTGTGCTCCGAGCTACCGTCCTAATAGTGAACGAGGCCGGGGGCCGGATGGATTATTCCCCCCCCCCCCGGGGGGGGGGGGGGGGAGGGTTATGGATATGTCTTACTGAGGCCTGTACGGCATCCGCATCCATGAAAACGAGTAAACGTCAAGATAAGCACAGAATCGTTACCCTAATCCACTGATGTATCTATGTTCAATTTGGTCTCGAATGATTAATTTTACTGTCTTTGAGTATAAACCATCAAGCACTCCAAAGTACTCAATGTAAACTATAAAACTCATTTTAATTTCATGCATTTATGCCCATAACTCAACGTATAACTCTTACCAAACTGGTAAAAGCGTCTCAACTGTGCCGCTTCTAACACACAGAAGTCTATTAGGGTTTCGCACACAATAGCCAATGGGCCTCGATTTTGCATGAAAAACGCATGTATTTCCTAATCTGAGAGGCGTCATTAAGCTGAACATACTGGTACACTTTTAAGGTATATGTGTCAATTTATGCATGAAAATCATGATTAGACCCCTCTCAACATATTTTTGTAAAAATTTGTAGGTTATCATTGTTTTTACTAGTTGAAAAACATATGACATTAAGATGCACGATTTTTTTGTGCAAATTTTATCACTTTTTTCACACGTTTTGATGTTTTGTGGAATCCACTTTACTCAAATTACAAAAATAACTCTCTGAATCGATTCCTCGTCATATTATTACTCAAAAAAGCTGTTTTATTTATTCATGCATGATGTCTAATTCAAAAGATATGCTAATTATGGAATGTCATCAGAAATTCAAGATGGCTGCCAAAATGGCCGATTTTGAACCCCATGGGACACGATTTGGCAATGGGAACACCAAAATTCATTAACTAGACACTACAGGCATTATAAAAAAGTTGGCTAAAGAAATGTATCTCGATGGTGCACGGGAACCCTTCTTTCCGACTAGACTACTAGTACCTCTTTTTTACCATTACATCCTTACCGGTATGTCTTTTGTAGGCCTATTAATTTGCACATTACACAAACAGAGAGAGAAACAGTTACTTGTCCCTACCCAAGCATTTTACAAGGGCTGCGCGCTTACATCCATTGTCTTAGCCTTTGCGTATTCAATAGACCGGTGCTGTAATGTATACAAATTTATGCACACTTCTTCTCTGAGCACCTAGTGACGAGCTATTCCATTAACCTGCTTTTTATAAATGAGCCTCAATGATTGGAATCCAGTTTGCATACATTACTTGTTGCTATGTCCGGCAAGCTTTCAGGTTGTCAAGAACAACCTTTGTTTGAAAGGTATGTATAAAATTTGCATACATTACCGAAGCGGTCTCTATACTGCGTATTCCCTTTTCTACGGGGTCGCGCACTGCATGCACCCCAAACCATGAGATGGTAGGGAATCTAAGAGGGGTATCCGTGCATACCCCCCCCCCCCCCAGGAGGTTCCATGACATTTGCTCCTGCGACAATTGCTCCGGTCTAACTTTGCCATGTTAATCCTAAACCTAAACCTAACCCTAACCCTAACCCTTACCCTAATCCTAATCTTCACATTGTTCTGAACAAAAAAACAAATCATGACCTTGACCTTAACCTTTTGACCTTTCGAGATAGGGACGGCGGAGCAAATGTCGCAGGAGCAAATGTCGGGTCACCCCCCCCCCCCCCCCCCCCCCAGGACTAAACGAAACCAACTTTTTTTATCTTCTTTGGTCATGGACTCTCTTATTGTTTGCTTACAAGTTTTCGCGCGTCAGCGAGTACGAGTACAACACTACCATAGAATATCTACATGTAGTACAGGTCCATGGCAGAACGAAGTAGAAAATGAATTTCAAGTGACATTTTGGAATGACCCATATGACCTTGACAAGGTCAATTGGGGTGCAACTTATGTAAACAATTTTAAATGTACCATAAATACTCGAATTCGCTCCTTTTATTTTAAATTATTTCACAGAGCTGTAGGTTTGAACGATTTTTTTATTTAAAATAAAAAGAAAAGACTCACCTAACAGTTCATTTTGAACTCTGCTCCTGAAAATTATGTGCAATTCTTTATTGATTGTCCTGTTGTAAAACCCATTTGGGGAGACACTATTCATATTATTGAACAAAAAGTCAATAGGCCACTGAATATCTCAACATTTGAAAAAAATATTTGGCTGTGATCAAGATAAATTTGTTACTTCCTTATTCCTCCTGTTGAAGTACTATATTGATTGATGCGAATTCCAAAATAAAGTCTTGATGGATACAAAACGTTTGTTACTACCAATAAAGAAATAGAATACAACATTGCCAGGAAAAATAACAAGCTTTCAATTCATTTTAGGAAATGGAGATTTATGTTATGAAATTGATACTTTATTTTTTTCATTATAGTGTTCACTTTAAAACCAACTTAAATAGATGATAATTCCCACTAAATGTGTATTAATTTCCATCATGTGATAGGCTACTCCCCAAGAACCTGTCAAAATGACTGCATTTTAGTTTGTTTTTTTTCTTTTGATCATATGTTTTGGATTGATATCATGTTTTATTATATACAGTATATCGCTGCACTTTTTATTTTTTGTGTTTTTCTTTGATTTATGTTTGATCTTGTTCAGTTCATGCCGATCTTTTTAATTGTTTGTAAATATTGTGATTATATTTTGATTGAATAAAACACAGAAAAAAAAGTAGAAAATGAATTTATTCGCATTTATGGGGTGGTAGCTCACACTGCAGTTATTCAGTGGATATAAGCGAAAGGTGTACGTGATTGCAATAAGCCTACCTCTGATCAACTCAGGAAGGACACAAGTACAGTAGCTCGGCTGATCGCGAATTCGGTTCTCTACCGATCCATGACCCCATAGGTTTTCATTACAATAGAATAAGTTGTTAAATGGGAGTTTCTGGATTTGCAGAAAAGGTTCGCATTTTTTTTCCTCCATTTTTAATGCTAACATTATACGGGTTTCATTTTCCGAGTGATAGTTTATTGTTTATCTCTAAATGCTATAACATTTTTTGGACAGAAATTCTCCAATATGCTTTTTCAAGCAATTTCAAATGAAAACAGATAATCTATCTACAAATTATCTAACTTCAGTTGCAATTGGTTATATACAAATAAACTTGTAATTTTTCTTTTAAAAACGGTAAACGATGATTATTTTTTTGGCCAAAAGCCTTCAAATATGCTTTGTCAAGAAATTTTACCTTTATCTTCATTTGCAAAACATTGATTGAAAAGGCATATTGACAGTGTCAGGCAAAAAAGGAAAGGGGGGGGGGGAAACATGATCGCTTCGTGTTTTAAAAGGGAATGCCTCTTATACGAGTGATTTTCGCAAACTTTCCTGTAAAAGCACTGAGATATACATGTACATAATACCTGGCATTTGCAGGTATTGTTTTTATGGGTCTGTACTGGTTGTCCTGAACAATTTGGTCGGCAGGTACATCATAGCCAAAAAAATACTGAATACCTTTACAATCTATACTTGATTTAAAAATTAGAGGTAAACACATTAACATGGAAAATTTAAAATAATGCATTTCTGTTATAATTATATTTTTATTTGTCTTCTATCATTCTCCTCCTTCTTCTTTAGCATTTAATACATGTAACGTGCTTTCAATGGTAAGACTGTATACCATTGTTTTCTTACGATGTCTTGAGTGGTGTTGTAGATCAGACCGAGGAGTACCTATTTGTAGTAGAATTATCTGTTAATTGTGAGGTCCTTCTTTGCAGGGGCGTCGATGGGGGGGGGGGGCAAACATATCGTTCCCCCCCCCATAAACCAGGAGGTGTAAAATAAAAGAAGTAAACACTAGAAATTTAATTCGTCACTGAAGACGAATTAGGTGGTCTGTCTACCCGTTGGTAAATTGTTAAGATGTGATAATATTTGTGCAAGATAATATTTCTGATAATGTTGACAATGGATGGAGACTTGCGACAAAGAAAATTAGACAATTTCATATTGCATTATACATGGGCTATTAACCCATAGGTTTAATACACGACAAGCAATCAGATTTTGCATAGGGTTGTACACAAACTACTTTACATTCAATTAGACATAACACGCAAAATAAAAAAATTTATTACATTGTTTGTGCTTTTATATGTTACAGTAGTTGAAGCAAATGGTAAAATAAACGGCAAAAAAGAAGAAGAAAAAAATTTCAAAAAAATGGACCCACCGGGATTCGAACTTGGGTCAGCGGGATGGGAGGCAAGTACTTTACCAATAGACCAAAAGTTTTGCAATAGACATAACACGTACACTAAAAACGGGATTCTCAAATTAAAATTTGTACTTTAAAAAGGGGCATGATCCCGACATCTGATCAAAAATTGGAGGACACATTTGTAAAAGCTTATAGTCTTAGCTATAACATACTAAAATTTGGAAGAAAATGGAGCAGAAATAACAGAGATACAGCTCAAAGAAGACAGGAATGCATAATCAAGATTTGAGAAAAAGTCATGTCCCATAGAGAATACACGCAAAATGTGAAAAATTGATATGCCTCCTTTAATCGCAAAAATACACCGTGATGCCTTTGTCAAAATGAAAAATGGTGGAACTGATCTTGTAGAGAATTGTCTCAGCTAGAACATATCAAAATTTGGGAGAAAATCGACAACCTATTACTGGAGTATTGTCAAATGAATACAAAAATTATGACGTCATTTTTTCAAAATCGAATTTTTGAGTTCATATGCAAATATGACGACGTTCGATCGACCCCCAAATTTTTTTCGTGAATTCATATCTACAACTCATAGGCTTTCAGAAAATGTAAAAAAATTGGGGGGGGGGGGGGTAGCCACACATTCTGACGAGCTATGGTGGATTTTATAGAGACGTGTTTTTTTACCACTTTTTACATTATATTTTCCATTGACGCGCGCACGAACTTGAAAGTTTGACACGCGCGTGTGGCATTATAGAACGTCGAGAATGACTGTGAATGGTTGGAAATTGTTAAGAATAGTGTCAGGAACCCAAACCATGCGAAAAAACGGCGTTTCTACGTTATCTATGTGTTGCGCACGCGGAAAACGCGCGCGCGGGCGCATACGCGCAGAAATTTTTGAAATGTTTAAAATGGCCTGAAACCTGTGAAAAATGAATTTGAGATGATTTGGAGCATTTTTCGTTTTTGCGCACCCACTGACACGCGGACGTACTCGTACGCGCGCGTTTAACGAAATGACCTTGACCAGATTGACATTGACCTTAATCATGCCAAATATGAATAAGAAATGACTTTCCGTTCTGAAGATACGACCATAAGTTCATTTTCAAAAAATGGCGCCTAGATGACGTCACGATAAAATAGTGACCTTGAAAAAGATACGGGAACTTGATCTTATAGAACCTGATGACTGTTCAAAATTTGAAGAAAATTGACTGAACAGATTTTGAGCAATCGTGACCACAAAAAAATGGGAGAAAAAAAAAGAAAGAAAGAAAATTCTAACGAAATTAAGAGGTGATCTGTCTACGACAGACCACCTAATGATGCAAAACTCCGGAAATAAAACCTTCCAAACAATGAAATACAAAAAGTATAACACGATCAGAGTTCAGTTTCGCCGCGCTCCGCACGCAAATTCACTAATTTTCCCTGCTTCATGTAACCGTGGAGAAGCTGGTAATTAAGAGGGGTTAAAAAAAATCATGTGCGAAATGAACATCGATACGTTAGGCTGTCTTGCCCCCCCCCCCCCCCCCCCCATCCGAAAAACGGATAGACGCCCCTGCTTCTTTGGGTATTAGCTATACATAAATTAACGACCAAATTATTTTAATTTTCAGGTATACGCTTAAACAAATAAGATGGTGTCTTTCAGTCTATGCCTGTCAATATCAAGCTCAAGTTGATTTATTCATCACAATTCATGATTCTTCGTCAGTATTTACAGGTGGATAAGATATATAGGTATCAATTTCATACATGAAATGACCATCTGAAAGCTCTATGAAGATGTACTGAACATAATTATATATTATTTATTATATATTTAACTATATAACTATATGACTATACTGCACACTATATTCACAGGGTATACATTCCCTTCTTTGTGTCATGATGTACTTATGGTTTTGACGAAAGACAAACAACAAATGAGAGTTTACCATTAAAAAAAAAAAAAAAAAAAAAAAAAACTAGTTGAACTACCATCATGAGGTCGTCCCGACATTTGCTCCGGCGAAGATGTACTTCGTCGAAGATATTAGGTTAGGATTGCAATTGGGTTTAAGGTTAGGTAAAGTGTTAGGGTTAGGTTTATGTATAATGTTAGGTCCAGGGTCACAGATAGGTATTCGATTGGTATAGGAAATTTACCACATAGCAATTGTCGCCGGAGCATGTGTCGTATAACTTTCATGAGAATTAATCTTTTGACAACGTCATTTGTGAAAATGGAAAATCATACATGTAGAAAGATCATGAAAGGAGAAACATGTGTAGTGCACGTCATCTAAACAGGCAAAATTGAAAGGGATGAAAAGCTGGAAAATGAAATTTACAGGCACTACATGGACATTCCATGCACCTTGTTTGGATTTCTCACATGCAACATATCAGTGGCATGTGACAGATTAAAGAGGGGAGTAATACCCCCCCCCCCCCCTCCGTCCCCGATCAACGCAGCGTGGTTCAAGACTCATTCACATGACTGTATTGTAAGTATTCACACTTCGAACAATTTTTCTTCTTGATTTCTATACTTCCTACATCTTTCTGTTTATTTCTCTTTATTTTTCGATTTAGTTTTGTACAGTTTACATTCATTAAAAAAAAATGTACTTGCTTGTATTTAACTCTACTATTGTGTTTTAAACAAATATATAACATATGTATAGTTTATACACTACAAAATACCTTTTACGTCAGATTGCAAACACAGAAAAAGGTGAAAAATACAGGTCTTTTTTTTTTCTTGTAAAGCAGGTTGAAAATGATTTATACTAGGTGTAAAAAGGAACATTTGACAGTTTTGATCGTTAATAACTCAAAAGTTAAAACTCGTATCTGACTTTATCTCTTCCTTCTTCGCTTTAGTTTACTAATAAAATAATCAAAACAGCTCAGAAACACACAAAATGACTAAAATGCCAATTTATCAAAATGTATAACTCAGTAGGATCTTTTTCTTTTCGGAGGATGTATAACAATATGCTATCTACAATATATTTCGAGTACTGCCCCCAAGGGTACAGGCGCTCAGGAGAAAACCGGAATTTAGTGATATTTTGGTGTACGACAAATGGGAGAGTTGACCGTGAATACCTCACAATCGATTCACCAAAGTGCCAATCTGAGATTCACATGGATAGTGATCTCATTTTTCAAACATTTATAACTTTGTCCAATTTCTTTCAAGCTTTCACCATCCTGTTTCTCTTAGTTTTCTCCTATTACACAAATCAGCTTTTTACAAAGGTCGGATTGCCCTTTAACTCGACGAGCATGGATTTGCCTGAATATTCTCATTTGACGCAGTGAAATCGACGTCTCGGTTCAGGTGGCATAATGCCCGCTATACAGGAGGCGTCATTTGCCAGACGTAGAACTGCGTCAGCCACTGGCGCAGTGTTAGACGTGCCATGTGAGGAAGACATCGTATAAAAAAGAGAATGCAAAATGAACCGTGCACATACTACTTTGAATAACTGGTGTGTTTGCTAATATCCTTCACATTAGCGCAGGTAATAGCGCAACCAACATGACGCCTCTTGTGCAGCCGGCATTAGTGAGAAATTATTATCAGTATAAAATTATTTTAAAAAAAGAAACTGCAGCAAATCGTTCAAGTCTCTACGGCGCGTGTGTGTTAAAGGGATTGATTAACTTTGCCCAGGATTGAAAAAAAAAAAATCACTGTTCCAGCTAATGCTGTAATCATAATTGCAAACCTTTAGGTCAAACAGGAATCGCCTGAGTTTTATAAGCTGATCGGTCGTTTATATATCAAGATATTTACGATTGAACATTGATGTCGGGATAGAGTTCCACCGAACCCTATAGAACTCTTACGGTTGGCATACCTCGCTCTATCACAGAATACCGTACGGGCTGGAAACCCGCTCTGAAATTGCCAAGCGCTGGTGCTTGGTTTTTGTGACTGCAGCGCAGCGAAGAAGCCGAGTGACTTGCGCTAGCGATCGCTAGCTTTTTTCTCTTTTTGAGGATAGTAAATTGACTGGCATTTGAGATGACTTCACAATTTTTCACAAAGTTAATCAATCCCTTTAAATCTTGGTGTAATGCCCGGGTCACACGAGGCCTTGGTTCACTATCACTCCAACTATTATTAAATTCAATAGAATTCATGCTGCGGTGAACACCCGACGTGTGCGATTGGCCTGGCAAGCACTCCAGGAGTAAAAAACAGACATTTTGGCCAATTTCGTACGGTGCCAGCCGGCTCCCTTACGGTTCCCACGGGCACCGGGACATTTTTCACCAACCCCATGGGCGCCGCGGTGCTGAGCTGGCTGCTCCAAATTCTCCCGGCTTTTTCATCTGACTGTTGGGCCGTAGAAAGCCCGTAGGGGTCCCGTGCGGGCTCCGCACGATTTCTTCTGCCAATTCTCGTGAAAAAAAATTGGCGGGGTCCTTGCGGTTCTCAAGGGTGCCGCACGGCTATCCTGCGGCCCCCTCACGGGCCCCTCAAGGGTCCCGGGCGATATGTACAACACCGGGCGCCTGCCGTCCGGGGTCCGTTTGATGCAAAAATTGTCCATGCCCCCCTCCCCTCACGCCGGCATCGAATCCACCCGTTTGATATAAATACAGTGACATTGCTATCTGTTGTTTCTGTCCCTTCTTTGTCTTCCTTTTTGGACCCATGGCTTGAGGCTTTTGTACAACGCGTGAACTCGTGTAGAAACTAGGCCTCTCAAAATGTACAACGCAGCTATAAATACAGGAGGCGCGGAAGTCGGAGGACGCAAACAGTGCACCGCAAGGCACCCGGCCGGGCCCCAGCCGGGCGCCGTGCGGTGCATCTGTTCATTGGACGGAGCCCGGAAGCTTACCGCACGGCACGCGGCCGGCACCTTACGGTTTGTTGACGGGCGCCTTGCGATTACACTCCACCAATTTTCACTGGGCACCGCCCGGGCGCCGTAGAATATGTGATCACACACACTGTAGAAATGAAAATCGTAAGGGACCCGTACGGCCTCTAAAATCCACGGTAAGCCGCCGGGTGGGGAAAATCGTACGGGGCTCGGTGGATTTGTGACCTGGGCTATACGAAGCTCCAGCGTTCTTTTCGCATTCTTTGGGTTTCTACACAAGCCGCGTTCGTTTTGCGTTTGGCAACTCGGTTTCTGCTCTGCTAGGAACTAGAGTCACGAGCGCAAAACGAGCGCAGCTTGTATACTAACCCAATGAATGCGAAACGAACGCTGCAATCTTCGTGTGCTTGCCAGGCCAATCACACGCGTTGGGTGTCCACTGCTGCTTGAATTTAACAAAAGTTGGAGTGATCAACGCTAGTGAAGTAACACCTCATGTGAGCCGGTCTTAACAGATGACTGAAAAACTTGAACATGAAAGCCTTCAGTATCGAAAAACACTTTACAATTAACAGAGTGAAGTTGCGAACCTATCGTTCCTCGGCTACGACTTTATAGTTCTTTGGCGCAAGGGTGCCTACACAGTGTTCAAAACCGAAGTCTCCGGTCTGACCCTCGGGTAAGTGAAAGCGGAATCGTTGCATGAGGGTAGTAGCGAAGAGAAAGAATTCCATCCGGGCAAGCTGCTCACCAAGACATACACGCCGACCTGCACACAAAAATACAAAATTAATCTAAGGTTTTATATTCAAAATATGAGCTTCAAATGTTGATTCTATAAAGAGATATTGCAAGTTGAAAATACACTCCCAGTAAACTTTACAGCGACTTGTGAAGAGACTAGTCGACGCAACCTTACGCGCTAGCATAGAATAAGGGCCCGCGCGGAACACAAAACGAAGTTGGGTTCCGCGCGAGGTTTCATGTTTTCTTTTAATTTCTTAATACTTCTTAACCGTTAACCCATAGAAGGCCAGGTAAAGTGTTTAGAGGTTGATTTATACATTCTAGCTGGACACAAATCATATTTTTAGGTGATTGGTACCCTTTAGTGTTTCCAATATTGCAGATTCCGATTCCAAAATAAATATAACTATACAAAAATCACTACAGAAATTATCACAAAACCACTTGGCTAGCACAAGATTTTGGAGTGTTGTCTATATGAATTGTAGAGGATATTAACTGGAAATAGTTTTTCTATGCGAGATGAAGGCCGGGTTTGAATATAAGTGTAGAAATTGCTCCAAGTAGGACTAAGGAGGCAAGGTGAAAATGTA
This sequence comes from Heliocidaris tuberculata, assembly GCA_025618425.1. NCBI lineage: Eukaryota > Metazoa > Echinodermata > Echinoidea > Camarodonta > Echinometridae > Heliocidaris > Heliocidaris tuberculata. The sequence continues at coordinate 7,303,087 of CM046836.1, read as the reverse complement.
GAAGTGACATTCTCAAATTAACGGGTTGTCTCGATGAAAAACTTTGAGAAGTGTGTAGAAATGAAGAAGAAAATGTGTGTTCTCTTCCCTTGCTGGTGAATAAGGATGTAAAAGAAAAAGAGTGTTGATATAATTCCTGGACTTCGCATGACCATACAGCTGACCATTTTTTGATAAATAAATTGCCATAACATAAATTGTCAATGACTTCTGTTATAAAGGGCAATGTCCTCTCAAATTGGTTTTGTATTATGGAAAGTGAAAGTGAGCAATTAAGAAAAAGATGAGATGACGATGAAGAAAAAAATACAATATGCCTTTGCAGCATTTTCCAACATCTTTAAGGTCTACATGTTTCACAGAGAATGTTATCATACATGTATTATGTCTCGTCCACAAAATAATGTTAAGTGCCTATCCTTTACTGGCATTGTCCCAATGAAAGTAAAATTAGATTCCGCATCGGACATCCTTACCTGCACCAAACACTGTGAATGCGTCCTGTTTAATCACGGCCTTTCCGTTTTCACTCAGGAAACGATCAGGTTTAAACTCTTCCGGGTCATCCCAAAACCTCGGATCCAGGTGCATACCGAGTATATTTATCAGAATTTCGGTGTCCCTCGGGATGGTGTAACCTCGGATCTCGACGTCTGTAGCGGTGACATGCGGGACGCCTACCGGCGCGACAGGCCTGTAGCGAAGGACCTCTGTTAGGGTGGCGTCGGTGTACGGCATATCCTTGCGATCGTCCACACAAGGTGCCCTCTCGCGTCCGACGACGCGATCGATCTCCTTTATAACCTGTGATGAGAATCATTAATGAAACAATTGCATATAATTCGGGCATTTCCTTATTGGTTATCTTTATATGTATACCTAAACTATAGGAAAAATTAATAATTTCCTTTTGCAACTGAAAGAATGAAGGCAATAGTAACACGATAAAAACTACTTTCGAAAAAAAAACTCAAAAGAGTTATTTCAAAGGCCTATTGTAACTGCCCATAGAAATCAGGTTCGGATTACGTAATACGCCATTGTAATGTTCGCACATTTCTAAAGGTGATGAAAGGGCTATTGAAATTGCCTTAAGTTGATTTTTCGAAAATAGTTTTTATCGTGTTTAGTACAAAGCTATGCTCTTTAAAAGAAAAACATAAAGTAAGCCTATGTGCAAACTTCGGGGCGATTTGTTGCTCCAAGGCGGGTTCTTTGGGCGAGGGAAGTAAACGTCATCCCCAACCACTCGCCCTGTCGAAAGATTTAAGAGTCTACGAAATATGGATAAAGGTTTGGGAGGCTCTGAAATCCTTGTGTGTCCAAGAAGTCGAGCCATATAATTCGACGTCATTGTCTAGATGAGAATTGCCGATCAGCCAAGGGTCTAGAACACGTAGACGAGTCAATTTACGGAAAAAAAGTGCCCAACCCCCAAAAAAATTGCAACAAACGGTTTTTCAACAGTTTCCGGGGGGTGTTTGACGTCAGGAATAACATACTAAAAATCTAAGAAAATCAGACTTCCGGAAAGTGGTTATTTCCAAGATGGCGTCCAAGATGACCGCAGCACCTAAAAAAAACTATATTCATGACGTGTGCATCCTAGAGATGTAATTTTGGTGTTTATACCTGGGTCGAGAAATCCATTCAGATCACTTACAATGTGTAATGGGGGTCAGGAAACCTGGAAATCCAAGATGGCGTCCAAAATGGCCGCCAATTTCCTAAAAATGACCAGAAGTGAGGCACTAATTACAGTACAGAGGTAATATTTAAGATAAAAAACACATTCAAGGGCTCAAGATATCTATTAATACGCGTAAAAAGTATCAAAAAGTACAGGAGTAGCTTACATTCAAGACGGTACCTTAGATGGCCGCCATTTTGGCATCCACGGATGGCCGCCGGCACCTAAAAATAGCCATAAATCATGACGTATGCATCCTAGAGATGTAATGTTGATGTCTATACCTAGGTTTTGGGGGTCGGGAAATTCATTCAGACCACTTACAATGTTTTATGGGGGTCAGGAAACCTTGTAATCCTAGATGTCGTCCAAAATGGCGGCCAATTTCCTTAGAAACGACCGGAAGTGAGGTACTATTTACAATATTGGTTGTAATTCTCAAGATTAAAAAGTACATTTAAGGGCATCAGAATATCTACAGACACGCGTAAAAGCATCACAAAGTACAGGGGTAGCCTTATATTCAAGACGGTGCCTCATCCAAGATAACCGCCGGCACCTAAAAATAGCCATAAATCATGAAATACTCATTTTAGAGATGTAATTCTGATGTCTGTACCTAGATTCTTTGGGTCAAGAAATCAATTCAGACCACATCAAATTTGTAAACCTGAAAATCCAACATGGCGTCCAAAATGGCCGCCAAATTTTCTAAAAATGACCGGAAGTCAGTGACTGTTTACAGTAAAGATGTAATTTTTAAGATTAAAAGGGCAGGATATTTAAAAGTATGCGTCAAAGTATCATAAAGTATTAGAGTAGCCTTGCAGTCAAGACGGTATCTAAGATAGTTGTCATTTTGCCATCCAAGATTGCAGCTGGTACCTACAAATAGCTATAAATTATGAAATGTTCATCTTCGTGATGTAAATGTTGTGTATATAACTAGGCTTTTGTGGTCGAGAAATCTGTTCAGACAATGTAAAATGTGTAAAGGCGGTCAGAAAATCTTTAAATTCAAGATGCGGTCAAACAAAAAATTCTTTTATACATTTTGTTGTAACTAGATTTGGGCTACTATTTACAACAGAAATTTGTGTAAAGGTATATTTTAGAGATAAAGTTATCCATTGGTAGACGAAGAAATATCATTAAATATTAAATGCAAACCGGTTGGCATCCAAAATGGCCACCAACTTTAAATCACGAGAGGTGAGTAACTTTCTGCAATATAGATAAATTGTATTTTTTAGGTGTCAGTATTTTAAGGGAACGGGTATAAACTTGTAAGTGTTGTCAAGATATTATTTTGGTAGCCGGAAGGCTTTGCGCGGTCCTACATCGTCACCATTTTTAATAATCTTCATAAAACGGGTTCAAGAATGTAGCCATCCTGATTGGTCAAATAACACCACGTGACCATGCAAAAAAAAAGTACTAACGCACGGCTAATCCGGATCAAACACTAAGATTGTAAGAAAACACAAAGATTGTAGACCCGTTTTATAAAACTATTAATACATGGTTGTGAGTTCGTCCCGGGGGGGGGGGGGGGGTACTCACGTATATTGGGTATACGGGGATGTGCCGCTGGGAAGGGTGACTTTTTGAAGAAAGATCCTTAGACATGGGTCCCCTTTTCATTAAAAAGATCCTTAGACATGGGTCCCATTTTTCCCAAAAAAATCCTTAGACATGGGTCTCTTATCCCGGCTCTTATCATTTGTTTCATTCCTCTCTTTTCTCCCTCATTTGTCCGGGAAATCCTTAGACATGGGTCCATTTTTCACAAAAAATCCTTAGACATGGGTGCCTATGTACAGCAAAAGGACCCTTGGATGTGGGTATGGGTCTGGAGTTCTCAGCCGCACACCCCCGTCCGATTATAATCTGAGTACCCCCCCCCCCCCCCCCCCCTGGGGAGTTCGTGCGTTAGTGCGATTCACCAACACGCAGGTTTTTATTGTGGTGTCTAACACACTCGGCTACGCCTCGTGCGTTAGTACACCACGATAAAAACCTTTGTGTTGCCGGATCGCACTAACGCACTCCCAACCATGTATTAATATTATATTAACATATTAACACAATTTCGCCAAAATTGCTTGGGTCTCCGCATGCTTCTCAAAATATGTTTTGGGATATTCAAGCCAACATTCTGTAATCTGTGGCACACTGGAGACCCCTGCTCCTCAAGATTTCATTAATTTATTTATTTCTTTCAGGGTCTGCAAAAGTAGAAGGGTGTCAACCAAGCCCTATCATAATTTATGCTCTATATTCCATAAGCTTTGCTTTTCTCCGAAAATTTTCTTCACTCATCGGCACATAGTCGTAAAACTTTTGCAACATAAATGGAGTTATAAAATATAGAGTTTAAATACGACCAAGTACTATTTTTTAAATCACTTTTTATGCCATCCTACTCAGGGGCAGGCCTTATCTGCTACAATTCAACTATAGTCCCATGGCTGCCGGGTCCTTCCAAGTATGTTAGGGGTTTTAATGACATTGTGACGCCATCTTGGATTTAAATGATTTTAACTTAAAAATTAAACTGGTCTCATTGGATTTATCCCCCCCCCCCCTACCGTTAAAGCGGTAAATTTTTAATGAATTTTACATGCTGCACACCGTCTTGGATCGCAAAATCTTGCAAACCATTTTTCATCTAGTATCCAGTCCAATTTGGCACTTTTTACTTGAATTGATGCCGCCACTGGCAGCCATCTTGGATACCTAAGTGGCTACCATGTTGCACATAAGGCTGATATTCAATAATTTCTTTTTTTTTAAATACATGTTTACACTTTAACTTAGCAATTACATCTGTACTGTAGATAGTAACTCACTTCCTATCGAATTACTCAATTGCCGGCCGTTTTGGATGCCACCATGGATAACCTGAATGCCACTACATTAGTCTAAGATGAATTTCTTGACTCCAAAATCTACGTATAGACATAAAAATTACATCTTTTGGCATACTAAGTACTTGTAGTACCTGTACTTTATATTTTAACGCGTTTTTATTCCATGTCATCCTCTGCCGGAAAGAACACAGTGTCCCACAGTGTGTTCACAGTGTTGCGTTCACATAGTCGACTCTGTGAAGATGTGATTCACAATGTTAAAAAGCTCGAATTTAACAATGTGAAGATGATTTCACACTGTGGACACCTCCACAGTGTGGTTTACCACAGAGTATTCACATAGTGATGTTCGATTTCACAGTGTGAATTTACTCGCTCACAATGTGAAGATGTGATTCACAATGTTCAAACACTCGAATTTGACAGTGTGAATGTGAAGATGATTTCACACTGTCTTTCACACTATCTTTCACACTGTGAACACACTGGGACACTGTGTTCTTTCCGGCAGGGTCATTATATTGTTTGAAATGCCAAATAAATAATAATATAATAATGATGATGATAATAATAATAATAATAATAATAATAATATTAATAATAATAATATAAATAATTATAATAATAATGATAATCATCATTCATAATAATAATCGTAACAAAAATAACAATAATCATAATAAAAATGTTAATCATCGTCACCATCATCATAATAATAATAATGATAATAATAACAAAACAGTACCTCACTTCCGGTCATTTTTAAGGAAATTGGCGGCCATTTTGGACGCCATCTTGGATTACAAGGCTTTTCCTGACCCCCATAACACATTGAAAGTGGTCTGAATGGATTTCCTGACCCCCAAAACCTAGGTATAGACATTAACATTACATCTCTAGGATGAACATTTCATGATTTATGGCTATCTTTAGGTTGCGTCGGCCATCTTGGATTCCAAAATGGCGGCCTTCTAATTTACCGTCTTGAATGTAAGCCTACTCCTGTACTCTTTGATACTTTTTTACGCGTATTAATAGGTTTCCAGGTTTCCTGACCCCCATTACACATTGTAAGTGATCTGAATGAATTTCTCGACCCCCAAAACCTAGGTTTAAACACCAAAATTACATCTCTAGGATGCATACGTCATGATTGATAGCTATTTTAGGTGCTGGCGGCCATCACGGACGCCATCTTGAAAATAACCACTTTCCGGAAGTCCGATTTTCTTAGATTTTTAGTATGTTATTCCTGACGTCAAACACCCCCGGTAACCGTTGAAAAATCTTTTGTTGCAATTTGTTTTTGGTCAAACCATAAAGTTACCCGACTAACGGGATCTGGTTTGCTTGAAATTTTTCTCTAGAATGATCAAATGAATGATCCGGGTCCGGGTCGCTTCTTTTTGTCTTCTTGTCCTACGTCGATTTGACGAGACCTGGAATTTTGTCATTTCGTCTTCTCGACTCTCACGGAAGTCAACTTGACGGCAGTCAACTTTTCGGTGGCTTTTATAGGTTTTCCTATAAATTGCACACAACAGTAAGAGATAGAAACAGAGCCACAATTGTTTTTACCTTTTCTTGTATATCGGCTTTACTGGCCATTACGAGGATAAACCAGAGCAGAGACGACGACGTGGTCTCGGATCCCGCAAAGAAGAGATCAAAAACGCACATCCAGATATCATCCTTGGTTATATACGGTTTCGTTCCGCCCTCCTTTTCCTTCTCTTGTTCTAGTCGTTGTGCTTCTGTAAGGTACATATCGATAATGTCCCGGATGTCGGTGGAGTCATAGCTTTCCATGTGCTCTTTCACCTCCTTGTTGATAAAGTTCTGTGTGAGAAAGCAGTGCAGAAACACCACGAGATTGAACAAGTCATAGACAAGTCATAAAGAAGACTCAATATCTGAATGATTATCAGTCTATAAAATGTTGCGTTTATATACTTCACGGGGCTTTAACATGAAATCACTTGACAAACGAGCATCTTCTAATAATTGACTTAAGGTTCGCAATACCGAAAGTCCACCAATTAAGTCGTATGTTTACAGAGTACACCTATTGTGTATTGGACTGAGCCCGCCACAGTTATGACGAATATACTCCCGTGCCCGTCTTTGTTTTCTCACCTTCAGTCCCAGTATGTTTTCTTTGGACCTCGCCATGACCGGTGTCTTGAGTAATACCGGGAATCGGATCATGAGTTCAAAAATGCTGGGGTTAATCTCTACCCCGCTCGTAATGACTCTCATCCTCCGGATCAAATCCAAGAAGACCGGGTCGTCGAACTCGAATCTCCTCCCGAAGGTAATACTGCAGATGATGTTTGAAACGGTAGCGTTGATGAGTTGCAAGGGGTCGAACGCCTCGCCAGAGAGCTTTTCCAACGCTTTGCACAGGGTACGGGCCTCCTCCTGTATCCGCGTCTCAATGCCCTTCCGACCCATGCCGAAGTTGCGGAGAGCCGAGAGACTGAATCGACGAAGCTCCTGCCAGGGTTCCCCTTCACTGAAGATGATGCCCCCTAATCAGACGGAAAAAAGTGCCTTTTAACCAATACCCCTGAACATGACTGATTGTTAATATTAAAATGTTGTGTGGTAATTATGAATGTAAAGTATCCCTTTGTAATAAGGGAATTTGGTCATTGGTTATATAAAATTGTCTTACCTATGGGACAACAGGTAATAGTGTTCAGTGGTCTGAATATGTTTTTTTTCAGAACTATTTTTGCATTTGTAGTTTTTGATGATTTTTGTAGTCGTGGATGATATTTTTCGGCCGCTATTTGTGTGTTGGTATTGCAACAATAAGTTTTATAAAGAGACAAATGATTAAGAATTCCTCGAATGCAACAACACGTTTTAGAAAGAAAGTAAAATAAACCTTTTTTCAATAACCACTTTTCCCAGATTTTTACAAACTGATGTAATAATGAAGACATACATGTGTAACAGGAGAATGTACCTGAATAATCAATGAGGTTCATAAAGAATCGGGGCACTTCTCTGTTTGAAGTAACAACTGCTTGCTTCACGATGAGATCCTTGACGATACTTGGGCTAGAAATGAGAATCCTAATTTTCTTGCCGAGCTGAAGACATGCTATGTCACCATATCTAGAAATCGAGAGAAAAAGGCGAGAACTCATTTAAATGCATTATGTTCTGTCGTGGACTACGTGCAGCCATCCGACAGAGGGTGACTGACAGAGGGTGACTGACAAAGGGAAAAAACACTGACAATTTAATCATGAATAAGATCAGTACAAATCAGTTTCTTGTTTTGAATAAACCAAAGATAACTAATTAGAGCTTTACATTAGCTATCCAATAAGTTACCGTGAAATTATGTTATGTTGAAATTTCTTTACAAAAAGTGGACAAAGTGTCATGTCCGTAACGCATTATTTTGGTCATTTACTAAGAATTGAGAGTCCAAATGGATTCACCATACTTATTTCCCAAAAAGTCATGCAGTAGTGATAATTTAATTCAGGAACCTCCACGGTCCTTGATGATATGATTTCATGTTTGAATTTCACTTCCAGATAACTATGAAAATCAGACAAGGAGTTAATTTGGCTGTTTTATTTTCTCTGTGATTCGTTCTACATCTAAGAAAAATTGTCATGTCCATAACGCTGGAATTGCCCAAATTGGACTTTATTCTTCTTACAATTCAAGGTTTCCAGAAATATCATGCTTTTGATACTGTTGATGCCACATAACTGTCAGCTTATGATAGCTATGGAATTGCTATCATAATAATCATATCATATTCAAGTACATTTTAAATTAAAAAAAAATGTATGTAAACCAAATTTGTTGTCCCCCCCCCCCCTTTCTCTCTTTCCTCCTGTTCTCTCGCCCTTCCTTTCTCATTTTTCACTTTATCTATCTTTTTTCCTCATCCAACTCGTCCTGGTCCCCCCCCCCCTCCCCCTTCCAAGAATCAGTACGGTATATTCATTGTATAAAACAACTGTACAATAATATCTTTTTGTTTTTTAATGATGTTTGAATTTTTAGATGACTGTATTTTATGGTTTCCACTGTATTGGAATAAAATTTTATTCAACAATGAAATTTTCTGTGATGTGTCACAGCATTCATAATTGCTGTGTGATTGACAAGATTATCTGGATCATTTTGATGACGAGAGTGCAGTGCCAAACTGACAAGGTTCTGATCAAATTTGACTAGATCCCTAATCATAGACTCTGACAAGATTTCTAGTCAGAAAGCTTGACTAGATTTTTCCAAATCATTTTGGCTAGGACCTGGAAAAAGTTTCACTAGATTCGCTAGTCATAGATTTGACTAGATTTCTAGTCAAAATGCTTGACTAGATTTTCCGGATCATTTTGACTAGAATAGTGCAGGTTCCCGTGGGAATAGTTATTCTAGTCAAATCTGACTAGATTATAGTCATATTTGACTAGATTGTTTTAAGAGTGTACCCTTCATACATTTTGACCCCCAATACAGCGGAAAACAGGGTGAATTTCTCCTTAATTAAAGGGAAACCAACCTTAATAGCAAGTTGCTTTGAAAGAAAGAGGAAAAATCAGAGAAGCAAATTGGTGAAAGTTTGAGCAAAATCGGATAAGCAATAAGAAAGTTATGAATTTTTGAAAGTTGTAATCACTATGCATATGGGAATTTCAAATTGGCCGAATAGGTAATGTCACTGTGATGTAGCTGTGGACAACTCCCCCATTCGCTCCAACACACAAAATGACTAAAATGTCACTTTTTTTCAAAATGCATTACTCAGTAGGATCTTTTCGTTCATGAGGACCTATAACAATATGCTATCTCCAATATATTTTGAGTACTGCCCCGATGGTAAAAGCGCCTCGAAGAAAACGGCAAATTAATGATATTTTTGTGTACGACAAATGGGAGAGTTGTCCACAAAAATGTCACAATTGACTCACCAAATTGCCAATTTGAGATTCGCATAGATGTAGTGATCTCATTTTTCAAACATCCATAACTTTCTTAGTCCTAGTCCGATTTCTTTCAAACTTTCACCATCCTGTTTTTCTTATTTTTCTGCTTTCACACAAATCATCTTATTACCAAGGTTGGATTGCCCTTTAATATGGAGGTAAGCCTTTACATCGCGGGTAGTAGCTCAGTGAGGGTGCTTCATCTTCATTTCCCTATCAGTTGGCAGATTATTCAAAATGTCCCGGTAAATTCCACTGGCGTACTGATGGGGGGGGGGGGCTTCGGGGGGTTGCAGCCCCCCCCCCCCAAAAAAAAAAAAAAAAAAAAAAAAAGGAAGGAAAAAATTCAAATTACTTAGTACCTACCAGATATGACAAAATTACATTTTTTTTTTTTAAAGTAGATTTTTTTTGCTCACTCGCAAGCATTCAGAAATTGTACCCCGTATGCTTACGCTCAGCCCCCTCAAAATCTTGGGCTCATTACGCCACTGGCAAATTCATTCAAAATGCCCGCGCGCAGGAAATGACCATTCATTGTGTATTATAGTGAGCGAACGTACGTGAGGTAATAACGACATGACGCCTCGTGTGGAGCAGATATTATATTGAACTAATCTGTCATTCCAAAATAAAAAGAGTGATGTAAAATAAAATGGCATATCTTAGACATTTACCTCTTATTTATTTGAATCGTCCTGCCAAACCGGTTGCGTGACGGGAAAAGCGCCACGAGGAAATCAAGAGGATGTGGAATGGCGGGCGGACCAGGGGGGAGATGGTAGTGGAACAACGCCCAGTAGTTCATGCGGATAAACCAGAAGGTTAGAAGACAGAGGGTGATGGTGGTCAGGAGATTGGCTATCCCGATGTACTCGAGGAGATTGAGTACTGACGACATCGTGCTCGAGTGCGTAATCCAATGTAACCAAGACTTTTTGTATCGCTAATCAATTACGGTCTTGACGGCGGCCAAGCTATTATCTCGTGGAATGGAAGGAAGGCATGAATGTTATGTGTTATTGGTCATACAACCCCTGCAGTTTACTTTCATCGGTTGCAATGAATTTGGACTTTAGTAGGATTAATGTTGACAGTGGTTGGGTGTGTTTGTGCAGAGTAACAGATGCACTATATAAAGCTGAAAATAAAATTCATGAACTCTGAGCTTGTTAAATTGCCAATATAGATATGAAGCAAAATTTGCTTAATATTTAATGTAATTATGTGAGGACTGCAAGTTGTTTGGTTTGCGCTCGGATGATGTTCATGACAACCTGCTGCAAAGAAGTGCATGGGTGCGTGGCGTGATCCAGAATGTCTGGAGTCGTAAAAGGATAAAGGTTATGCCTGACAATAGAAACGTCGAGAAGAAACATTTTGCAGGAAGAGACCATGGCCAGTTCGAAGTTGCACATGGTACGGCTGACCCCCTGATGGAGAGGTCCCACTTCGTGCATTTTAGAATAGTCAGATAATCACTCCCGAAGTGATGGAGGTGCTACATAATATTTTTTGTTTTCCCTTTTAAAGAATACTTCCACCTTATTGGAGTGCACTGTATGATGGACAAAATTTGTAATAATTTCATGATTTCTGTATATATCCAGTATTACGAATCTCTCTTTTTTTCTTTTTTCTTTTTTTTTTAGCAGATGTTTCTGCATTTATTAAGAAATCAAATACATTTGTACAAACATTGCATACAATAATGATAGAAATCAGAATTGATACAAATAAAGTGTGACAACTAAATTACAAAAAGAATATATATACTTAGATAATATTGAAATTATGGAGGTAAGTCAAGAAATCGAGATAAATGCAGGGGCCAGCTATCATAAGCAAGAATGCTTGAGTCGATAGCAGCCGGAGGATGAGGCTACATGATACCTTGATATACGAGTCGATACAGTATGGGGTGTCACGTATAAGGAATTAGATAATATTTATGCAGAAATTATGTAAATCGGAGTGTAAAAAAAAAATGAAAAGAAAAAAAGGTGTAGAAAAGAAGAGTAATTGCAAATGCGTGCATGTGGGTGAGTGCGGATGAAAAGTGTGCGATTCGTATATCTTCTTAAGCTGGTCATCTTTACAAATATTTGGATAAAAGGTATTTTTTCATTAATGCTTTGAAAGAATAAAGTGATGCAGAATGTTTAATGTTGTCAGGTAAATCGTTCCAAACATATGGGCCATGGTGTCTTATCGATTTATGGGCTAGAATTATTTTTGGGTTGCTTAACCCTCTTAGTCCCAAGCCATAAAAACCCCATTGAGTTAATAAACAGTTTTTTGCACCTTGGGGACTGGGAGGGTTAAATGCATGGAGGTCAGAAGAGTGTCGTATAGGATTAGAATGAATATTTCTATTGTACGTAAAAATATTACGAAAAGGCAATGGTATAGGAAATCTTATATTGTTATAATTTATTATTATTATTATTATTATTATTATTATTATTATTATTATTATCATTATCATCATCATTACTATTATTATTACATATCAAATCCTTTGTAAATCTAAGTCCGCGGGTGCTTCCAGCGCGCGTATATACTCTATAGAAATATCACTGGAAATATTACATTTTGTAAACATTTTTGTCATTTGTGAAAAAAGTTCCAACTTTCATCCTTAGTTCTACTGATATGATGCGGATGATATCATGTTGTTTACATTTTATACTGGAAATTAATGCAAAGATGTCAATTGCATTCGCGTTTTGGGGTCAAACAGAGCCCTTTTTGATCAAAAAAGAAAAGAAAAAAAGAATGACACCGTACGTAAATTCCCACTTTTTTGTACACATGTACGACTTCAACTCGATATAATTTCTCTCTCTGATATCGTACAGCTTAGTTCCAATGAGTCATTTCTAAGTTTCTTCTTAGCTTTCCCATGATATAAGAATGATGTTTATTGGTCAAATATTGCGTTCGCGTTTTAGCTTTATATAAGTATCTTTCAGACCACAAGCCAATTGCAAAACCTGGCTCATTTGTACACTCTGCATGCGATATGTACAGTAAATCATTATGTACTCAAGCGCGCGCGTGCGCGCGCGGTGGACAACAAATGGGATCCTTATGCCGTAAATGGATTTGATATATGTTATTCTTCTTATTATTATTGTTGTTGTTGTTGTTGTTGTTGTTGTTGTTGTTATTAGTATCCTTTAAATTGCCAAGTCTCCGTTTGGCTGAACACTGCCTATTACAGACAATTAGAATACAATTGAACAGACAAGGGTTGAACATGTTGAATGTAACGTGATTGAATCATTATTTCGGACCTACATCATCCGACTGCAGCAATCGAGAATCACATGAGCGACAAAACAAATATCCTGCGCCTCATGTGACAAGTACAAATGCATACATGTTCGAAGTCTTATCGTATAGTACAATATTATTATAATTAACACAAAGGCTACCATGTAATTATGAGATATGAAATTTCGACATGTCAGATAAACAGTGTTTGGAAATGAATTGTGCTGGCAGATAACTATATGGTGCTAATAATATAGGAAATACTGATAATAGTAATGATGATAGTAATAACTATAATAATAATAATGATGATGATGATGATGATGATAATGATAATAATAAGTAGGAATAATAATAAGAATAATAATAAGTAGGAATAATAATAACAATAATAGTAACAATAATGATGACATTAACAATGGTAAAAATGATGTAATAACAATGATGATGATGATAATAATCACTACTACTAATAATAATAACAATGATAATAATAATAATAGTAATGATAATAATAATCATCATCATGATCATAATAATGATAATCATAGCATGAGTAATTATAAGTACTTGCAGATAGCCTATATATATAACCTAACACACCTGTGTATTAGGTTATTCAAGTCATGTAGTATAGTCTTCTTCAAACAGCTATCCATATACAGTTGTATTATATCAAATCTTAGTTGGAGAAAGAAGTCTGTTGTTTAGACTGTAGGTGACTTTGTATACACATGTAAATTGCCTACAAGTTGTCGCACGTCAGCGAATACGAGTACAACACTACATAGTCTGGGAGCCTGTCCCGAAATAGTCACCCCATTTTACATATGAGATTTGACACCTTAAAGTTACTTAAACCATTCATGTCATTCGCAAAAAGGTGCAGTTAATCTCCTTCTGAGCTCAACATATATAATGGGAAAATGTATTTTACACCACATAATATGTCGAGTTCAGGAGGAGACAAGGAGCACCCTGAGAGATAATGGGGAAAATCTGAAAATCTGTGTACAAAACAAATAGAGAGTTGTTCACAAAATCAGCCATTTTGAAGCAATTTTGCCAATTGGAGGATCCCCATATAGAAAGTAAAACGAGACTTTTCAAACTTCCATAACTCTCTCATTTTTTAACCAATTTTAATGAAACTTTTTGTAAAGTGCTTCTCTGAATTCTCACTTTCCAATAACATTGATTCTCTCCTTGGGTTTTGGTTTCCTTTAAGGGAAAAATTTACCCTAATTTTTAGGGGCCGACTGGCAACCCATCCCGACGGAAAATTTTGTCAGTTTTTGTGTTTTGGTAATGTATAGTCATACAACTTCCTTCTGACAAAGTTTGGCGCATATGTAAGATTGGTCGAAATCGACCCGACTTGGGGGCCCTTTAGCTTTTGGGGTACTCTGGGGGCCAAACCCGTCGCCTTTGTTCAGGCTGACGGGCCTTTTTGAATGACATGGGCTAAATAACTTTAAGGAGTCAAATCTCATAAGTAAAACGGGGTGACTATTTCGGGACAGGCTCCTGGCCTAATACATGTAGTCATTTGTAATCTATTAGTAGGTCCATGGTATAACGAAGCAGAAAATGAATTTATTCGCATTTATGGGGTGGTAGCTCACACTGCAGTTATTAAGTGGATATAAGCGAAAGGTGTACATGATTGCAATAGGCCTACCTCTGATCAACTCAGGAAAGACACAGATAGCGGCTGATAGATTTCGGCTTTCGACAGAGTCTCAAAGATCCATGACTCCATGGGTTTTCATTACAACAGAATATGTATGTCCCGCAGTATGAAGTATAATGTAAACAGCTGAATGACTGACTGTTTCTGTACTGTAGGTAGTACATGTACTCCAATGCTTCGATCAATACAAAATATTGATCCGAGATAGTCTACAAGCACATACTCTAGTTCGACGCATCAGTGAAATATAAAATGTTCTGAGTAAAGACTAAGCCAGCTTCGGAATGCTGTATAACATCATGCAGAGACAAATAATGTTGTGTCTTGAAGTTCAGACCGACATCAGACCGATATAATAAGGCCAAGTAAAAATTAATTTCTCTTCCGGATGTGACATAATTATCTGTAAAAACGAACATGGCTACATCAGTTCCGCATGTTGGTTGAACGTCTCTGACCAGTGGCGGATCCAGGAATTAGTGAGAGGCACAAAACAAAAGGTCATCAGCGTTTTGGGGTGTCTTTTTTTTTGGGGGGGGGCCTGATATATCATGGGAAAATGTATTTGACACAACATATGTTGAGTTCACAAAAAGACAAGCAGCATCTTTAGAGATAATTTTAGGATCGCCATAGAAAATAAATTGAGACTTTTCAAACTGGTCATAACTTTCTCATTTCGATTTTGATGGAACTTTTTTTAAATTGCTTCTCTCTATCCTTTCTTTTTATTAAAATTGATTTTCCCCAGGTTTCATTCTCCTTTAATGATGATGACCATGTTACACGTATAAGTAGTAAACTAGGCTAGATACGGCCTCGGGGAATTCATGTTTTAATAACAACTGCCCCGCAACTGCCTTCATTAATTCGTTTTAAGATCTCTCCGACTACTTAATTGTGGTTGTGGTGCAGTGTCAAACTGAAAGGGGGTAGGAGCAATATTTAGTTTTTAAGAATTGTTCATACAAATTTGGTCCTTCCACATTGCTCGGCCTATGATTTTTATTCTCAAGTTATTCCCTACACCGAAAAAAGTTTCTTGTAATTATGTAGCACAAGGACAATGGATTCGGGTTGAACAATGGGTTTTTAATTTTCTTGTGTAACCCTTATTCGGGCAATGAAGAAAATCAAGCAAGTTACATATTACAAGTATACATTAAATGTCTAAGAAACAATACAATGAAACAAAATTGTTTTGCTGAAATGAAAAAAAAATAGAGAAATAGGCAAATCAAAATTGAATGATATATTGTAAATTACAAAAATTTTACATATGATTTTGTAATTATTATAGTGAATTAGAAATTTTTAAAAATAAGGAATAATTCAAAAAATAAAAGGCAAAAATGCTCTGAACTTCTTGCGGTATTTTGATAATGACGTTGATTTAGATAACAGAATAACTGACTTTCTAAAAACTTTAAAGAAATATTAAAACTAACTTCTAGCATGCATTATATAATTTGAAAAACAAGCAAAACATTTTTAAAAAATAATCAAAACGAATATAAATCATTTACATCTTCTAATTAAAAACGGCTTCAAAAACTAAACATAATATTTTTTACAAAACTTTGCTAACCTAACCAACTCATTGGTGCTGGGTGAATTAAAGAGATTATGCATCTTTAATGAATTAGGCTTTACTCTGTAAAAACTATTCAAATATAACTTTCTATCATTATTGAACACTTGACATTCAAAAAGATAATGAAATTGATCGCCAATTTTTCCTTCATTACAGAAAATCATACACGGTTTTGTTAGAATACCTACCAGTTGATAGGAAATCGGTGATTCCCACATCTAAACTTCGCTAAAGTAATTCTCTGGTTCAGAGATAGCTTTTTCAAATAAATCTCCAACTCAGGCGTTGTTTTAATAATCCTATATAATTTATACGATCGAATGACACAACAATAATATTTTGCATAGTCAGTTTTCGTTATTATGACGTAACAATGAACGCGCGCGTATGTATACGTATAGCCAGCCCCATGCGTACAGCAACGAAGATGCAGAGGAGTGCAAATAATCCAAACAGCAAATAAACTGTTGAACTGAAATCCTCATGATCAGCTACAGAATGTCGTAACTCTTAAAGATATACCAAAATGCGTAATGTCTCGTAATTCAAGCAGAAAAAAATAATAATTCAAAAATTGTATAGCTCAGTATCACTGAGAAAAAATAATCATGGGTAAAAAAGAGAAGAAAAAAGAAAAGAAAAGAGAAAAGGAGATGGAAACCGGGAGGAACGATCAAGTTCTCTATACTGATGAGATCCCGAGCTTAACCAAGAAAGGAAACTTGTATGTACCGAACAAGAAAGTGTCCCCACTTGATACACTGGGTTTAGATCTGATCATGGGAGATACTATTGGAAAAGGACAATACTTTAAGGTGAGTCAGAAAAAGGGCAATACTTAAAGGTGAGTCAGAAATATTGAGAATGTTTGCCGTTTGATTTACGAAAATTTTGTATCAGCTGACACTAGATCTATACAGCGTATCTAAAATTTTTGTCATTTCTAAATTTAAAAAACATACCTGTCTGGTTATGTAATTATTGTCATTCATCATCATCATCATCATCATCATCATCATCATCATCATCATCATCACCACCACCATGTATCATCATCATCATCATCATCATCATCGCCATCTTCACCATCATCATCATCATCACCGTCAACACGATCATTATCACCATCATCACCATCGTCATCATCATCATGATCATGATCATCACCATTAACACCGTAGTCCTCATCATCATCATCATCATCATCACCTTCATCACCATCACCATCATCACCGTCATCACCATCATCACCATCATCATCACCATCATCATCACCATCATCATCACCATCATCACCATCATCATCACCATCATCACCATCATCATCACCATTATCATCATCACCATCATCATCATCATCACCATCATCACCATCATCACCATCATTATTATCAACATCATCATCATCACCATCATCATTATTATTATCATCATCATCATCATCACCGTCAATACCATCATTATCACCATCATCACCATAGTCATCACCATCATCATCATCATCATTGAAATTGGGACGAGGGACTAATACTTGATAGACACATGTTATGTTGGCGATGAATTAGCAATTTCTTATTCTAATAAATAATGTCATTTTAAAAATTAGGTAAAAAAGGTGTTCAGTAAGAAGCGAAACTGCCACTATGCGATGAAGATCTTCTGCAAGTTGAAGGCGCCTGACATCGTAAAGAAAAAGTTCTTCCCGCGGGAAATTCTCATTCTGAAGAAACTCTGTCATGATCATGTGGTAAGTGACGTAATAATGATCTACCTCGCCATATCTATTCCTCGAAGGTTAATGCAGTATAATCAAAGAGAGTGGATAATATATTCCCACGATTGATATCAAATTTTTAATGAATGTACTAGTGAGGTGATTTGGCAAAGTGGATACGCAAGGTTGGTCGTTTAAAGTTTAATTGAACCATGAATTAATATTTAGATGGAATACTCACCAAATCTTCTATTTTCTCATAATGAACATTTTGTAGCTGATCCAATGGGGAAGGCGATATCGCCGATCCCTTTTGAACAAAAAAAAACGTTAGTTACCAGAGCGACCCCCCCCCCCCCCCTTCCCTTTTTCCCGCAATCCTGGATCTGCTTCTATAATTATGATCCTTGAAAGTCTGATTTTTTATTTCTTGACACAGCCTTATGAAATGTAGAAAGTTCGAAAAATAGTATTTTTTTCAATTGATTTTCATTCTTTCTATGTTGTTAAAATATAAGCCTACATCATTATTTTTCTCATGATTGTATCTACATAGCACTTCTTTATACTTTTCTCTCTTTCTCCCTTTTCTGATACACAAGTTGGGAGTGATAGAGGTACTTCTTACTAACCGTAAAGGATTTATCTTAATGGACCTCATGCCTAATGGAGATCTTCGTACATACATTAATAAACAAGGTAAGTCCATTCTGAATAACAAGCTTGCGCGTAATTATACAAGGAAAACTTTTTTTTTTAATTTTGAATGGCTCAGAGCTAGATGGCCTTACAAACTTTGTTTGGTGATTTAAACCGCATTAAACTACAAAGAATGTGTAAAAACATTATAATACGTTTCATATTGCATTACATGTACTGTAATTGTATTTCTAAAATTGCGTTGTAGCAAGCGCATCGCTAGACTATATACTGGCTGAGGCACCGATACAGAAGCTTTTTTCCCCCAACAAGATTTTAAAAGTCATCGGAGTTTCAATCTAGCCTGTAGAGTTTCTAATCATTTTCAAAAAAGCAAGCAACAGTAACAATATATAATAATTAGGTTTTGCTGCCAAAAACCTTCACATTTCCAATTGGCCGACAGAAACCTTGAATGGGGGTGCCCCTTGGTACGGAAAAGTGGTAGACACGTTTCTGAAATGGAGTGCGTAGGATGAAAAAGTTAAAACACATGCAGGTTGTAGATTTGTATAATTAATTCATTGGTGTTTCTTGATGACAAAAATAAAGTCGAGCAATGTGAAGATGGGTGAGGCGAGAAAGAGTGACTTTATATTGATATAATGATGACTGTTATTCTAAGAACCCTTGATGGTCGACGAGCTATTGAATAGACCAGTTCTCAGATTTATTCAATTTGTATGTATGCTTCTATTACATCCAGTGGTGATTCTAGCTTACAAGATGTTTAGCCGGCATAGCAACGCATAAATCATGTGACATATATTTTATTCTGCCAAAAAAAATGTAATTACTCGTAACAGGTGATCGCAAAAGTTCGCCTCTAGAAGCGTCTTAAAACTTGAATAATTTTGTAATTTCGCCTATTCACATGTTATGCATGATTACATCTGTAAATGGCTTATATACTGACCAGACTTTGCATAGAGCAGATTCACTATCAAAGAATGAATGCTGGAGATGTGGTTTGAAGACACTTCTTGTACTCCTCAACTCATCATGGAAGAAATTTACAAAACTTTGCTCTTAATGGCTTCTATCATTGTAGACCATGGTCATCTGTCCGAACCCGAGGCTCGATTTCTGTTTCACCAGCTGCAATCAGCCATCACCTATCTCCATTCTATGGACATCGTCCACCGTGACGTCAAGTGCGGTAACCTCCTTCTGGACGAAGATTATCGATTAAAATTATGTGGTATGTTCTTTAATTTGAGCGAGCATTCTGAAAATTTGCTTAATTATTGCCATGTGCAATTTCTGAGATCGCGACAGAGCTACTCGTTTAGATTTTATACCCTTTTTTCCCCCCAACAATGGCTTTATCGTCATCTATATCAACGAAGTGAGAATTTTACAATTCAGTTATGACTCTGATACATGATTAATAATAATAATAATACGTTACCACTGAGAATATGATGGTAAAGATTAATTTAGCCATTCTGATTGCCGGAACCCTTATCCAAACTTATCCTCACGGAAATCGAAAGTTTAGCCAGCATTGTGCTACCCACGAGACGCCACTTGATTTTACACAAATTTGTGTATTCTGTAGTTATCGAAGTTTGATTTTGTAATCACTGAGAATTTTTGTCCGATTTCAGACTTTGGGTTTGCAGCAACATGCGCAGACGGTGAGAAGCTAACCGAAGCGTGTGGGTCGATGGGATATGTAGCCCCTGAGATTCTTGAAGGTGATCCGTATGAGGGCAAACCCACTGATCTCTGGAGTATGGGTAAGAAAAATCATCCAACTTTAATATAATTTCAAAATACGTGCCATGCTCTCTTAAGTGTAATCTCTACATGCTTCAATCATGCATCAACAACATACTAAAATGCTAGTGATGATACGGATGCAATGGTGATGATGGTGGTGGTGGGGTATGTAGCCCCTGAGATACGTATGAGGGCAAACCTATACTGATCTCTGGAGTATGGGTAACAACAATCATCTGCATATATTAACCATATTTTTAAATATTACGCAAGATATACATCAATTCTCTGTCTAATAGCAGCAACATCTAATCATGGTGGTAATAGTTATGATAATGATAATGATGATGATGGTAACGGTGATGATAATAATGGTGATGGTGACGACTATGATGTTGATGGTGGTGGTTGTGGTGATGATGATGATGATGATAATGATGATGATAGTGATGATGATGATGGTGATGATGGTGATGATGGTGATGATGATAATGATGATGATAGTGATGATGGTGATGAGGTGATGACGATGATGATGGTGATGATGGTGATGATGGTGATGATAGTGATGATGGTGATGATGGTGATGGTGATGATGGTGATGATGGTGATGATGGTGATGATGGTGATGATGGTGATGATGATGGTGGTGATGGTGATGATGGTGATGATGGTGATGATGATAGTGATGATAGTGATGACGGTGATGATGATGATGATGATGATTGTGATGATTGTGATGATGATGATGATGGTGATGATGGTGATGATGGTGATGATGACGACTACGGTGTTAATGGTGATGATCATGATGATTTGATGATGATGATGATGGTGATGGTGATGATGGTGATGATAGTGATGATGGTGATGATGATGATAGTGATGATTGTGATGATGATGATGATGATGATGGTGATGATGGTGATGATGGTGATGATGATGATGATGGTGATGGTGATCATGGTGATGATGGTGATGGTGATGATGATGATGATGGTGATGATGGTGATGATGGTGATGATGGTGATGATGACGACTACGGTGTTAATGGTGATGATCATGATGATTTGATGATGATGATGATAATTATGATGATGGTGATGATGGTTGTGATGGAAATGGATTCTCGTTTTGGGCCAGTATCCGCTTCTGATGGGCGTTCATGTAGCTTGCTCTAAAATAATCATGTCTCGCACTTAGTGCTTCTATCAAATGCTCTCTCTCTCTCTCTCTCTCTCTCTCTCTTTCTCTTCCTATCTCTCTCATCAGGTGTGACGTTATATGCTATGCTGTGTGGCCGTCTACCTTACCACGAGGACTGTCTAGATATCTTACTTGATTCCATCTACAACCCTCAAGAGAAACTCTGCTTCCCAAACTCCGTCTCTAAAGGTGTGTTATCGTGACAGAATAATAACAGAGAAAGAAAAGAAAACATTACGAGAGTTGTAGCTTGACTTAATGACTTACAATTAAAAAACAATGAAACAAACAGAAAACTTCTTTAAGTTTACCCCTGCATCCTAATTAACATTTTGTAGTTATGACTAGCTTTAAAACAATATTTTTTTTAAATTTACTCTTCTTTCTCCCACATGTCGATATTGGCCTCAAAAAATGTTCCAAAATGTTTCAAAACCTGAATTTGGAGGCAAACAAATCTCAACATTGAAAGATCAATAGTAGACCACGAATTCAGACACTGAACCTAACTTGTGTATTTAAAGAAAATGTTACTCTACAGCAGCGTTCCCACCTAACCGCGAGTTATGACGAGTTGTGGCTAGTTGACTCAAAACAGCACTCGCGATAACTGTTCATGTAACTCGGGAGAACTCTTGCCAACTCGGCGCAACTTGGCAAAGGTCGCGGGAGGTTTCCAAAATTTTGATCATGTTCAAAATTTTGACCAACTCGGTGCAAATTGTCTTCAACTCGTTTGAAATCTTCATGCTCGCACTGGTCGTAGTGAGCTCGTGGTGAACTCTTCCTAAGTCGCACGGTTTCTCGCCACTTTAGAGTTGACTCGAGTATTGTTCGAGTTTCCAAGAGTTTTACACGAGGTTGGAACGCACTCGATTAAACTCTTACCACACTCGGGTAACTCGTACAAATATCGTTGTAACGTCGGTGTTGGTTCGTAGCACCCTCATACAAAATTCGCTCAACAAGAAATTTCCCAAGTTTTCAGGACTTGCACACAAGTTTAAGCTTGTGTAACACTCGCCATAACTAGGCTAAGTAGGAATTTATTTGAATGGGAGCTTACATTTAAAAAGATGGATTTTATAATTGTTACGTAATAATTTCTGTTTTCAGACGGTCGTGTATTCGTGCACGCATTACTGGTTCCCAATCCTCAAAAGAGAGTGAAGTTAAGTGACCTTAGTAAAATGGAGTGGTTAGCACACCCCACCATCACAACACATTCACTCATGACGTCAGCTCCAACTATGACATCACAATACATGGCAAAAAAAGGAGTAGCAGACGACAGCTGTGTGGCCGTTTCATCGGGAGCTTCCCTCGGTAGGTTCATATCTACACCACATAGATTTCAGACAAACTCGATATCCGATGATGAAGGCATTGGCCGCTATACAGGAATGAATAATCATATCGAAAATTTGAGAAAGCTGCCATGTAAATGAATTGAAAGCACTTCAGTATTTTTTCGTATATTTCATTAATTTTCATGTTCGCATTTTTGTTGATTCAGAATCTTGACGACTCAGTCTTTAGAATCAGTCAAGAAGCGCCCCCCCCCCCCGTCCCTATTAAAATTGTTTCTCGTAGGGTAAAAAGTTACGATGCCAATTTTTTGAAAAATGATAATCGCTGAATGCCTCCTTTCGTAATAGTTTTGCACTAAAGACATATGCCTTTTGATGACTTTCCGCTCGCATGTAGTCTGTAATAATGAAATCATCATGACATAATCTTGAGTTTTTCTTTAGCACTTTAGGTAATGGAAGTTTGGTTCATTTTTTTTTTTCAAAGGCAACGTTATGTGCATTTTTAGATAAAAACGATGATTATCCTTAAATTGGCTTTTGTTATAGTTACGTATCCATTCTTTCTGGACAAAATCTCAACTAATTTTAATGATATCCTTCACTCCTAGATGCAATGTTGCAATCCTGTAGTAAGAAGGGCAGACAATCAATATCATTCGATACCAGTATCGAACATGGATTCTCAGAATCGCAGAAAGAGGCGGGAAAGAAAGATGGGGGCACTGCCGTCGTTACGGACGTTTTGAAAGCAGTGGCTATAAGACATGCGTAAGTATCATTTTCCCTTTTTTTTCACTATCAATATCCCCAAGATAAGTATAAACCTGCATCCCATTTCATAAGCAGTCTCAACTGGAATAAGTTTTAAAATGTTTTCTGTATGTTTCCATGGTGAGTGAGTATTCACAATCGAAGGCTTTCGGTGACACCATGATATCCTCTGTGAAAAGGCTGTTAATACAGCCTTTCAAAAGAACCCACTTATGGGGCGTTTAGAGGAATTTAGAAAAAGTAAAAGGAAAGGAAAGAAAAGGAAAGAGGTGATATGTAATGAAGGTAAATTATACACGAATTGAAAGTTTGTTTTCACCGCTTTTATTCAAAGTATAATGTATTTGCATATTAATAACAACTGTTTAAATTCATTTTAGTTTAGTGTGAAATTACGTTGTTTTCTGTAGTAAGTTGTAACTTGCCAATATTTTTGGTTGCTCTTTAGTCATAGTTTTATGAACATCACTTTGAATGTTGTTAATGACAGGAAGGCTTATATATTCTTTGCCTTATTGACGAATTAGTAAAAGTATCTCAATACGATTATTCAATAACACAATACCCTTTTCAAAATCGTACAAGCTTTCTCTAGAGAGCAGAGGCGACGGAACGTGGGGCTCGGAAAGTGGAAGTAGGGGCACCTTTTGTTTGGCGGACAAAAGGTGCCCTCCCTGCCCCCACTTCATTGTCCAAGCCCGACGTTCCGCCGCCTCTGCTAGAGAATGTGCATGCATGAATTCATCACGGAAAGGCAGTATCAGTTCTTTCATCTGCAAAACTCCATTACAGTATACTGAAATCCTGGAAACGTGCGACATTAAATACATTCCATTTTCAATGAAACCTTACTCCGTGATGCAGAACGGGAGAGAGTCCGATGAGCGTCCATAAGAATCTTGACACACCGATTGGACACGGTCCTCATCATTTTGCACCCGACACTATAGGACTGAAAGGACCAGCAGCGAGGCGGATAAGTGTCCAGCTCAGTCGAACCAATGGTGAGATTAGATCCCACATAAGTGAGGAGGGATGTGGGTGTGTGTGTGTGTGTGTGTGCGTGTGTGTGTGGGGGGGGGGGAGCGGAGTTGGTGTGAACAAACCTCATTATCATTGATATTACAAAACTTTAAAAGTCCACGGCTTGATAAAACAAATAAAAAATAATAATAAAAAAAAAAATCGGCAAACTCTGTTCGACACCCTCTTCCCAGTCTTCCTGTAGATTCCATCTTGTTTCCCATCCAGTTTATTTCTGTACTTCAGCGATAATAAGTTTAATGCCGGAAAGCTACACTGAGAATGAATCAGAATGCTAATGCAGATTGCAATTTTCATGAAATGAGAAAAAGGGTCTCTAATCATTTTATCTATATTTTATATCAAAATTTCTGTAGAGGGCCTTCTTTTGCCGTTACCAATATGTTGCCATTATCGTCATATTTTTTTTCCGATACCTAAAAGGCCTACTCAAACTTTTAATTATTTTCATAGTCAGTCTGAATCAATCGCATCCTCAAC
Organism: Heliocidaris tuberculata; assembly: GCA_025618425.1. Classification (NCBI taxonomy): domain Eukaryota; kingdom Metazoa; phylum Echinodermata; class Echinoidea; order Camarodonta; family Echinometridae; genus Heliocidaris; species Heliocidaris tuberculata. Next base: position 7,278,042 of record CM046836.1, on the reverse strand, counting down.
ACCATCACAACGCTCATCCGACGTCGGCGTTGAAGGCAAGCGTCACGAGAGTTCATACTGGCGGTGGCGTCGGAGGCGCGACACGACGTCAGAGCCTCGCACCTCGTAAAGCGTGTTGGCAGACAGAGAGCCGTACTACCGGCATTGCACCGTCACGAAAGAACAGTCTTCTGATGCAGACTGCGAATTCAGCGCGGTTGTCTACTTTACGACGCGGTTCAATCGCCCTCCACTCCGGTAAACTGCAACCGGGCGGCTCAACGATTAATCTGTCGTCAGTCGATTTGACGACTTATACGTCACGTTGTCAGGTATGTATGTGGGTTGGGGCGTCATTAGAATATGGTGAAGGAGTAATTTCTGACAAAATTGCTAACGAATTTGAAGATAATTAAAACACAAAACAAACAACGAAAAAACAAACAAAATAAAAACAGGAGCTCAAAATTTGCTGGCAAAACCATGGTAAAAACGTCTTGCATATTTGACGACACCAATAACGACAGTAATCATGGTAATACAACATTGCCTACTTCAGTATAGCTTTGATTATAAACTTACTACCTAGCCTGACCTTATTTTTCTCTGCTCATTAGTTTATAATGATATTTACATATTATATATGTTCACTATAATTGTCATATCAATTACTTTTAATGATTATTCAAGGTAGTCGTTTGTACCCAGATGTGTTGTAGAAGAGGAGATTTTGGTTTTCACCATCACACTATTTAAAACACTGGGATATAACAGGTAGTTTGTAAGAATGCTATATAAATGAATAATTTTTGTATTGTATATTATTGCATGTGATTGTGGGTATTTTTTTTTAACACATAGGAGAAAGATCGTGAACACGAGCTACACGATCTCCAGTATTCAACGGGTTCCAAGATCGCTCATCTAGCAGGTGCAAAGCACCACCGAGCAGCCGAAACTACCCGAAGAAACTCGATCTTCACCGAGGACATGAAGGCTCAGCAAATGCCGAACGCAATGAAACCCGAAGATCAAGAAGTAGTAAATTCCTTCAGATCGCAATGTGAACATATGAAACATCTTGTCGCATAAAAGTCGAGACTAACATTAAATGAATATGCAAACTCTATATTTAACATATGCAACTACACCGGTATTATAAATCATCAGAGATCAAATATATTTAAAGTGTGACATGCAAGCTTAATTGTCACAATAAAAATGTTGACACTCATAGTTCAACTGTACATTGCAGGTATGTATGTACACATTTTCATGTATTTATTCAAAATTTGATGTTTGTGTTTCATTGTTTGACTAACCAAATACAACAAAAATTAGCATACCTGATACCTACTTTATTTGTGATGAGCTTTCTTTACTTAATCTTTGTACGACTACTCTTTCACTTTTCCTTCCCTATTCCTTTCTAATCCCATCCGCTCTCTCTCTTTCTCTCTCTTTTTCTCTCTCTCTCCCTCCCTTCTCCCTCTCTCCCGGCCCCCTATTGCACATCATATTCTTTCCAGTCTCTGCTCCCCTTTCATTCTCTCTGCTCCCATCTCTCTCTCTCTCTTTCTATTCCCCTCTCAATCTATTATACCAAACTGTCAACTACCCTCTTCCCCTCATCACACTAATTAATCTCTCTTTATCTGTTTTCATCACCATTCATTCTATCATATATATTATACATGTACATGTATTTCATGTTTGTCTTAACATGTTCATCTCCAACAGGTGTTATAGATTGTATGGTAGCATATTTGTATGATATTATGCATAAAGTTTTATCATGTATCACAACTGTAGAGATATTTTGCAATACTCTTCCTGGCTGCTATGCAAAGTTCCTGATATAACAAAACAAACCCATTAATCTAAACAGACAACTGTTAAAGAACAAATAAAATAACATATTGACATTTCTTAAGACTTTAATGAATTGCCACAAAAAGAGTGAAATTCTTACACATAATGTATCTACAAGCAAACATGTTATTTCAGTCTACAAAAACCGTAGTTGTTTTACAGAGAGTAAGATACATAAACTGTAAATAAATCATGATAAAACCAACCAATCAATAAAATGTTAAACCAAGAAAATTACATATGGCATTCATCATACATGTTGGACTAGGAATCGGCCTAGAAGGTCATCTCTATAACAAATTAAAAATGATATGTACAAAACATGTACCATATCTTTTCTTGATCTAATCCGATACAATATGCCACTATTTCTTGAGGACAGATTTATTACATCATACATTAACGAATTGCAAGAGAAAGAAAAATAACTTCTCAAACAATAATTTGAGTAACCATTCAGTTAAAAGGGCAGCATTCGTACAGGATATTGAAATTTTACAAGAAATCAACTGCAAAGAGAGGAATTACTATCCAAATGAAATTATAAAAAAGGATCATACATAATCAACAATCAAAGCAAATTAAATGTCATCAAATATGATATTATGAACAAAATCACAAAATTTAAGAAAATATGGCATGAAAAATTCATATTTCATAATTTTACTTTTTTCATTAAGAACTAAATAACCATAACTTTGGGATTATTAAAGACAAAGTGAAAAAAGTAAATGAAAGTTTCAATCCAGTAATCCAGTTTTAAATAATCCATATGTGTAAAATTTTAATCCTTTTGGCTATATGAAAAACATACAAATTAATGCATTCAGATTCTGAGGATTTTAAAAAGAAGAAAATCCTTAGTACTTTTCTACATATTAGTAGAATGACCCTGAAATGTCAATTCTTAAAATTATCAAAATTATTTACCTTGGATAAACAATTAACTTTTGGACAAAATAAATAATGATGTGACAATCAAATTTTACAAAATTCTTTTTATGTACGAATACGTAAACCATGGAATAATCTCTCCAACGACACCATTACTGCCCTGAGTGTGCACAGTTTTGAAGTAGCTTTGGATAGGTGCTGGAAAAGTGAGCCGATTAAGTACGACTATGAGTTGCCTGCACCAGGAAACGATCCAGCCAACTTAAAAAGGAGGAAGAACTTGGAACTGAATACAGAGGCCTAGTGCCTGCGTTCAGTATCTTCCCTAGGTATCCCTAGGTACAATAGATCTTTTCTTACTTTACAATTATTCTTAACGAGATTTTATTTCTTTACATCATCCTTGTTCATATGCTACCCCCCCAAAAAAAAAAAAAAAAAATCATATATCTGGAGGGAACAATTATTGACAACGAATAATACATTGGAGTTTATGACATCATACCAATATCAAATGCCCTTTCTCCCTTGAAACATTTCAACAAAACTCAACTAAAATAGAATCAATTTTTCATTCATGATTGTTCTAATACATTGAATAAAGAGGTAAAGTCCATGTTAATACTATTGACAATCTTGGAAGCTACAGGATGAGATGTATATTTTAATCATTCAAAAAATCTTTGAGGTTCCAACTAAAATTACAAATAAGGAAAGTGTTCATCCCAAAAAGATGTTTTGTCCTCTAAAAGAGCAAGCACACAAATAGGTGGAAGGTTTTATTACATAACAATTACAAAACATAACACTTAACTAAAACAAAAATTTGAGTATGATCATAGTAACCTGTACAATCCTGTTATTTCATTTAAAACAATTTTGGCACTGAAATATAATTACTACAAACTGTTTTAATATTATTCAATTTTTAACCAAGCTCCATTGGATTTCATCTTCTCAGGAGAAAAAAATGGCATTCATTACTTACTAATCAAACATCCATATCATACATGTAGTTCACCATAGAAAAATATTTCAAAGTAGAAAGTAAAAAATAGAATAATGTTCACTTGGCTACCAATGCATTATGCATTTTATCAGTTATGTACACAAAAACATTTAGGCCCGTATTCTCGAAAGTGACCTAAATTAAGCCTCGCTTAACTTAGGCCACTGATTTATGGAAGGCCATTCGTCAACACACAAGTCCTGTATAAATTACTATATTTATGTAACAAAGTACAGAAACTTAATTATTTTCTGGCATAAAATGAACATTAGAAATTAATTCTGTCGTGTCGGTTTTTGTATTTGCATTTAGTCCCAGAACTATTGTGATTTTGTAAGATTAAACGAGGGTGACATTTGGCTCTCCATAATTCGGTGGCCTAAATCTACACACTTAGGCGGGGGCTTAAGTTAGGCGCATTTCGAGAATACGGGCCTTAGTGTTGTGCTTTTCATATTTACAATACATGTATATTCACTATTCAAAAAAAATGATGGTACAGTATCCCAGTACTAAGTATCCCAGTGAATGATGAGCATGGATTTTAGAACACTGCGAGATATCTTCTTTTAACTGGCTTCTCTGCTTTGATTTGTGTCCACATGAATACCGTGTTGAAGTCTAGTACTTAACTACACTTTAGATTTTTCACTTTTTTGTCATTTTATCACTCCAAGACTGGAAACGTATGTTAAATCTTCTGTCAAATAAAGGTCATGTAAAAAAAAAAATTAAATGAGAGTTTGAAACTGTGGGCTTCAAATTCATTCCTCATAAATGACTCATGCTCTAACATTGATTCATAGAATGGTTTCAATCTTTTATGCTTAAAAGCTTTTTTGTGAAAACCCCAATTATAAGTTCTACAATTCAGTGTATAGAGTTATCAAAAGACAATCAGTTGTAACCATATGCCCTATTTATATTGCAGTTCAGTTTAAGGTTTAGCATGTGACTGCTAGGAACATTAACTTAGAATTGTTGCACAAATGAACTATTAGCACTACAAACCTCAGTGATCAATTGCCATTTCTTCTCTATGATCTACACATTTGCTTTTAGCAAAATCAACTTCACTACATGAGGACTGTGAAAGTACCCTTTGACCAAGGTATTGAATCATAATGGTATTTCAACAGATGTGATGCAACAGACTACCAGTGAAGTGCGCTAATCTGCTATCCTCATATGTGGATGATGAACATGAACATGTATAAACATGAATTTGTATGAACATGAATATGTATGAACATGAATATGTATAAACATGAATATGTATGAACATGACCACACATCACAAAGTTCACCTCAATTTCATTCTTGTACACTTGCTATGTCCACTGTTTACAACATACAGCTTGAAAGTACATGTATCGAATAGTACACTAATGCTACTGTACCCATCTCCAGTCGTATTATGACTGCATTCAGACTTATGTACATTTATACATTCCAGATTACTGTCATAAGAATTCAACGTATACCACTGCAATGTTCCCTTATCAAGGCTTTCACTTCATGCTCTGGTATAAGTTAAAGACCTGTATCTTTCATTTATCTTCTCATCATAATTACACAAATTTGACCAAAAATGATGGTTATTTGTGATTCTTCCCTCAGATTGTCTAATCTGATCTATTTTCTAGCTTTGTTGACTTTTATGCATCCTCCTCTTTTAAATAACTGCTATACATGTTAGAAAGGCATTTTATTCACCAATAGCTCCATTTGATTCAAACAATCTGATTAAATTCACATTATTGAACTTCATTCTCCCTCCCATTTGAAAGTTTTTTTCTACCCTGATGATGTTAGTACAAACTAACGAGTTGCTTCTTAATGAGTCACTGCAAAACCAGAAACTTTTGCCCTTGTTTAATTTTCGTGAATTTTCGCAAGGGGTTCAGACTCGAGAAAGTTTCATCCAGTGAAATTATTGAACTACAATGACACAACATTGAAGTTTTGCCTTTCCTGAATGTTTCTTGCTGTGAAAATTGGTGTCGTTACAATCGCGAAAGTTTCATGTCACAGAACGTGTCTGGTTTCACAGTATTTGACTGAGTGAGTGAGGTAGACATTACAGAAAGAAGTTATTATATAAATGTATACAACATTTGACTCCATACACAGGTATATATCAATATATACTTAACTACACAACTGAAAACTGTACTTGGAAATAAAAAAAAACATGTACATGTGTATTATGAAGTGTTAAATGTCACAAACAGGGCCTCGTTTCACATAAATTGTTGTAAACTACTGAAATCCTTGAATCTGACTGGCCAAGAGCAAATGTGTCAAAGCAATGGGGCAGTTGTTATTGATAACAAGTTTAATGAAACAGAGCCCTGATATAAAGAATGGAAACTACAGCCATAGTACATGTTGACCGTTAGAGGAGAGGTGATTCATGAAATTTATGAACATAACATCAGAAATATCACAACCCTCAATGTACAAGCATCATTAACTATGTTTACAATACAATGTTATCTATAAGAGAAATCACTTAATATTGAGACAAAATGTGATGGGTTTTGAACCATTAAATATTTCATAGAATGAAGGTCACATAAGTTTGTGAAAAATAGAGTGACTCTAGAACTTTATCTTGCAGTATACTAATTTTGGTGTTAAGGACATCTCACATGATCATTTCTCACTGCTAAAATAACACTTGTTACAAGGGAAACAGTTATGTATGCATTTTATGTACACTGTTTTTCTTCTTTTTTCTTTGAGTTTGAAAATATTGGTAAGACAGCAAATAAAATTCACTTACATTCCTTAAAAAAACAACACAATTTCTTGTTCGTGTTGCTTAAAGAGATGTAAGTTAAGACAAAATTTTGTAGACTCTTTTTTTTCCCGGTATGATCACATATTTACAACACAGAAATATATACAGACATGTATTAATGCCTTGACGGTGAAAACAACATAGAATAACAGTTTAAACGTTTGTCGTAACATAAACTTGAAAATTTTTCTTTTATGAATATTATTTATTTATACATTTATTTGCAGTTTTACATATACAGGGTAACATTGTCAGTTTCAGAACTGCTTTCCAAAATGGCCCTGTATCAAAACATACATCACATAAATGTATTTACATAACTCTGAATGCTACATCAAACTATGTTCAACGAAAGCTTAATGTCTTATGTAGAAACATTGAGTCAAATGGACCAGCCAAGTTGCCTCAAAAAAAAAAAAAAGTCATGGCATTATCCAGAGGTTACAAATTTCTCAGAAATTCAGCTAATTTACAATGCCTGCATAGCCTCATTAATCCATACTACATATCATAGAAAATTAAAAATCAGGGTATTGTTGATCAGCAAATGATACAACGATAAGACCATTGTCTAAAACCTGTAATGCAACTAAACAAAATAAAACAATTACTTTTCTAACCAAATGTATATTGCTGAGAAATGATGCAAAGAAAATAAAAATTGTGCTATGACAGACGAGTTACTATTTTGCACTCGATATAGACAAATTGCAGTGAAAAAAAATTATTTAAAAAAAAGGAATGTATAAGTGATCCCTTTTGCAGTCAAATTAAGGAAGAAAACATATTTTTTAGAAGAAAGAAGAGGTTAGATCATGCATAAATTTAAAGAACTTGATCTTACAATTTTGTACAAATCAATATCTCAAAAGAAATATGACATGTCATGGTCTTGATAAACAACTTTCTTTTGAAGACAAGACATACAAACAAATAAACAAACACAGAGACAAACATAATGCCTAATGGTGCGGACACCAGTTCAGTTCCACTTGAGGATGAATACAATATACCTGACAGCGTAGTAATGAGCCTGTCCAATAAGCCTGTTTACTCCTCTTCCATTTCTCCATAACACTCCTCAGCAAGCATGTAGTACTTGTTGGAGAGGCGACCCTTCATGGCAGCAATCGCACCCTCAGCTGCTTCATTGTACAGTTCAGCTGGAAAAGAAAAAGCAAGAAGGTTTAGACACAGAGGTATGAAAATGACATTGTAAATGACATTAAGCCTAACGAAAAAATGTTTAGTACTGCAGAATCAGAAAGTGACGTTAAAGAGAGGCATACTAAAGCTTTTCGTCTTGCACTTATCAGAGTATACCGCAAGAATGAACAGAAAGCCAAAATTGAACAATATTACCAGAAAATAAAGGAACAAAGCATGCCAAATTACAAAACTGGCTGGCTATAAGCCTAAATTTTCAGGCAGGCAAATCAAAACCTGTTATATTTTGCTCACTATGTTCCTTTAGTATCCAGTTATATTTTCTAATTTCAGATTTTTTGTTTATTCTTGCGGTATACAGTCATGGATTGTATTACCGAATAGCATTGTATTACTGAATGCGTACAGTTAAGCGCCTAAAATGGCTTTCATACGCGTGGGACTATGCGTATGTTCTCCACACTATTTGACACAGAACACAGGGCAGAAGATCATAAAATGAGGCAAAAAACATAAGTAATATCTTATAACCTGCTCTCTTGTCACCCCCAGTCGGCATACCATTGGCCCCAAATTGGGGTAGGTTGTGTCTCTTTTTTCCCATAGGGGGCACATGTTCGGAAATATAATACCTTTTTCAAGGGACCAAAATGCTGCGTCGTTGGGAAGGGGTTCGCTCGGAAGGGAATATCATATTAAATCTACGTTGTCTTTTTCAAATTCCACCAACTTCTTTTTCTGTAGGACTTTAAGCATTCATTATGGAAGTTTGACAGATATTCATTTGATATTTTATTTGCTATGGTTGATTTTCTGAGTGTTTGGTAACAGGATACACCTCCATACTTGGATGAGTGCAAGACGATAAGCCTAATGAATACATGAAGGGACAAAAAAAAAAATGATTTTAATAAAAGGAATGGGTCCCTTATCATAGATAATGTCTCTTTACCAGCTTCCTCCAGATTCTTATCTAGATCTGGTCCTCCAGTGCGATACATCTTGGCCATCCTAGTGTTGATCTGATAGTTAGGAATATCTACTGTTTTTCACCTTTACAAGAACTCAACTTTCTCTTTCAATCTTTAAGGACTACTTACCAGCCTTCTCGGGGTTCTTCACAAGATCTGGTCCTCCTGTTCTATGCATCTCAGCCATCCTAGCATTGATCATATAGTTCGGATCATCCATGGTGGAATCAAAATGGCCGTCTTCATCGTGGCTCTCCGTGGTCACTGCTTCTTCATACCAGTGCATAGCCTCTAACCAGGATCGCTCTCTGATACAATGAGAACAATGTCGTGCTTGAGATGTGCAATAAATCATATGGCAATGCAAGGACTGTTTGATGCGATCTGTGTGTTCACTACTTGTATATTGACATATTTTCATTGATGACATTAATTAATGACAGCAGTGAGAAACCAGGTGTGGCAGAGAGCAATTACTTTCAGGAGAATTTAAAAAGAGTGCTGGATAATTCAAGAAGATCTCTAGTGGAAAAAAAAATCAATCAAGAAAATCTCACTTACTATGGCACATCAAAAATGGTAGCTTGTGATATGCCATTTCAAATGAATAATACATTCCAATAATGTGAAGAGCAGTCCCTATATTTATCTTCTTGAGGAATGGATCATTCTTAGCTGTGATGCTTAATACATATCCCTCATGCAAGCTTCCCTTCAAACTGGATGATTCTAAATCTAAATCTTCACTGATAAATAAAGGACTACAAGATCTGAAGTACAGCACTTTAACAAACACATACCCTGCTCATAGATATAGAAAACAACTGCAGTACTAACCTTGCACTACCAAGGTTGTGACCAGTATCGTATGCTCTGGCTACAAACAAGATGGCCGCCCTGTCACCAGCCACAGCAGCTGTCTCCATGTACTCCATTCCTTCATTGATATAATCGTCATCATCACTCTGTCAAAGTGAAAGGAAAACAGTGGAATGCTAACTCGGGTTCCCACAAAAATTTGAGAACCACATGTCATGAGCAGATAAATACCATTTTGGTACAAATACAGTGACATATATAATGTCATGTTTGTGATGGAAGGCTGCCATATCTACAGACAACCCTCACCCATGATCAATTCCTATGACTTTCCATGACTTTGGGAGATTTAATAAAAAAAATGTTCATGACTTTCCAGAAGAATTTATTTATTTATTTCTCCATGACCGTGGGAACCCTGATAACTGCATTGGGAATGTAGTTTTAGACTTCTCACTTCAAACTACTCCTGGGTATAATTATCATTATCAACCGAAACAAAATAAAAATTAATCAAGACAAATAACACGTCTGGTTTCTCCTCCATACTGCAATCGTAGCCTTGCATGAAGATCATATATTTCATATTTTATACTGTGTTTGGTTGCAATCAGAAAAATAGGACTGAGGATGCCCCCAAAGTCATAAAGGTCAAAGAAATGACCACTAGGACTTTGTGCAGATATTTCAAATCCCTCAGTGAATCTTTCCAGATAAAACAATTACATTCCACAATGGTTGAGAACTGATAAAGGACTTTGAAATCATGGTCAGGTGGCCATGCCATACTATCATTTTAATGAAAACAGAATCCTTTGACCTTTGACCAAAAGATGGTAACATGGGAGCAAGACAAGGAATGAATAAGGTGATGTACAAATGACAATAATGCCGCAAACTGCCATAAAAAAAGCTGCTATGACAAGATAGAATGAAATAAGTGCTTCATATTTCTGCATCGTAGAACACTTATACTAGTGAGTGAGCTTAGGGACCTTTCTTGCATGCTGCCTTTTTTTCCCATCCCTACTTGCCATTGATTTGCATGTAAATTGGCTTTCATTTTGCTGCAGAAGTTTTTAAAGGCTTTTTTTTTTCCATGTCATGTATGAATGAGGAGGAGAATAATACATACTGGCACAGACACTTCAGTGAGCACATCATGGGTAAGTTGTAGACAGATTCTAGCCATGGCTATGATGCCTTCAAGGACACCACAGTCTGCTGCATGACGCAGATGATAGAGGGCAGCCTCCATGTTACGGCTGTTGTCATCAGGAGCGAATCGTCCCATCTCGTGGTACTTAGCCATGTCCAGATGAATCTGAGATGTACAAGTTTAATATCAGAAATGTCAAGTCATTACACAATATTTTTCATACCTACCAACCTACTTCATGTGTCTCCTCCTGTCTCTCCCACAGTAAGTCTCTTCATATCATATTCTCAAATTAAACATTTTGTCATTCTCTTCCATCCATACATCAGCAAATGTCCATTTTGCTTTCATCTGTTCTGGTTCCTAAGAGTTCCTAAGAAACTCTTCAGTATCTTTCTACAATTCTTTAAATATCAATCTCTCTTTTTTGATCTATTTCACTCTCTCTATAATGTATATACAGAAATATCTCTTTCTATATTATTCATCTCTCTTTATGTCCCTACCCACTTTATTTCTTTCCTAAAAGAAGATGCTACATGTATATATCTCCCCCCCCTCCCAAAAAAAAACAACAACAACAACAACAAACAAACAAACAAACAAACAAAAAAAACAACAAAAAAAAACACACACAAACAGAACATTACCTGACAGGAATTTGCTCTCACTCTTTCGAGAGCCACCATTAAACATAATTTCTGTCAATGAGTTGCAATGCAAAATAAAATATCTGGACATACCAGACTGACTACAAAGTAACCCTTGTGAATTTATCATTTATCTGTACCCTGTCTTTCCCTTTTCATCAAACTATACAAAATATGAAAAATAACAATAGATTTTTTTACCTGTCCTAGGATGGATCCTCCAGTGTTTCTCATCATCATATTCTTTCTCAACTGAACCTCCAGGTTCACACAAGATGGTCTGTGGTTCACATTCCTTTCCAGAAATTTTGCCCTTTTTTCTTCATCCTGGAAAAAAAAAAATTGTGGGTTGCATTACAATGCATGAGAATGTAAAGAAAACTATGCTCAGGGTGACAGAATAGTTTAACCCTTTCAAGACAATTTACCACATTTCCTGGTTTTGCTAAATAACTTTTGATTCAGAGATCTAAAAAATATACCAGATGCATGAGTAGAAAGAGCAAAAATTTCTGAACACACTATGTCCATTTTTGTTTCATGACCATATTGCATTTGATGCCAGGAATTTTTAAAACAAGAATAAGCTTTAAAATCCTTAAATTGGCAACACATTGAGAGGTTCAAAATCACTGATTTTATCAAAATTGGCAATTTTTTCAACTTTCAACAAAGTTTGTAACTACGTATATTTTTTACAAAGACGTTACATTTTATTAGAACCATGTAGCACTAAAAAAAAAATATTATTGTAGCCAATTTGAAGAACAAAATGTGATCAATTTAGGCCTTGAATAATTCCTGTCATGAAAGGGTTAAAATGCAGGAGAGATTCAAATAGATATATACCACAAGATGGTCTGTGAATCACATTTCTTTCCAATAATTTTGCCCTCTTTTTCTTCATCCTGTAAAAAAAAACTAGCACATCAATGATGTGGCGCTCATCCGGCATGCAGCAAAGAAATTGATGCAATTTGTACTTTGAACACAGTAGACATTGTAATGAATCGATGAAATGTACATGTATTGGTTACATGCATGTACAGATGATGAAGTGCCTATTGCAGATCTGGCTAAATGTGGTTTTGGAAGGAGACAGTGACATGTAGATATGAATGAAAGTCTGGAAATTGACAACTCAAGTTGCACGACTTCAGTTAAAAGATTTTGGGGAATGTAAATTTTAATAGTTTTACTGTGTGACAGAGAAATTTGAAATAAAGCATAAAGTTAGTCAAGGTGAGGTATCTCTACCAACTGTGAAATCTTTATTGAGAGAGATTTGAAGGTTAAGATTTGTAATAAAAGAGAAAAGCACTGAATGACATAAGTTATGCATTGGTGTAAAAAAAGAATTTTAAGGTTGGGACATTTAAGGGTGGCTTCAGTGCATTGTCCCTCACTGTTTCAAGTCTTTATTAGCTCATAACCCGCTATTGTTGACCACTGTCACTTCTGGGTTCTCGGTTCTGTCGATGATGTCGACAGAAATCATGTAGAAAGGTATAGCCTTTGAAATAATCCAGCAGCCATGGGTTTCATAATGGACAGGGCAAAGAGTTAAAATAAATTTTGTATAAATTACCATAAATAATTTTCTAGATAAAATTTCAAAATTCCCAGTAGAAGTTCAATGAACCTCATGAAAGTCTTCCTCAATAAATGAGGAAGAAGAAGCAAGTTTTGTGATTTTGTAATAAATTTTGCATAAATTAGCATAAATAATTTTCTAGACAAAATTTCAAAATTCCATGAAGAAGATCAATGAACTTCATGAAAGTCTTTTAGATGGAAGAAAAAAAATCAAAATCAGTCAATAAATGAGGAAGAAGAAGCAATTTTCATGATGTTTTAATAAATTTTGCATAAATTTGCATAAATAATTAGCATAAATTATTTTCTAGACAAAATTTTAAAATTCCGAGTAGAAGTTTAATAAACCTCATGAAAGTCTTTCAAATGGAACAAAAAAAAAAATCGAAATTGGTCAATAAATGAGGAAGAAGAAGCCATTTTTGTGATCTTTTTAATAAATTTTGCATAAATTAGCATAAATAATTTTCTAGACAAAATTTCAAATTTCCGAGTAGAAGTTCAATGAACCTCATGAAAGTCTTTCAGATGGAAAAAAAAAATCGAAATCGGTCAATAAATGAGGAAGAAGAAGCAATTTTTGTGATTTTTGAATAAATATCGCATAAATTAGCATAATTAATTTTGTAGACAAAATTTCAAAATTCTGTGTAGAAGTTCAATGAACCTCATGAAAGTCTTTCAGATGGAACAAAAAAAATCGAAATCGGTCAATAAATGAGGAAGGAGAAGCAATTTTTGTGATTTTTGAGAAATGCGCATAAATTAACATATTTAATGAGTTTCAAAATTCTGTGTAGAAGTTTCGAATCCCCCACCTAGTGCTATCATATAAAGCAAACGGAATTAAAATCGGGTAAGAAATGGCGAAGAAGAAGCATTTTGAAATTGTGGACGGACGACAGACGACGGACGGACGGACGGACGGACGGACGGACGGACGGACGACGGACGCCTCGCCATGGCATAAGCTCATCTGGCCCATTCGGGCCGGATGAGCTAAAAATTGTGGGTTGCATTACATTGCATGAGAATGTAAAGAAAGCTATGCTCAGGGTCATAGAATAGTTTAGAATGCAGGAGAGATTCAAATAGATATATACCACAAGATGGTCTGTGAATCACATTCCTTTCCAATAATTTTGCCCTTTTTTTCTTTATCCTGTGAAAACAAAGAATGGCATATACCTTGCTGGTTGTATGACAATTCTAAGAAAGTGAAATATTGCCCTATTTTATTTCACCCCCTGTGAAAATAATTGGAAAACAAATTCTTGAATGTGTAACAATTCCAAGAATGTAAAATAAAACTTTGCTCAGGGTCGTGGAATGGGTAAGATTGATGAGGAAATTCAAACAGATATAGATACTATGTACCTGTCAGGGTTTTTTTCTTGTGAACAGTGTAGTTTCAAGAATAATTATTTATTGTAAGAAAGTTTCTGAAAACAGGAATTTTTTACTATTCTGATCGTATCATATTCTACTCCATCAATGCTACAACTTCTGGCAATACAAGAATAGAACAAAAGAGGGGTTTTTTTGTCATCAGAGATACTTGCTCAATAATCTTGAAAATTATTATTAAGGAACAATCCCGGATGAGTAACAAATACTAAGGCTTTAAGTATATTACATTAAAAAAAAAAATTTAAATTAAACAATAAGAGATGGTAAATAGTTTCTGGAAAAGAACAAAAGAAGATAAAAGATATGAGAAAACATTAAAGATGTTGTTACGTCTCATTACTTATCTGTGATATTAAAAGACTTACATTAGACAGTGTCTCGCTCTCCGAATCCAACCTAAAACGTGCCGTCCTCCGAAACTGATTCAGCATGCTTGGCGGTGGAGACATCGACATGGCAACATCATCCGGTGATGAAGGGGGCTCCTGAAAGGAAATGCGCCTGGGAGGGGATTCAGCAAGAGGAGAAAGAACCACACTGGAGTTGGTAGATCCTGTTGACATCTGAGAGTTAGACCGTTCAAAGATGACAAATTGGGTCATGTCCAGTGGTGAGATGGAGGGTCTTGCACGAGGTCTGTAGACACGGTTCTCGGTCCCTCGGCAGATGGTCTCTGAACTTTTCTGAGGATTAGCAAGACAGCAGAAGAGAATCATCAAACATTATGCTCATAAATAGATACGTTTAAAGTCATGTAAACATATAACTCAATAGGAGGGAGTAGGGGGCAGGGGGCTTTCTACATAAAAGGAAACACCAATATTATCAAGACGAGTTTGACAGTACATTAGGCAGTATAATCAATGGTGTGATAATCTATTAAAATAAAGATTAAAATATAATGGTGAGTACAAGTCAGATGATTGTATTATTAAAGAATCTGTCTAAAAGTTATTGAGAATGGTTGATTGTATACTGAAGAGAAATAAATTAGTGTTTTGAGGTTTTAAATACATCAAAATGATAACAGATCAACTAAATCTAGCTGAAAATCACAAATGGCGATAAGCACCACACACAGATATGGGTAAATGGGACTGTACACATGTGGCATCAAACATTTGTCAAAAGTTGAAAACTCTTTCTGGTCATATTGGCATCTAATGTCATTTCAAGAAAAATCCTTGTCAGGTGTTATTACTACTATGAAATTCTTCCACATAGGAGTAAACATAAAAGTGAGAAAGTTCACAAATTATTTTTCTTCTTAACCAGAACTAAACCCTAAAACAGATGTCATGCTTTCAAATGAACACAGGTTACAACATCTTTCCCATGCTACAAATGGATCGATTAATCTTACCTGCAATTTCACATATTTCTCATGGTCTGTGAGCTCAGAGCTGTGAAGATCAAACTGGGTCAACTCCAGATGATCACAGATCTGATTACAGGCATGGGTAGCAAAGAAGAGCGCCATCCCTCGGCATCCTAGGTTACCGTCGTTATACTCTGTCCCGTTAGATGTGTGGATTTGAGGATCGGTATACAGATCGCCAACACCTGAAAAATACAATAATACAATTTTATGTTTTGCATTTGTGGAAATAAATTGACAGTGAATTGAACATGAGTGGAATCCAAATCTTCGATGATTTCTGAAGCATCATACATGATCAACTTTAATAAAGATTTTTAATTTACCTAACTAGAATGATGTATCCTGAATATTATTCCTGTGCATGTGTTAGATTACAAAAGGTCATTGCCTTCTCACATCTGACATAATTTCAATGCAAGTACTACTAGACTATCCCAAGTATTCTTTCATTCTTTTTTCTTAAACCTCTTATTTTCCCCTTTTTCTTGTTGGTGCACTATAGCAATAAATCGTACAATAAGAGATCTGGATTTCATAAAATTGCAGTCTACTAACCTTACTACGTAAGATCAGGGAAAATATCAAGTAAACAAGCTCAACAATCTACAAACAAGCTTCATTATTTTATATTATCAAGCCATAAATCATCTCAGTTTGGATTTAGGAAGCCATAGGGAGGGTAACGAGTCCAAAATATGCCCATTTCTTTTGGTAGATGCCCCATCATTTTCATTATCCTCATGATTTAATGGATGTCCTTGTGTTTTGGACACTCTGTTATTCAATTTGGACCCACATTTTGAAATTCTGGCTAAAAGCCTGCAATGTACAAATACTTTCATTCATTCACCTTCCTCATTATCAGCTTAAAGACTTAAAAAAACCAAGTCCGATAAACAAACAGACTACATCACTCACCTTGGATATCTACTACGATCAGCTTGTGACCCGACCTCTCAAATGTGAAGTGACTGAATGCCTGCAAGGAAAGAAAACAGGAAAGAATGTGTTTCAAAGGCTGTAGCACTTATCGAAATTCAATGGACTTTGAACATGGTATGTCTGATTGCCCTTCCTGATGGTAGGGCTCATTTTATATGAATGAGTGAATATAAAACTTTCAGGGAACTTCAAATTTTTAAAAAGGGCACATATTCATTGTGAACATTATTTTATAGTGTCAAACAAGAATTTGCAAATGGATTGTGACTTCAAGACATCATTAACACTAGACATCAAAGTAGAAAATACTAAGACTTGAAACTTAAGTATCTCTCAATGCCAGAGTTATAGCTACACTGGGCAGCAATTGAACTCACTACTCCAGAATCCAAAATTCATATGTTTTATGTGAAATCTATCCCAAATTTGTAACCAAATGACAGGAAACAAAGTATGTAAAGTTTCATCAATTTCATCTGGGGCTTTAAAATGTCCTGCCTTTAACCCTGCTAAATGCACCATAACACTTACATCTCATTAGCATCAAACCACTTCACAATGCTGTGAGTCATCGTCATCATCACAAACCCTGGAATAATATAAAAAATGCTTAAACTTGATTGGAATAGCTTGACAGCATACCTGTGGTGTTTGTCTGAGTGCTTCATCTCTGACGAATCCAGAGTTTGAGTTGTATTTAATGTACTTTCCCTCGATGTAGCTCTCAAGATGGAAGAGAGGCTTGCCAGGACGATCCATGAACTCTAAGATCGACATCTGAAAGATATCCACCTACAGAAGGAAAAAAAAGGGGACTTATTGACGAGAACGTTAAAGAAGTATCCTATGAAATCAAAGCAAAATATAGCAAGCCTTTATTATTAAAGTAAAGCAAGATAACATTACTTCAGAATACTTGTAACTTGATATTGTTAATAACATTGTCTTAAATGAATGCCGACACAAATCAAATTTCAAGAGTGTTGAAGAGTCATAGATGTATAACCATTTTAAAATCAATGTTAAATATAAGCAGAACAAGACAGAATTAAGAAAAAAACAACAACTATTATCAAAGTTTGAGGGGATAAATTAATAAAAAAAACTAACTCTGCTTTCACTAGATGTTGCTTGATTTTCTCACCTTTTTCGGAGGATTATGACGATTGAACTCCTCTCCCCAGATCTTAGCATCCATCTGAAGACGGACATCTTGGAAGTAGACGTCTCTATCTACCGTCTCCATGTAACGCTTGGCTACAAAGTTACCTGCATTCTTCCAGGCATGATGCTTGCTGAAGTTAGACTTCTTCTTCCTGTTTATTATAGACAGACAGAGGTGATCACTGTAAAAGGTGTACTATAGTACATCTAATTTCACACAAATAATCACATTATTTCAAGACTGCATTGTAACTCAGTTTGTGAGCAAGAAATTTGTCTTGTTTTTTTAAAGTGATTTAGTAACTTTGTAGAGGCTTGATAAAATCTGAGCTGCCTGGCTTTAACATGCTATCAGTGTATGTAATATGGTGTAAAAATGAAGCCAAGGGGAAAAAAAGCACTTCAAAATCATCATGTGCTTCACAAAAGTAAACATATGCAAGTGACCGGAAATGCCAGACTCATTTTCCCCCATAGACTCAGTGTTAGACTAAAGCGTATGGCCATACGCTTTCGTAGAAGGAAGTATTCAGTCATAGATATCTTAATAATAGCATTATATATTTGAAAATTTATTTATCCTTCTGAACATCATTATACAAGACAGATATAAAAATTCAACAATTTATTAAATCAAGCCTCCACAAAGTTACCGAATCCCTTTAAACGTAAGAGACAAGAATAATCATTCTGCAATAGTACTTTTACATGTAGGTAATTCCTTGAGATGTGTCCTGAATGACATATTCATTTCTTTCTTCCAAATTTCTTTTAAGATTTCAAATTTTAAATAAACTTTTGTATACATGCATGAAGATGAAGTACCAATACCTTTGTCTGCAGCATGGTCATATCAATTAATTAATAATCATTAAGGTGTCCTGAAAATCAAGGGTCAGCCCAACCTGATATCAAGTTAGGAATCGGTTAAAGTTTAATGAAAATCCAAAAAAGGATACAAAAGTTATGAGATTCAAAATTGTAATTGATCAAATATAAATGAACCAACTTGATGAGTGGATTTCCCTTTAAATAAAATTTACAAAAGTTTTATGATGACAGAAATCATGTTTATTTTTTTGTGAATGAACAGAAAACTTACATTCTAAAACACTCTCTCATGGCTCCATGTGCAAAGGGCTGGTGGGAGGAAAGAAGATATAAGAAAAATATGAAAACATTGGATTTGTATTCTCAAATATACCTGTTCAAAACAGAGAAAACAAATGAAATACAAATAATCCTTTGACAAAAAAAAAACTGCACTACTGCCATAATTCATGAAACTTTCTAATTTTTAGTAGAGAGTATGTGGAAAATGGTTCACTAGATAGGAAGGAAATGCAATTAAAATGCATTCTGAACAGATAGAATGAATATAAGAAAATGAGACGTACAGATCAGTCCTATTTATGGCATCAGGCTAACTCGGCACTAAGTTCCAAGAGTTGAAGTACAATCTACACACTGGATCACTAAGTATCCATAAATTTCATGTTTTATAGAATTTTACCTATTGAAATTTTCAACACTACATCTTTAGTAACTATTTTATACATTTCCATCATACAACCTTGAAAGTGGGGGTTTAAAAAGATGTATTTAATGCAAAAATTTAGACAAGGATTTGTAATCGATTTGGCTTTCTTGGATAATAAAACTTGGCCACGATTTCTGCTGACTCCCAGTTGCCCTAGTGCCGAATTAGCCCGGGGTCCCTATTTACAAAGACTGCTCAAAGGTAACAAGAAAAGTGGTCTTTAAAAGCAGGTGGTCTTTATGTACAGGTTCCTTTAGTTCAGGTTTCAATGAGGAACATGGTTCAAGGAATACGAAAATTGTGTCTTTACAGACACATGGTCTGCTAAAGCAGGTTTCAATTTCATGTAGCACTAGAAGTGCATGTGCAAAGTCAATGGCTCGTATTCTCGAAAGCCACCTAACTTTAAACCAGTTTTAAACCCACCTCTAGTAAATATCACCAAAAATATGTAACTAAATGAAATACAAAAACTTGTCTCTTTGAAATTAACTTCTAATTTATATTTCACAACCAAATCAATTTTGTTTCTTTATTTTGTTACATAATTACAGTAATTGTACGGGCCTAAGGATTGATACCTGGCTTTCCATAAATCAATAGACTATGTTGAGCCAGGTCGAACTTAAGCGGCTTCCAAGAACATGGGTCACTGTCATTTGCGACTAAAGGCAAATTAAGGGCAAAATGAATGAACTGACCTCTGCACTAATCTTGAGCTGAACTTCATCTTGAACCCATGTCTTGTCTATAGCATTGTAGCGATGTCTGACGGCTGTCTCTATAGGTAGGTCTTCAAGGTGAAACTCCTTCCAAGGGTCATTCATTAACCTCACACGCTGGAAGGCCCATTTCCACTTCTTCTTGGCAGATGTGGCACTTCTCTTCTTGAGGCTGGATTGAGGTTTAGGGAGAGATGATTCATGGTGAGGTCTAGGATATTTGTAAAGGTAGGATGTTTGTTAGGCTTGCACAAAGTGGAGAATTCTGTTCGCAAGAATTCATCCACTTTTTTATCAGAGCCTAATCTTACATGTAAGTGTGCAGTTGTGACTAAGCAATAAATCGCAAGGTTAGGAGTTGCGATTGATGCCAAACTCAAGTTGAGTTTCTATTGAATTGAATCAATCTAAGCTCTATATAAAATGGGGGCCTAAGTATACAAACTTGCTGTTATCCCTCCTTCCCACTGCCCTTCTACAGACCCTGACTAATAATCAAATATACCTTGCACTGAGAGGTTCCAGTTGAAATTATGGATTCTCTGAGGTGACTGGCATAGCACTATTTTCTGAGGGGCGCAGCCACGAAGAAAATACTATGCCAGTCACCACAGAATCCATAATTTCAATTGGTGCCTCGAAAAGAGTGCATGGTAGATTTGATTTATATCAAGAGTAAGCCTAGATAGATAAAAATAAATAAAAAACTAAATGTAGAATCAGAGTAGACCTCAGACATGTACACTGAGAGGCTCGTCACGCACAAACGTTGTCGCGATACATTGTTGAGATTTCGATAGTTTCAAAATATACAGAATAACAAAAAAGTGACGTCAAAATATCAGTATAGCGAAAAATATACAGAGGTCTGACGTCACGCGATATCCATTTTTTCTTCATGGTGAAAGTATTTTATGTCACGTGAGATGTTCCTTGCCAATCCTTGCATAAAATTTATGATGTAGGATATAAGAGAATAGACCACACAAAGGGAGAAGAGGAAAAATGATAGAGATGGGACACCAGGAACACAGTACATATTGAACAAAGTCTCATAATCCTTGCTTCAAAGCTGTTAAAGGGTACCAATCACCAACAAATATTTTGCTCTTGTTATGGGTTCCATTTTCCTATACTATACTCAAAGTATGAGCTTCAAATGTTAATTCAATAAAGAGCTATTGCAAGTTTAAATACACTCTAAATACACATTATGGCGACTTGTGACTAGACTACATGTAGCAAGCGCACCTGTACGTGCTCGCTCAAATTAGGGCGAGCATGAGGGGGTTTTATGTTTTCCATAATTTTCTTCATACTCCTTAACCGTCAAGCCATATGAGGTCAGGTAAATTGTTTTAAGATTAGTTTTATACATTCTAGCTGTACACAAATTATATTTTCAAGTGATTGGTACACTTTAAGAATACACATTTCATCAAGGCACCTTCCTGTAACGAAAGTATAGGCACATTTCCTCACAACAGTTTAGAAAAAGTACATTCTTGCCATAGTATCAGACAACAAATACAACTTCAGAACACTTTCAAACCTTATTTTTTCCAAAAAAAATGTATTTTTTAACCAGAACTCTTTTTTTCAGTTTTCAGCACTCGAATATTTAAACACTTACTTGTTGATATTATCAGCTTTCAAAGGGGTACTGTGTGATGACGGCTCCTTGAGCAGGTAGTCGATCAGGGGCTCGATGTGCATCTCCTCATCGTCATCGCTACTGTGCTCATGATTTCCATTGTAGTTGCCGTTTAGCTGGTTGTTGTGGTCATCAGTGTGGAGGTCAGTGATCTCAAACTGGAGCTCCGCCATGGCGTGATAGGGACTGGTGTCCGGGTGCGAAGGGTGGGGATAACTTAAGGAGGAGGGGGAACTTTAGTTCTAAGGTAAGGAGGAGTAAAGGAGGTCGGCTTGTTGGGAAGCTGGCATTCGACGTATACATGAAGGATGCTCTCAGGAACAAGGGTCTATTAATAATAGGGTCTAGTTTCAAATGGTAAAGAGGTGGTTGACTCCTTTCTCTGTTTCTATATATGGTAAAGGATTGCTTTGCTTCAATAGATTGCAATAGGGAAATAGTAAATTTAAACTCCAACAAAAGATTGGAGTTTGCCTACTTTTTAAGAGTCAGTATTTCAAATGATCTCTATGTCAAGTTGAGATCCAGGGGAACTTCATTTCTCAAGGCAAGTTTGGAATGTGTGTGGGACTATGATCACAACAGATGGTGAGGATGGGCTTCCTGTAAACAGGATATCTGGCTTCAGGCAGAGCACGGTCTCAGGATCTGTATCAAAATAGGAAGTGAGACAGGAAAATGAAATATCAGATGCAAAAGATTGTAGGGCTCCTTTTCAAGTTCATTCAAAAAATATATAACACTCAATGTGACTTAGTGTATGTGCTTTGCAATAAAAATTAAAAATCTAACAAACCATTATCAGCCTTTTAACCCTTTCAAGACAATTGACCACATTTTGTGGTTTGGCTCAATAACTTTTGATCCAGAGCTCTAAAAAATATACCAGATGCATGAGTAGAAAGAGCAAAATTTTCTGCACACACTATGTCCATTTTTATTGCATGACCATATTGCGTTTGATGCCAGGAATTTTAAAAACAAGAATTAGCTTTGAGATCCTTAAATTGGCAACACATTGAGAGGTTTAAAATCATTGTTTTTCATCAAAATTGGCAATTTCTTTCAACTATTCAACAAATTTCTAACCATGTATATTGTTTTCAAAGACATTACACCTTATCTGAACCATGTAGCACTAAAAGAAAAATATTATTGTTGCCAATTTGAAGAACAAAATGTGATCAATTTAGCCCTTAAATAATTCCTGTCCTGAAAGGGTTAATTAATAACAGATATTGACATAATGTAGTGTATCTACAATGTATAAACAAAATTTGTATTCACATTAGTTTGTTTTTTCCCCCTAAATTGGTATGAAAGCTTGGCACTTGTTTTAAAATTTGTTTAAAAAGATACATAAGCCTGCCACTAATTTTTGTTTAAAAAATCTATTCAGAATTTATAAAAAAGTTCAAATCACAATTTTCAAATGAAAAAGAAACTATTTAATTAAGACATTTCAAATGTGCTGTATACAAGCATAGTGATATAAATGTACAAGAAATTAAGAATAGTGATTTACATTATGGCCTAGAATGGAATATCACATGAGCTGTGAGCATATTGCAAGAGTCGTTACTATGATGGTAATATTCTCTTCAACCAAAAGTGAATAACAAATATGGCTGCAATGTTGATGGAGGTGATCTTTTAAGAAGGACAAGGACATGAAAACATAAAAACACTGTCATGTTTCAACCTTGCATTTTGTTATTATAGTTTTCCCTACACGGAAACAGAGAGAGAGGAAAGAAGAGAGAGAGAGGGAGAGAGGACAGGAAAGAGGGAGGGAGAGAGAGAGAGAGAAAAAAAAGAAAGAAAGAAAGAAGGGGGCATTAAAAAAGCTAGGGAGACACTTGACAATAATACTGGTATATATGTGTGTTATTGGGTTGTGGAGGCCAATGTAATTCCAGCTTACATGCAGCTTTTGCCTCTCTTTTTAATTTCCATGTGCACTTGTATTCTGGGGGAGTGAATTACAGGGAAAGTCCACCCTGGTATTTATTTGATTTAATTAAAAACAGGAGAAATAGATTAATAAAAGTTTGAGGAAAATACAATAAGAAATAAGAAAGTTATGAATTTTTGAAGTTGTGATCAAGCAAACACAAATTGGCAATTCCGTGATGTATCTTGCAAGATCCTCTCTCGTTTGCTTAGTAAGGAAATATCATAAATTTTTGCTTTCTTAGTTCTTGATGAAGGAATAGATTTGTTTCATACAGGTTTGTGTAAAAACATATGAGCAATGATTATATCTAAGCATGTTTGAAATATAGGTCACAGAGTTGCCAATTTGTGTTTGCTTGATTACAGCTTCACAAATTCATAACTTTCTTATTTATCATATCTTGCTCAAACCTTCTCTGATCTGTTTCTTTAATTTTTCTGCTTCTTTTAAAACCAACTTGTAATCAGGGTGGACTTTGCCTTTAAGTTTTCCACACCCTGAATGGAAATACATTTTACTCCATATTTAAATCTCCTCATCAAATCATGTTGGCCTATATGTACCACTCCAATCTCCAATCCACATTCAAAAAGACAGCAGAGAACAAAATTATTCCACCTGAATTCCGTTCTGGTTTTCACGACAGGACGCCCACATGCAGTTTTATTCTAGGCGTGCCATGTATGATTTACATATTACTCTAGGGGTCTGTAACATAAAGAGATACAATCAATCTTACGATCAATTGTAACTCTTCAGTACATGGTTTGCCACAGACTTACGATTGATATCAATCGTAAGATTGATTGTATCTCTTTATGTTATAGGCCCCAGATCTAGTAACGTATATGCTCCCAGCTATGTCTGGAAACAAGTCTAGATGAATGAAGGTGTCAATTGATGTTTCCTAGTCAGAAAACAGGCAATGATCTAGGGGAAGAACAAGGTTTGGGAGTAACCTACAAGTATCAATGATCCCTGGATTGTATTGTGAGGATGTAAATCATTATAATTCCTGTGAGTCATTGATAAAAAAAAAAACCCAACAACACCAACAATGTTTTGTATTTTTTTATCAGGAACTGATAAACAGAATGTAATTTTGAACAAACTTGAGGTTCAGCTGTAATAAAGATTAAAGTGGCTGTCAATGATGTGCAATGAATGAATTGTGTCTGCATAAATTTGATTGCATGCTTCGAGACTTAAAGTAGAATTTCATTGATTTTGAATATTGATTTAATTTTTATTATTGCATAGGTGAAGCTTAGATTGAACAAGGTTCATCAAAATTCAACGCTTGGAAACATTTGAAGTAATGATTATTATCAATTATAACATGATATAACACAGCCCCGCTATAGCACCTATAGAGCTCTTTGAACGCTGCTGAGATATGTGACGTCATACCGGGGAGCAATCCTTCCTAAGCAGACGATGCCCCATAACATCTTACACATTTTCAGTGCCTGTTTTGTCATCTCATCTTCACTTATTTCTCTTACTTCGCTAGCGTCAGTAGAAATGTTTATTTGTTGCCTCACTCTAAATTTCCTGCATGGTATTATTTTGATGAAAAATGCAGCGTTAAAAAAATAAAGGAATCAATCGCTTGTAAACAAAATAAGATGCCATTGTATTTTCAGCTGCATGCACCGCGGCATGTCGGCGTTTCAAGAGGGAACGAATACCATCCATGCTATAATTCAGCGGGCTTTACAATTCGAAAGTGTGATTTCTTTGATTGATCATTGACCCTTATCATGACTTTTTACAAACAAAAGATTTTAGTTACTAGAAACGGTTTCACTTCCCTTTTAGAATGATGTGAAATACGGTCATGGTGAAACACACCAAACTCTTTATGATTTAAAAATAATTGCATTGCAGTTACGTTCACTTGATATAGGACGTCGTCTGCTTAGGCAGGATTGGTACCTGATGTGACGTCATGAAAACATGGGTATATTTCTGGCGAATCGCTCGGATATCCCAGATGCTGAGAAGCGTTTTTATTTGTGCCATTTTTTAATCATCAAACACGCAGTTAACGTAAAACTTATACGATTACCATTTGCAAGCTTTCTAGTTTCTAGAGATACATTATTGAGCATATTTGTGATTTGCTTTGAATATCTACTTTAAGGAAAGAAACATTCAAAGTGCAAATGCAGTCTACGATACACATTACAAGTGATTCAAACTACATACCACTCTTCTCCCCCCCCCCCCCCCCGAAAAAAAAAGAAGAAAGAATAAACAAAATTATGTCATAAGAGAATTGTTTTCATATTTTTAAAGAAAAAAAAAAATATTGTTTTAAGTAAAATGATGAGAGTATAAAGTATACCGGTGAATAAATACTTGTATGCTTATAAGAAAAAAACAAGCAAACATGTCAGACAATGTAAACATCAATTTCATCACACAAAATCAAATGACAAGTACCCCCCCCCCCCCCCCACTTCCAATAGAGTATTCAAAAACAATCAAGGAATGAATACATAAATCTTATAAGGCAATATATTTATGTAAAACAAAAAATCTGTAAATTTTGACAGATCATGTGAGACAAAACCTGCACGCGATGCAAATGAAAAGTGAAAGGACATCAAATTACTGTCTGAAGAGTTAATCCATTTGCTGTAATTAATACCAACCAAAGCAACTCTTCTTGCACATTAATATCAAACTAAAACATGTAATTGCTCTATCAATCATGCAACTGATTCCAAAAATATCATGTTCATAATTAAGAATAAAAATATCAACGAAAATGATACTTTACACAATCTTTCCTGCAATGTAAATCAGTGATGAACAGTACATGTACATGCGGGCCTACAATGGAAAAGTTTATTGATGTTCACCGTATCACAACAGAGGCCCCATACTTGCAGACTGTACAATTTAACAAGGCATTTTAAAAGTTAACCTCCAATTTAACCTTTGCTCTTTATCCAACAACAAGGCAGTATGTCAATAAGCTTTGTTCACAATAAACACATCATCACATCACTGAAGGTTCAACGGCCACTTCTCATCCAGATTATAGTTAACATCAAATCGGCGATTTTGAAGGTGTTGGAGACAAATTACTAAATGATCAACATTTAGTACTGAAAAAAGGAGAAAAACTAAAAAAATCATCTACACTGTCAAAACTAGACTGCTTCCCATAACTTTTAGAATTGATTTTTAACACCTGTTATAAAAGAAAATCTAAAAGTTTGTAGATTTTCTTTTAGATTAATCATTTTCTCAGTGTACAAATACATTGAGATACTAAAATTTTTACAAACATGTATTTTTGTAAAGAGTTGTCTGCGTAATCTAGAATCCAGCTTAATTAATAAAGAGTGGGTGAGAAAAAAATTATGGAAAAGTCCACTTTGGAAATATTACACTTTAAACATTGTAACACACACCCTGAAAGGGTATTTTCATTTTCTACATGTAGGCCTACATGACAACTCTAATGTATGCAGAGCATGAACTATACGACGACTATTGCACACTGTACATTGTCATTGTCAATATTATATGCATGTACGAGAGGTATACTTGTGAATGTGTGCCCTCTTGCCTCTATCTGGGTCAGTGTGGGTCACATGACCCCATACAGAGTGTGACGTGATATGGAACCAATCTGTAGCCAATCAGGCCTGCACGTGGCACATCAGTCACCCATACAAAATGTAGGGAGTCAAAGTTCTTCTAGCTTGCATTCCTTTCTCTCATTGCCTCGTATAATTCACTATTTTCTGGAATAAATGCTCTTGGCAAATACATGAAATCAAGGCTGTGTGTACAAAAATATTGGACGTGTTTCCAGAAAGTAGAAAGAGCTGCCTTTATCCTGAAATTCATCAACTTGCAAATCTCAAGATTATCTTTTCACTGGTAAAGAAATATAAAGACACTCTGGGGTTGAAATGATATTGGAGAAAGAGGAAGGATCTTTGGTTCCTCAAAGCATTTCATTGTTTCAAATCCAACAAATTAACATCACAAACAGTATACATGTAGCAGTGAGCAATTTTGCTCTGAAATGCTAGCCCCCCCCCCCCAAAAAAAAAGAGTATTAAAAATATGCCTCAACCTGGAGGAAGTCTTAGTTTCTATAGAAGACAAAAGTCATTTTCACATAGTCTATGTACATGTAGGCCTATATGTATTAAGATACATGTAAATATACTCATTAAAAACAGCAATTACATGTAAATACATGTATGTTTTTATACGATCCAGCTTTTATGATTGTATATTCACAGCACGTACACCAACCAGCACCCTACTGAAATGCAAATTGCTTTTCTAAGTGGAAATTTATGATTCATACATGTTTACAATGGTTGCCTTCACAAAAGATTTGTGATTGTATGACATCCAATTCTTTCTCATGGCAGGAAAGAACAACATGTGTACTTTGGATATAGCCTATAAAATCGTATGAGTGATAACAAAATGGGCACTGAAAATACCCAGAAAACATTTTTTATTTCAATTCCATAAATCAAAATAAATCTGAACACTGTTATCATCGGAAATTGTTCTGTCAATCATTTGGGGTTTAAGAGGGCATCTTCATCTATTTGTGTACTACATACATGTACATGTAGTACGTGAGGCCATGTGGCTTCTAGAAAAAGCTATGACATAAACTGATAAATGCATATTTGCATAATATATCTAAAGTAAATATTGAGCAGTGGTTCAAAGTACAAACTTGTTATTGTGACGCAGCCAACGTGAGCTTTACGACACAAAGATTAATTGATCTAGGGATAACTATTTACCACTTCCCAGCATGATATTAAAAATATTGAAATCAGTGTAAACACACCCAAACCATGGAATATTGATCAGCTGTGTACTGCAAAATCAACTTGAAATGCTGCCAAAATCAAGTGTAATATCATTGAATAGATCATCTGTTGAAAGCAAGAAGGTCTTTAAATCTGTATCATTAAGATTAATGCACTTCTACATGTAGCTCTAAACTGATGAAATGATAAATATCCAGTGTTGTTCCTAATGGTCATTACATTAATTTCATTGTTTCGCTTTCACTAGAAAGTTGTAAGGGCTAGGTCTTTAGAGAATATGGAAGCATAAAGCAAGATTTGTATGGATTTTGACAAGACAAGAGTACAGTGATGACAGGAGAAAGGAAAGTAATAAAAAAAGAAGAAAATACAAGTATAATATTCCTACATCATCTTCTATAATTGACTAGTTAGTGAATGCCATTTTGATTGATTGATTGATTGATTGAAAAAGAGTTATTTGTTCACCACCAACAATAACAACATGTGTACAAAATATGCCTTTACATACATGTATAGTTCAAGTGTAAAAAAGACAAAAACAAAAAACAAAAAACCTTCAAATAACTAGAAGGATTATGCAATACATAACATTAAAGCCATGATCAATAATGTTCTACTCATGAATATGATACAGTACATGTACATGTATGATCTTATCAAAATTTGGTTGACTAAAGGTACTTTATATATATATATATATAAAAGGTATATACCTAGATTCAACTAAAAGGCGAATTTTTTTTTTTTTTTATTGTATATGTACGTATATCAACACGAAATGACGTTACAGAGAATTAATGGATTCAAAATATGTTTAGAATTAATTTGATTCAGTTTGCATTTATGGCAAAAAGAATCGTATAAGAACTACCTTTTGTGTGCGATAAGGCATTTTAAGTAAATCCCCAAACTATTGATATAATTAAGAAAAACAGACATCGCCCTATGTCCAACCTCAGGACTTTAGATCCCCAAGAGTTATACATAGAATTTCCACGTTATATTATACAAAAATGAGTTTTCCCTACCGAACAAAACTTTGTAGTAATATAAGTAATGTGGTGCCCTCTAAGTTTATAAATATCGATAGAATGCCTCCTACCCCTACGGAAATGGGGAAAAAACAGTGCCGAAAAGGCGCTAAGGCGAATTGAAAAATTCGACTTAACGTCGGCTTCCCCCTACCGTTGAATATTTCGCCCAAAAAATGGCCTTAAGTAGGAATTATGTATATACATGTATATATAATATATATATATATTTTTTTTTTTTTTCAATAAAGGTTGACAAAATGGTAAAAAAAGCAACATCATATAGATGAGGAAAATGGAGCATAATTCCTTTGAAATTACACTTGTACATGTAGTTACGATACTAGTAACTACATGTATGTAGGAACTATTCTGACCACAGTTAGTCATTTACCATCTTCTCATTGAAAATGAACATTAATTTTTCTCTTTACTACACATTTCATCTTTTTTCTTAAAACTTCCAGCAGTGCTTTTTCTTACATTCAAAACAAACTGAAAAAAAAACACAACTCAACTACATTGGAGACCATGTAAAATGATAAACTGTACCTTCAAAAGAATATGCCGCATGATCAGATAATTATTCTTGCCAGTGACTATTTATGTCAGTGTTTACTGTAATACTTCCAGGGTACATGTAATTGATCTAAGCCCACAAACCCAATAAAAAAATTATAAAAAATCATTATTATAAGTAATCATGAATCACAAAAATGCTTAAATCATCTAAATTTACCTGAAAATATTCCAACTTCAGACTAAAAACCTGCAATATCGAAAAAGCAGAGGCAATACTTGCAATATTAGGATCAGCTACAAAGCATTCCAACCCGATGACGAATATAACAAGGCAAATGAACCATATGGGGGCAATGTTATACTGCATACGATGGGATACCACACGTTGATGAATTGCTGCTATACCCTCGCTGTCCGACCAAAACAATGTCTCTCACGCTGCAGTTTCAAAGCTGCTTGCATAGGATGGAAAGCTACCCTGGTAAACACATTGCCCACGCACTGAACTCCCAATAGTCTCTACAAACCAACCCTATCTTTGTGGTTAGGGGCTCTGTATTCAACAAATTTCCCGGTACAAAGAGCAGAGTACTTGTGCAAATGCCCCAGGCTGTATTGAAACAGTATAAAATGGGTAAGGCTGGATTGTATAGAATATTCAATAATATCTGAATATGGCATACAATGATTTAAAATGGAAATTTGTTTATGCAAAGGATGTCTCAGCTATGTATACAAAAGAATAATGGTTATTAGAGCAAAAGCTGTAAACATCATTCTTCAAAACTACAAAGCCTACATGAAGTTGGAAGATTTCTTCGGAGTAAGCTATTGAATTGAACATGTGTATGCGCTAAATCAAGTGTATACCATGAAATCTGCATAAACCATGGTCTGAAATGAAACCACCTTTGTGAATTCCGGCCAATACGTTTTATTTCTATTACATGAGTTATCAGTCTGCAGACTCTATAATCTACTTGCATGAATACTGGTTCTTGGAAGCCTTCACTTGCCTGTGAAAATACACAGAATGTAACGGTAGTTGTCAATTATGGGTTACACCAGGAGAAACAATCATCAAACATGTATGCTGTGTACGTGTATAGTTCAATGTGGCTATGTCATCATTAAAGGGCAATCCAACCTTGGTAATAAGATGATTTGTGTGAAAGCAGAAAAATAAGAAAAACAGGAAGGTGAAAGTTTGAAAGAAATCGGACAAGGACTAAGAAAGTTATGGATGTTTGAAAAATGAGATCACTACCTATATGTGAATCTCAAATTGGCAATTTGCTGAGTCATTTGTGACATTTTTGTGGACAACTCTCCCATTTGTCATACACAAAAATATCATTAATTTGCGGTTTTCTTTGAGGCACTTTTACCCTCGGGACTGTACTCAAAATATATTGGAGATAGCATATTGTTATACATGTAGGTCTTCATGTAGAAAAGATCCTATTGAGTAATGTATTTTGAAAAAAAGTGACATTCTAGTCATTTTGTGTGTTAGAGCGAATGGGGGAGTTGTCCACAGCTACATCACAGTGACATTACCTATTCGGCCAATTTGAAATTCCCATAAGCAAAGTGATTACAACTTTCAAAAATTCATAACTGATTACAACTTTCAAAAATTCATAACTTTCTTATTGCTTGTCCGATTTCGTTCAAACTTTCACCAATCTGCTTCTCTGATTTTTCCTCTTTCTTTCAAAGCAACTTGCTATTAAGGTTGGATTTCCCTTTAATCACTTAGTGAAAGATTGGTGGGGTTCAGTTCCTGGTTATACATGTATGTCAAGTTTAATAACTCGCTATCTGAAACACTTCAGCAACTGTCAAACTTTGATAAAATAGACTGATGACAGCAAAGTACCATTCAGCACCGACTGTCCTAAATGTGTAAAGATTCATTACCTTTGGGTGATAGAAATGGAAATTATGCCTATATGCCTAATTTCTTTTTCATCCAAAAAAGAAAATAAATCACCTGATATGACCAATGAACAGAGAGCCTTTCTCAAACATACATGTACATGTAAAACACATCAATTATTCATATAGTCAGTAGAATTGAAAATATCAAAATATTCTCTCTTTTTTCTAATACCTAATCTTCCCTAAAGGACTGAGAATAAAGAAATCTCAAAATCTAACCACATGGCATAAAATTTCAGACATCAAACTGATATGAAGCAAACTCATACAGTCTGAATGCTGCAGACTAAACAGCTTTGAGGTTGAACTTGGTCATCCCACTCTGTCTGCTACGTCACATGACCTCGTCCGTGATTGGCCAGTGAGGAAGGATCTCGTGTTTCTCTCTCGAGGTTTGTTTTGGCCAAGACTGATGCATGCTGGTCACAATAACAAGCACACATGTGGTACAGCAACACTGATTCCAAAACACTATATTTAGAGATGTTCAATTGCTGGTGATGAAAATATGGATTTATCATAGAAAATGTGAGCTCGACATTATATTTGGTAGAAAAGATAGCAGACAGCATAACTGTTGATTATTGACTTTGAGTCATAACTGAATGAGAGGTTTGGAATACAAACATACATGTAGGGCCTATTTGAAAAGTAACATTTTAGTTCTCTTGAGAAAGGTGTCTCACTGTTGAGAAATAAAAGAAGAAAACAGAAAAACACATTTTAACATTTCTAGAGTGCTTCCCACTAGAAAAATGTAGGCCCATACTCTGTTATAATGTCATAAAGTGACTGAATCTCTCTCAAATAAGAATCATAATAACAAAATATCAATTATGATACATATGTATCATTTGTATGTTAAAAACAGTAATATAATCTAATAAACAGATAAAGAAATTGATAAAGGCAAATGATGAACAAATTTGCTACAAACCAAAAGAAACAGAAATCAAATCTGTATCAGTTAATCATGTAAAATATCAAAACTTTTAAAAGGTGGCAGAAGTACATATATTGTACATGTACATGGAGGGCAAGATTGTAGACATTGGAAAACTGCAGCAAAAATCCAAACAACAAACATTTTCCTACATGTGTATCCTTACAAAATCTGATCATACAAGAACAAGAACACTTACTAAAGCCATGATGACTGACCTGCTCTCCTTGCCCTCTCTCTGAAAACTGACCTTTGATACCCCCTCAATCCTTGGTCAGCCTGAATGAACTTGACCCATGATTGTGATGTCACAAAGCCCAGGATGGGCAGGATATTACAGACAACCACAAAAAGAAGGGAAGAGAAGGTCACACCTTCTGGATTACGATGACCTACTTATTTGGAGTTCTTTTCTGAGAAACTGACCAATCACGTCGTTAGGTCAGACCATGGTCAGACCTGACCTCAATACATACAAAGACTCAACAGACAACAAGAGTAGGATGTCTATTGCATGAGAACTAAGATATGAAAGGAGATCCCTACACATAGGACATGCACCACATATATAGTGATTTCTGCAAGAATTTAATTAACCTACCAAAGTACCAAACCTTTTCAAGGAGGAATTCAAACTTCAAGGGGAAGTTTACGTACACGAGAACAGTATTGACTCACCAACTTAGAAATATTCTTACATGATGGCTTAATCATCACTTTAGACTTGTACACATCACTACATGACGAAATTATTTTTGCACATGGGTTCCAGCTAACGTGACAAAGAGAAGAAATAGAAGCACATCAAAGTGCAATTTTCTCTCTTCAAAACAACTAAAGCGTAGGAGTATCCCACTGTGATTCTAAGAACAGGAATGGTCCCTGGTTGTTGCCATTGTGCTAAGACCTGACCTAGATATGACCTCAAGTTCTTCTCCATCAATAAATTAATTTTGTGCACTCGGCTGAATAAAGTGAATTTTCTGTGTTTTTGATTTCGTCGACATGTTATGCTAAGTGTAAAAAATTTCATAAACAAAAAATATTGTGTGATGTGGTGTGTGTTTACTTTCATGCTAATTTTATGCCATGCATAAATTTCCACACTGCGAAATATTCCATGTTTACTGCACAGGCACATGAAAGACCACTTTACATGACCCAGTAATCTCATCTTCTACATGTACATGTATGTTCATAAACATATTTGTTATCAAAATATAAATCAGTACATGATGGATAAAATCCAAACAATGTTTCAAAGGGGATTGAAACCCTGGGGAAAAAAAATCAATTTTAATGAAAAGAGAGGATAGAGAGAAGCAATTTAAAAAAAGTTCCATCAAAATCGGTTAAGAAATGAGAAAGTTATGAAAGTTTGAAAAGTCTCAATTTACTTTCTATGGCGATGCTCAAATTAGCAATGTTGCTTCAAAATGACAGGTAGAGTAGTACAACTCTCCATGTGTTTTGTACACAAAATTTCATATTTTCTCCATACCGGGCATTATCTCTAAAGATGATGCTTGTCTTTTTGTGAACTCAACATATGTTGTGTCAAATACATGTACATGTACATGTACATGTACATTTCTCCATGATATATCTTGAGCTAAGAAGGAGACAAGCTGCACCTTGAAAGATAATGGGGAAAATATGAAATTTTGTGTACAAAACATATGGAGAGTTGTACTACTAAACCTGTCACTTTGAAGCAACATTGCCAATTTGAGGATCGTCATAGAAAGTAAATTGAGACTTTTCAAACTTTCATAACTTTCTCATTTCTTCACCGATTTTGATGGAACTTTTTTTGAAATTGCTTCTCTCTGTCCTCTCTTTTCATTAAAAATGATTTCCCCCCAGGGTGTCATTCTCTTTAACATTTCACAGTACACTATACTTCAGTGCGAAACTGATTTACATGTACACTTTTAAGTTAATATGAATTCCATAAACGTAAGTACATGTAGCTACCTTTCTCTACAGCACGAAAAAATTAGACTGTGTTTAGCATATAATGTCAGTATAAAACTTTTAAGCAGCCTATCTTCTACAGCAAGTTCAGGTTAACCACCGGGAAAATAATATCCTGGGGAGCAAGTGCTTTGGGACTGAAAAACAGGAAACAGGGAAAAATGTTGAAGTTGGCCTGGTCGAATGTCGGACTTATCAGATGTCCTTGAAGTAGAGTATCATATGAATTATTCTGTATGATTTCACAACAAGGAACTTTGTATTATAACGCTGTAAATATGCTTTGCTTCTTACTTCTAGAGTTCACTCATAATATTAGAGACCAACTCATAAATCATCAAACTTATGCCATATGGCATGGGAACCTCATCATAAGAGCTCGCTGAATCACGTGAAAATATAAGCATTACACGCAAGGACAGGACATGAAATCAGCAGAAACTTGCAATGTAGCCGACCATGCAGCTACATGTACAATATCCATGATTTAATACTGAATTAGATATCGATAATAACCCTATTTTACCCTACATGTATACTGTCCTCCAGGTGGCCAGAGTACAAAAAATGAGTAAACTTTAAATTTTAATGAGAAAATGAAGTATACTTATTGGATTATTTTTTTTTTCAAGAATTTTTTCCTCTATATAAAGGCAAGTTTTTATCTAGATTGCTCCATTCATCTTGTGTAAAACATCACATGAATAAGGAAGAAAAAAATAAGAAAAAGGAAGAAAGCAAAGAAAAAAGAAGAACACGAAGGAAGCAATTATGAAACAGAAATTTCTGACTTTTTCATTACACTTCCCTTTCCTCTAAGACATAATAAACTACATGATCTACATGCCAGTGGAATGGTTTAGAAACCTGAGAACTCAAGTTCACATACCATCCATCATCAGTCACATAGTCAATTCTATTCCGCTTACAAAACACTACCAGAAACTTCTAGTATCAGAGAACAATTTTCCACAAAATGACGTCACATAAGTCAGACAACAACCCCAATCAGCTCTTGTTGATCTCGTCAAACCGAGACCTAGCCCTGAATAACAATTGATTTCCCAAACATGGCAGTGGGTGGCGCTGGTGCATACGTGCAGTTCCGCAGATATCAGCCACGCTTGTGTACATAAAAACCTGGCATACTGTTCTACAAGGACAAGGTCAAAATGATAATGTACATGAAGGTCGTCATAATGGGGTTAGGACTTGATGCATGAATGAACAACCACTTTTGTTTGAAGGTATATTTTTTTGGTACAAAATCAAATTCTTTTGGTCTTACAATGTATAGATTGTCATGGCTGCATTCTTATTGGTCTGGTACAAGGCAGGGGCGGCGAGTACTTAAGACTGTACAATATTGCTGAAGATCTCTAATCCGCAGGCATCAGGTTATTTATGCAGAGATTCTCCTGTGTTTTACAATAGGACCTATAGCAGGGTCAGCAATTGAGGAGGTTGGGGTTGGGGGAGGCCTCTGCTGCGAATTATTTGAGGTGTTTGTCCCCCCACCCCCCGAAAATGAGAAATAACTGATTTTTTGTGTAAATGGTGACTGATAATGCTTGATTTGCCTAAAGGTGTGATCAAAAGTGCTCTAAAAAGCTGTTCCAAACCGCAAAATTTCACTTCTTTTTGTCTGTGAATTCAAAACTTGGATGTGTGTATTTTGTATTGCAATGGAAACACACTAAGCCTGTAACCCATTCAACTTCTTGATAGTATAAATAAGTCTTTAATTTCAGGATACTACAACGCCCTACTAGTGTAAAGTTTCCAAATATTTAAAAGTTCAATCATTACTCTTCTCTCTCTCTCTCTCTCTCTCTCTCGATATAATGTGATATGATATGAAGCTGAGACCCTCCGTAGAGCTGTACATGTATATTGTTGGAATGCTGTAAGTGATACAGACCAAGTGACTGACTGACAACACATATCTGACTCCATCATCTCTGGGTTAGTGAACTCCACTTTATCATCTGGATAAATAGTATGCATCCCTCAAACATTT
This sequence comes from Heliocidaris tuberculata, assembly GCA_025618425.1. Lineage (NCBI taxonomy): Eukaryota > Metazoa > Echinodermata > Echinoidea > Camarodonta > Echinometridae > Heliocidaris > Heliocidaris tuberculata. Next base: position 7,241,081 of record CM046836.1, on the reverse strand, counting down.
CACCTACAGCACTGTCAACAATGAACAAATCATTCAGTCATTCATCAAATGGGGCACAGGCCCCCATGCCACCCCCCCCCCCCCCCCCCCCCCACCTCCATGTAGCTACATGTATACCAGTGCTGTGAAATCCACTCAGATTGGGAGAGAGACTAAGGTTTCTCAATCATGAAAGTGGGCGCTTGGCCAATACACTTGTTTTGGTGTTCCATAGTTGTATGTAAATGTCAAGGTGCTTAGGATTCTAAACGAATGACTGATCATTCACTTATCATATTGCTCAAGCAGTGAGATAGGAAGTGTTCTCCCTGGCTCAATGAAGACTTGTACTTACTTGAAATTGATTTGTTTAATTACATGTACCTTCAACCTTCCCCTCCTGAGTCTAGTCTGCAAGCACAGACCCGAACTTGACAATTTAACAGAAAATCAGTGTGTCTTGACAGAATCCTAATTCAGCTACCTTCTGGTCATGTCAGGAGCAGCTATAGTAAATGGCCTATGGTAGTCTTCCAGTGCAGACACTCTTTTACCAATGACCAGGGTTTGTGCCTGCAAACTATCCTGAGTCTGTGTCTCTCTCTTTTTTTTTTCCCCCTCCAAGCCAGATGGGATAGTCTTTATTCCAGGGTTAAGTTGAATAATGAGGGCATAATAATATGCACCCAAGTTTCCATTCCTCCAATCCATTATAAAGTTACATTCATCTACATTTACCTGTCTTTAATACGATGTACATGTAGGGATATTAACCTGATCAAAATCAATGATCAGAAAAAAATAAAACAAAACAAAACAAAAATAGCAAACAGTGATTAAGAACTGGGAATCTAAACTGTGCTCAGGAAATCGAAATACATGCATCAACAACCCCAATCCCTCCCAAGGAAATCTATTTTTTCTACAGGAAATCTGAAAAGATCTCTTAGACAATCAACACGTAATTAAAACAAAATTGTTTTAGATTTATATCAAACTTAAGTTAACATTTAACATTGTGCCACATTTAAACTACTGCAACTATATTTGGGTAATACTTATAAATCACATCTCAACAAATTATGTATTTTACAGAAAAGGTCTCTTCATATAATTACAAAGTCACAAATGCAATGTGCAAGTAAACCCCTTTTTAAAAAGAAGCAAATTTTGCCTGTACATGAGTTAATTACATTTAATAATATAATTTTTATGTACTCTGTAAGATATAAAATTTTTATGTACTCTGTAAGACATAAAATTTTTCCGGAAAAGTATTGTAATATGTTTACCCAAAATTTGAATATTCATTCATATGTAACTCGTCAAAAAGACCATTTTCATCAACCAAAAGTAAGACTTACTTCCTCACTAAATTCATTAACAGTTACCGGTATAAAAAAGTGGAATCAGCTACCAACTACTCTAAAACAGTGCATGACATTATCCTCTTTTAAGAAACTTTGCAGAAATTATTTAATTGATAATTTATAGAAATGTCAGGTTTTTGTATTTGCTTGTCTGTGTATGTAGTGAATGTATTGTTTCATTTATTGGATTTTAAGAAATTGTGAAGTTTATTTTCATTATAATTTTGGGGGCCATGCTTTATAAGCATCTTGCTTTTTTGTGGTCCTAACCATATTTTGCTTTAATGTAGATTTTGACTTATCGAGGACCATACCTTGAGGCACTCCTGATGTAACGTGAATTCAGTGCGACATTTCTCCATCCACCAGTAGTAGCCAGGTGTCACTGTCAATCCACTTCAAAGGATCACTGTTAATTCCATAAAGTTTGATATCCCTACCTACATGTCGACCTATCGTCAAAAAAAAGGCACAAAATCAGTAGAGGCGCACGGCCGATATCGGAGACTCTCTCCCGTTTGGGAGACTGTCTCTCATATTGGAGACTTAGCTTACAAAAGGATAAAAGAAACAACACCAACAACAAGGCAGTTTATCCCAGCCAAATTTTTGCATGACTAAGGTCAGAAACCCATTTGTTTTGTGTGTGGGCCATAACAAAAAATGTTATGAAAACAGAAGTAGACGGTGAATCTTTGAAGTAGACGGTCAAAAGGGTAATTTTTCATGAGGAATCTGCTTATCACATTTTCATTTTGCGCCGAGGTAATCCCTTTGCCGCAAATGTAAACAAAGAAAATCGATCTCCCAAATGGGAGACTGTCTCCCATATCTTCTACCAAAAATATTTATAAAAGTCTCTGATAACAGAGACAATCTCCCAAATGGGAGAGTCTCCGATATCGGCCCTGCGCCTCTACTGAAAATGCACCTCTCTCGCTCTACATCACTCTCAAATTGAGTAACTTTGAACCCTCGAGAAAAATGTGACGGTACTAACTTGAACAGGGCCCTCTTGCATAAAAAGTTGCGATAAACTCAACTCAAAAATTAAACGCAACTCGATTTTCAACCAATCAGGATCGCGTATTTTGGACTTACATTTGATTTTTTGAGTTGCGTTTAATCGCAACTTTTTATGCATGAGGGCCCTGTATTACAAAATACTGTCTGTGGATCTCCGATAACAGTGGAGGAAGGATACAAAAGAAGAAGAAGAAGAAGGTGGCGGTGGAGCTCCCTGGAGTTACTTAGCTATGCTTATATAGTCAAGGATTGTATTTCAGAACAGATTGTATTACCGAACGTGTACAGTTAAGCGCCTAAAATGGGTTTTCAAACGCGTGCGATTACGCGTATGAAAACCACACCATTGAAATAAAGGTTGTGTCTTTTTCCCATAGGTTTTACATGTTCGGAAATACAGTACCTTTTTCAAGGGACCAAAACGCCGCGTTGTTGGGAAGGGGTTCACTCGGAAGGGAATATCGTATTAAATCTACGTTGTCTTTTTAAAATTCCATCAACTTCTTTTTCTGTAGGACTTTGAGCAAGCATTCATTATGTATGGTGGTGTGACCTAATTTCGCGCGTGTCCTAAGTTCGCGCACTGACACTAAATACGCTATAACAGGAGAAGGATACGCGATGCATATGTGGGACTGAGACACCGAAATCTTTGTACACCATAGACAATCCTAAAGTCAAAAATGCGACAAAAAAACGTAAGTAGGCTACTTATTTTCCATTTTTTAGAATGAAAATTTCCATTTTTTATCTGAAAATGAGAAAGATTTATTAGAGAATAACCTCCAAAAGTAATGATAAAATTACAATTTCTTACACAAAATCGAGACTCGCTTCCACCGCTACTTAACGTGTAGTGCAATGACTCTTCATGGTTTCCGTAAAAATATAAATTTAAAAAGGGAAAGTTGGAGAGACATAGACAAGAATGAATGATAGCTGATATGACAGAGAGAGAAAGAGAAAAGAAACGGCATATAGAGGGCGAGATTGATATGAGAGAGATATGTTAATTAACTTCTTGCATATCATCAACACGTAAACGATAGTAAAATTTTAGTTTTTTTTCATGAAATTGAACAAGCATATTCTTTACTGTCAAAATTTCAATGAAAACAAATAATTATTATCTATTTTGAAGTTCCAATCTGAAGTTCTGTTTATGTTAGACATTATGACTCTCTTTCGAATGTTTACATATACAATTTCGACCACAAGAGGGCGGTAAATATGCTGCGCGAAATAAGGTCAACTTTTAAGATTCGCCGACTCGTCTGACAGATTTTGAGTAATTGCCTTCTCGAATATAATTCGATTTCGATATCATTGATCCATAATCAAACATTACTTTTTACCTCTATAAAATTTTATTCTGTGGAAATTACGATTTCTTTGAGGTATGGAACATGATATGTAGTAATCTAAATGTCTCGTACTCTACGATAAAAGGAAAATGTGCGCGAATATGGTCACCCCATCATAAGTTTGACAGATATTCGTTGGATATTTTATTTGCTATCGTTGATTTTCTGAAAAGTGTTCGGACACTGGATCCACCACCATACCATAGACTAGTCGAGTGATCACTGTATCAGACCACTCACACTTATTTATGTGAGGTTATTGCGTAGCTATTGAGACTATTGCCATTGAGATAATGGTATCAGTCATCAGCAAACATGTCACATGACACAATCAAACCAGTACACACATACCGGTACATGTCAAAAAAATGCTACGGAAAACAAGACTTACCAGGGCATTAAACATCCAGGGCAAGCCAAGGCGTTAAGTTTTCTCTAAATTAAAGCAGATTTTCTTATTTCGTTCGACTGAGCTGCCCGATAGCGTATCCATATATCCGGCCGGACCGGACGACGTGGCTTCCTTTCTCCCGGCCCCTAGTTCTCGCTAACTCGCGCTGCGCTGCTCTGTAGCGCTATAGCGCTAGCGCTCGGGATCTCTGCTGCATGCGCTGCATGTGCATGTACGTGGTGTTTATTGTTTTCGTCGTCCGCTTGACCCGGAAGTGGCTGAAAAACCATATTCATCATTTACGCAAGCGAAAAATCATACGCTACACTACCGGCCTAACACACTTTTGATTGGATGAACACGTAACATAATTTGCATACTCACTCGTCCAACGTTGACAATTCCTGTAATTTAGGCAACCTTTGACGCCAAATATTCAGTTACATGTAGGAAGCGGCATTTTCGAAATATTGAAGCTGGATTTTCCGTCCAAGCCAGCAGAGAATATTATATTTTGTGTCAGATATATTAATATCAAGATTAATACTGACGTTTCCCCTTCCAACCCTTGAAGGTAGCGTGGCCGAGTGGTCTAAGGCGCTGGTTTTAG